>VXBL01003098.1:1029187-1046723 GCA_013400195.1 Aramus guarauna
AGCCCTGCTCCAGCTCCCTGCTCCCACAGAATCCCTGAAGACACCCGAGGATCGTGCAGCTGAGCAGAAGATCCTGGTGCAGCTCCTGGACGTGGTGAACAAGCGCAACATCCTCATCCACGTGCAGGAGGAGAAGCGGCTCAGTGAGCTGCAGGCCTGATCCATGAAGCCCCAGGACCTGCTGGTTCCTCCCTGGGGTGGATGAGTAGTCCTCCCCCAGCCAAGCATCACCCTGAGCTGCTTCTGAAGGTAGTGATGCCTGAGCTGCTGCAGGCAGCTGCTGCAGCAAATCCAGGTCCCTGCTTGCCAAAGCCTCCTGTGGAAGGGCCAAACCTGCTGCCGGATGCCTGTATGGGGAGACACCAAGCGGCACCCCAGCTTTGGGGTGTAGACAGCATCCCCACGCTTGGCTGGATTGGCTTTGCCTTGTGCTTGCTTCAAAACAAGATTTGCAGGGGGCTACGAAACAAGGGCTGCAGCAGCTCTGCCCAGGGTTTGCTACAGGAAGAAGCCCCACAGGGAAGTGGGGTCTTGCCTGGCACAGGAGGTCCCACAGCCATCACCACTTCGAGGGGACACTGCCCAGAGGCTTGGCCATGGCATCGAAAGCATTTTGTCTGGCAGAGCCTTTTGTGCTGGAGCTGCACCACTGCCTGCCTCAGGACAGGCTCCTGGTGGGAGATGTGGCTCGCGGCGAGCCCCATGCACCTGGCACCAAAGGGCTTCGCTCCTTGCGGCAAGGATGTGACTGTGGCCACTACAGGCAAGTCACAGTGGAGATGCCAAATGTGGATGGGCAGCGTCAGGACTAGCCCCTGGAACCCACCCCAGGATGTCCTTCTCAGCTGGAGACATCCATTCTAATCCAGGATATCCATCCCATCCTGGCACGTCCATCCTTGCCTGGGACATCTATCCCAGCCTGGAATATTCATCCTAACCCAGGACATCCATCCCAGCCTGGGACATCCATCTCTTCCAGGGATCATCTGGTTCTACGAGTGGGGTCAATGGCAGAGTGGGCTGATCCTGCTGCTCTGCATCATTGCTTTAGTGTGCCATGTCCATGCTGTCGCCAGCCACTGCAGGAAACCAGGGTCAGAAACCTCCCTGCGAGGCCCCGGGGCAGGGAAGGGGCTTTTTGTCCAGCAGCTGCTTGAGGGGATTGGGCCTGTGCTGGCACTGTGTGACACTGAGGACAAGGGATGGCAGCAGCCATGTCCTCCTTGTCCCTTTGGGGTTTCTCTTGCTTGGCACTGCCATGCTGGCCTTTGCACAAACCTCTCTGGCCTTTCCAGAGTCCCTGATTGTTGCAGGGTGGCCTCCCTGGCCAAATGATGCTTATGGCAGCCCCAGCCGTGTCGGGCACGGGGGACCTGGATGTGGGCTCCTCTATCGATACCCCTCCTGCCCCCCACGCGCTCAGCCCTGCCACTCCTTTCAGTGCCTCCCTACACCCTCCCACCTGCCTTTCATTTGTACCAGCCCTACTATCCTTGCTGCAACCCCACCATCCCTTCCAATAAAATCTTCCCAGCCCGGTGCCAAGGGCTAAAACATGGCCTTTATTTTCTATTCAAGTCAAATTTGGTTGCCAGAGCAGTCGCCATCTTTTACCAGGAGCCCCTGAGGCTGCCCTGGGCAAGTGGAGGCTGAGCCTCTCAAGCCTCCTGGCCATGCCAGCAGGTACTTCTGGGTAGAAAGGTATATAAAAAGGTGTATTAAAAACCCCAGCAATTAAAATCTGCCTCCATCGTGGTTCCCACAGGGAGGAATGCCACAAATCTGCCACCAAAATCTTGTCACCCAGTGGGGTGGCTGTAAAACCTGCGCTACCAAGCCAGCCGCAGCGCTGCTTGCCTAAAACCAGACGTCAACTAGAAAAAGGGACCAGGATGGGGCTGGGGTGATGTTGTGGGACACCCACGGCCCTGTCTCAGCCATCGCTGGGATGCTCCTGCAGCGCCCACAGCACCATCCGCATCTGTTCCTCGGTGCCCTGCAGCATCTTCACCTCGATGGTGTGGAAGAGGTGGAGGCTGGTGGCGAGGAGGAGGACGCCGATGGCGAGGAAGGCCAGCAGGGAGAAGGAGAGTTTTGGGAAGGGCTGCCCAGCTGCCAGCCCTGCCAGCGCACCCAGTGCAGCTACTGCCTGCAGCAGCAGCAGCAGCAGGGCCAGCACGGCCATCCTGCCTGTGGAGTAGCGTTGCCGCTGCGCTGCACGCAGCCCCACGCCCACCTCTGTCCGTGCCTCCGTCACCACGTCCGCCAGTGTCAGCTCTGCAGGGGACAGGGGCAGCTCAGCAGGGTGGCACCCCCCCACACACACCTCTTTTCTCCTCATCCCCACCACTGTCCTGTCCATGTACCACAAGCAGCCCCGCCCCCCCCCAAGGGTTGCCATAAACAAGGGAAAACATCCCCCCAAACACCATCCAAGACCATCAGTCTTTGGCACACGGGGGACCACACCCCCACCTTACCGGCTGTGCTGAGGTTGGCACCCGCAGCCTGTCCCTGCCTCTGGATGTGCAGCGTTGCCATCACAGCCTCATGGTCTGAGAAGGGGATGTCCGTGCCTGGGGCTGTCCCCATGGTGGTCTTCAACTCCTCGCACTTCACTGTGAAGGTGGAGACAGCCTGGGAGAGGGGATGGGGAGGGTTATGCTGGTGCCTCCCCTCCCTGACACCTTCAGCCAGTGGCCAAGGTCCCCCCATTACCTTGTAGAGGATGTAGTCGATGCGGATGCCCAGTGGGAAGGGCATCAGCTCTGTCTTGACAGTGAAGCAGTTGTTGGGGACGAGGGTGCAGCCATCCTCACAGCCCTGATAGCAAGCATCTGGGTGGATGGGGGGGCTCTTGGTGTGCCCCAGGACCCTGCTCACCCCCGTCACTCACCTCAAAGCGTGTGGCCTCAGTGAAGGCATCCCGCAGCCCTGTCCAGCCACGCAGCAGCCGGATCCCCACATCTTCAGGGTGCATGTTCAGGTCCCCTCCCAGCAGCACCACGTCAGCTGCCTTTGACGTGTGTCTGTGAGGACAAGGACGACTGACCCCCTTCCCCACCCTGCCCCAGCCTGGGATTACTGGGACCTCCCCAGTGATCCCCAGCCTTACTCTTGGCTAGGATTTGTGCAACTGTGAGCTCTCTGCAGTGCAAGCCCCAGGAACAGGGGTGACCACGCACATCCTGGGGACCTGCAGTGGGGGGACCCTGTGGGACACCCCATAGCTGCTCACCGGATGAACTGCGCCAGCTCCCAGGCCTGCACCAGGCGGTGGGGCAGGTAGGCATCCTTCTCCCGGCAGTACTCGGCGTGCAGCTGGCGACAAGGGAGGGCAAAGCGGCCGTGACCTCCATGCCAGTGCCTGCCCCACTCCTAGGCTCCCTGCAAACCCACCCAGCCCCTCTACACAGTCCCTTTTGGGTCACGCTGACCCCTTTGTCTTCATCCCATCCCCCTGGGGACAGCCTGGGATGCTCACACTGCTGCACAGCCAGGTTGTGGGTCACTGTCCCCCACCCGAGCAATATTTCATTAGATTAGTGCATAGTCCTGGGAGAGACAGTGCAGAGCAGTGGTTAAAGCAAGGGCACAGCAAAGCAGGGGTATGGCCACTCATCCCCCTCCTCCCCATCATCCCCCCCACGCCAGGTCCTTCCCTGTGGCACTCACATGGGTGACATAGACATTGAAGATGATCCCAGAGATCTTAATGATGACAAGGCCAACAGACTTGCCACAGAACCAGTCCCCATGTTGGAGCTGCCGGAAGGGCAGAGGAGCGGGTCAGGGCCGGTGAGGCTCCATGGGGCCGGGCACTGCAGTGCTGTGTGCCCCCCCGCCCCCCGCTCACCATGTAGGGGTACCCATTCAGCGAGTACTGGTAGAGGAGGGTGTCCAGGATGGGGAACCTGGAGAAGACGCAGAGGCCGCTGCCGATCACCCCGCTGCAGGAGGGGAAAAGCACAGTGAGGAAGTGCAGACCCCCTCCTATGCCTCCCCCCAGCCCTGAGCCAAGGGGGCTCCCCAGACACCGGGGTCCCAGTGTGCTCCCATGAGCATGCCACTCTCCAGGCATGGGGTCTCCCACGGTCACAGAGGTGACCTACAGCACCCACACCAGTCTCTCCACATGGCAAACACCAAGGACACGGCACAGCCCTGTCACCACCCCATGGACAGCCCTGGTGGTGGGCTGGCCCAGCCCCTCTCACCTGCGGAAGTAATGGGAGAAGGGGTAGCAGCCTCCCAGCTTCACCTTCAGGTTGCTGTAGTCCTGCTCACTCCACACCTGGAGAACAGCAGGATGGGCTGAGAACAGGCACCCTCATCTCATGGGCTGAGAATGGGCGCACTCGTCTCACAGGTCACAGGCTGAGAACGGGTGCATTCTGCTCACAGGCTGCCCTCACCTCCTGGAGAAGCACCAGGTCAAAGCGCTCCTGGCGCAGCATGTCCCCAATGAGCTGGACACGTTCCTGCCGCCGCTTGCTCAGGTAGCGGATGGCCCTGCCGAAGAGGGGGGGAAATGGGGTGATGTGGGCTGTTGGGGCACGCTGGGACCCAAAACAGGGGAGAGAGGGCTCCGCTACTGGTATGGATGGGCAGGATGCAGACTGGGGGAGATGAGAGGGAGGGAGAGAGGGACATGCAGGCACATGGGGACAAGAGGAATGTGCGGAGAGGCTGTCTGGGGACAGCTTTCGCCACCTGCAGTATCAAGGCAGCTCATCCCTTGTTGGGGTGCAAATGGGAAGCCCTTTAATGGGGGGAGCAGGTGAAGAGGGGACAGGAGGGGGGGAACTACCCAGCCAAGTGCCTCATGACCCTCTGAGGCTGGGACAATGGTGTGACCTCAAACAAAGGTGACATGAAGGTGACCCCAAGGGGGGACCCCTGTCCCCATGCAGGCATCCCTGTCCCCACCCGTGCAGCTCAGCACGGCCCCAGTGAACTCTGGACTCACCAGCAGTTAAGGTCAAAGATGCGGAGTTGCAGGGTGGGATCACCCTCCATCGCTCACCAGGTGGGCTTTGCAGGGGCTGGAGGGCAACACCAGGCAGATAGGTTCCTGTGGGGAGCAGGTTGGGGTGACAGTGCCAGGGAGCCGGTGCAGGGTGCAGGGTAGAGCTGGGGAGCCCAGCTGCCACGGTGGAGGGGCCGAGCCAAGGCAAAGGCCAGGAGGGAGGAGCACTCAGAGTGCTCCGGTGTGGCCCACACTGTCCCCTCCTCTCCCACCCCGTCCCCAAACCCCAACTTGCCCCCAACCAGGGATCCATATGCCGAAATCATGAGTGAGTGCCCCATCCCACGGATGGGGACACTGGTGGGACAGGGATGGGGTACAGGGCTCAAACCCTTTGTCTGTCAGCAAGTTGTGTTCCTGGATGAACTTAAACCCGTTTCAAAGCAGCACTGCGAGGCATGTGCATGGGAAACCCCACCACCCCCTTCCCCTCTTGGGAAGCCCACGGATCCTTCTGAAGACCCCAAACTCCGGAGGACCCAGCAGCTCTCAGAGCAGCCCCAGGGCTGTCTGCCGGGCAGCTGTGCCAGCCCTGCTGCTCCCCCGCCTCTCTCCCGGGGAGATTGTCCATTTTAGAAGTGCAAAAGAGCAAACCCAGGAGTCCAGGATGCCGGGGACGGGCAGCCGGGTGCAGGCGGCCGGGCTCTGCCTGCCCCGGTGGGATTACCGAGCGGCTCATCCCGTCCTTGCGCCGTGCTAATACCGGCGTCTCCTACCGGGGCTGAGCCCTCCCGGGTCGCTCCCCCCACCCCGCTGGCAGCGCTTCCCTTCTCCCCAGCTTCCCGAGAGACCGGGCGGGCAGCGGGGAGGGCAGAGGCGCGCGGAGCCGGGACGGGAGCGCGGAGCAACAGGCGGAGCCGGGACGGGAGAGCGGAGCAANGTGGGGACGGGGATGGGCTGCGATGGGGAAATGCTTGGGGGAAGTGGTGGGGCGCGCTAGGGAGGGGGTGAGTGTGATGGGGTGAGTGTGATGGGGTGCGTTGGCGGGCGGGGTGAGGTGGCCCTGTGCACGTGCACAGTGCGGGATACCGGGGATAAGGGTGGCTTTGCACAGCTCTTCCCCTTCTCTCTCTCTCACACACACACGCCCCCTCCCTCCATCTNGGAGTGGGGGGGAGCGCGGAGCGGGGCACGGAGCGATCGGCGGGGACCGCGGCGGAGCGGAGCGGAGCGGACCTGGCGAGGGCCGGGAGCGGCGCGGGGTCACGGGACTACAGGTCCCGGCGGGCAGCGCTGCGGAGCGGAAGGGGGAAGGGAAGGGAAGGNCCCCCTCCCTCCATCTCCTCGGAGGCCCCTGGGATCCTCCCTGATGTCCCACTCTTCCGGGGACACCCTCTCCCAGTCGCCTTAGGAGCATCCCCCAGGGCGTTGCCTCCCCTCTGCTCCTGCTGCTTCGCCTGTCCTGGAGGGAGCAGGTCCTGTCCGGGGCCCGGGCGGGGAAAGGCAGCAGCTACCCAATACTGGGGCCAGCTCTCCCCCTCCAAGGTCTCCCCAGCATTGCATGCTGTTCCGGGGCAGTGCTGTCCTCAGTACCCACGAGATGGCGCTGAGCCTGACTGTGCTGTCAGGGATTCTTTTTGGATCCTGCATGTGTGTTTTGTTGTCTTTCCCAGCCTGTGGCCCAGCCTGGATTAGCTCCACAGGGAGCCTGGTTAGAAGTCTGGTGGATACCTTAACGCCATGCAGGACCCCCCCCCAGCTGCAGTGCAGAGCAGGGGAGGGGGTGCCAACAGGAGGAGCAGGGCTGTGGGTCCCCTCAGCTCCTTTGGTGATGCCCTCCTGAGGCTGGAGGGACAGCAGGAGGAGGATTTTGTACATCACTGCTAAAGCAACTGAGTCCAGAGGTGGCTGGGATGTGCAAAGCCGGTGGCTGTAATGGCACTGCCCGGGGTGCCAGGGCTCTGCCGGCACCTGAACGCGATGGTTTGGCTTGCAGAAACGGGAAGAGCGCTGGAAGTGTCATCGGTGTTAAACTATGTCCTCTGGGCCCCCTGGTTCTGGAACAGAGTGGGGTGTATTGAATAGCGAAGGCACTGCGAGCAAGCCTTTGATGGGTATTTCTTACTGGTAGGACAGACTCAGCCCTCTGTCACCTAATGCTGGTGTGGGCAAGGATGTGATCCCCTAAAATATGTGTCCCTGAACCCAGTGATGCTGTGAGGAAGTCCAGGGAAGCATTTGCCGTGGGGTAGTCTAACCCAGCAGTCATCTTTCCCAAGCAAACCCGTCACCAGTGATGCAAACCACAGCAAAATACTGCTGGATGTGGCATCTGAATGCACAGAATTGGTGTCCCAGGAGAAGTGTTACCCAACCAAGGGGTTTCACAGGCTGTAGCAGCCCTCATAGTCCTGGCTGTCAAAGAAAACCACAACAAATAAAAAAATAGGAACTTCAGAACCATTTGAGCCAACCCATCAACAAATAATTTTAATGTGTTTTTTCAGCAGACTGTAGTTTTCTTGGAGCTCCACAGTCTCCTCTCTTTGAAGTTGGACAGATACAGTAAACACAACAAATATATGATACAACCCATCACAGCTGGATTAAAAAAAAATACACAAAAAATATAATACATAAAAAAATGGATTTTTAACATTGTGGACTGACACAGCTCTAAAAATGGTGAATGTAACCCTGGTAAGCTTTACAAAGTCTTTAAAAAAATAAAACAGTACTTCATGTGAAATTCATAAATACACCGGAGGAGAACGGAGGGGCTGGGGGGGGGTTGAGAAAGTGTCTTTGGGATTGTGGCTAAACACCGGCCAGGGCCATCAGGGGTACCAGGCACCTTGTGCGTGGGGTGCAGGTGGGTGCCCCAGGGCTCGGTGCAGGTGGGATGGAGGGATGGAGGCACAAACCAGTCCAGTTAACAAAGAAAGGGCTTTGTCCCCCAGCAGGGCCAGGAGCAGGGCATGCCTGTGTTTTATGGTGGGGAAGTTTTGTTTTCGTTCCCAGAGTTTTAGATCAGTGAGTGAAATGGAAGAAAGACAACCACGAAACAACAAAGAAACATGCTACATATGAGAACTTGGCCGGGTGGCCTTGGCACAGCCCTGGGACAGGAGGCTGATGCCTTTCCCTGGATTTTTCCTTCTCTCTTTCTCCCCTGCTCCAGCCACCCCAGCTCACCACAGCTGCCTCCATCCAGCCCCACCACCAAGTCCTTGCCCAGGCACAGGGCTGGGGTGGCTCTGCCCTGTCCTGTGGGGATGGGCGGCTTCTTCCAGCAGTGAGAGGTCAAAGTCCCCATGCCTCGTGGGACGTGTGGCATCGTGATGGCAGCCAAGGCCCTTTCCTGAGCTCTGGGGCTGATCCTGCTCCTCCACACTTGGCAGCATCAAGCCTAAACCCCTCTGTCCCCCCATCCTGGGCTCCAGCACCCTTCAAACCACTCCTGCCCTCCCACAGCACCTGGCTCTGCACCTCCTGCTGCCTTCATTCTCCCACCGGCATGAGAAACCCACCCAGACCTGGCCCTCTCAGGCTCCTCACCCCCCTTGCCAGCCTCCTGCCACCTTGCTCCATGCCGCCATCACAAGATCCGACCTCTGTCTCTCTGTGTCCCTCCTGCACCCTGGGGATGCTTTCCCCGATCTCTGCCCTTGCAGCTGCACCCTCAGGACCAGCCACAAAACTACCTCCAAGCAGACCCAGTCCTCTGTCCTGGCATCCCTCCTGTCCTCTGTCCCCTCTTTGTCACCTCTGTCCCAAACTCTGCCCGCTTGCAGCCTGGTCCTGCATTGCACAACATGCTTCCCCCTGCATGAGCTGCTTCCCATGGGATGCAGGCAAGCCAGCCGGAGTGGCTGTGGGGAGCAGCTGAAACCAGAATAGTCAACACAGAAGAGGGGGGGGAAACAAAAAATGTACATATGCAAAGTAAATCAGGCAAATCCACCCTCACTGCTCTCTCCTCGTTACTCCTTGGCAAGTGACTACAGGGGCATACGTTTAGCCTGCGCCGCCAAGTGCAATCCCTGACAGCACGCAGAGCTCAGGGGATCCCACTGCCACATAAAACCCAGCCTCCAGGCTGCAGCAACCCCAGAGTGATGGAGACACCCCCAAGCCTTCCCTACACAAGCCAGCTCCCCGTGCCTGGCAATTTTGCTGCACAGCTCCAACTCTCTGTATCACCTCCTCCAGTCACTAGCATGGGGTGGGTGGCAGGGGAGCAGGTCCCGGACACCACAGAGGGGCATAATCCTGATTACAAGCATGGTGTCTTTTTTAAACGTATCAAAAAGCACTTTTTAAAAAAGGGGGGAAAAAAGAGCCATGAAAAAAAAGCCATAAAAAAATTTGGTTTGCATCATTGATGCCTTCCTGCTTTCAGTGCTGCCGGCTCCCAGTGTCCCAGCCAGGCACAGAGGAGCATCCCAGGTGCTGGTCCCTGGGGACGCAGCAGCATCCCCCTCCGCTACCCTGCCGTGCTCCGACCTGTTCCTGCCTCGGCACGTCTATCCCCATGTCCCTGCCGCCACCCACTGCACTGGGCTCTGCCAGGCAACACCAATGCCGTGGCGGCTGCCATGCCAGTCGGTTTTGGACCAGACCTGGCACGATGCCACGTCCTCCAGCCCATCCGTGCTCGTTCCTCTCCCCTCAGGACAGGGACTGCATCCAAGCAAGGGGGAAGGTAAAAGGAGGGGTCATCCTCCGCTCCAACGTCCTGCTGCTGGTGGGTGGCATGGCAGGCTCCTGGCCTTGATCGGTGACACCAAGGGTCGGTCTCTCCCCATGCAGCGCCGGATGCAGGTTTCCTTTCTCCCTATGCTTCCTTTCCCACTCTTCTTTTTTTTTTTTTNAAATGACTTCTCAGGAGGCAACAGACACAGGTGGATTTTCTGCATGGCCCCCTCCCTCCCCTGTGCACCCTTTGTGCCCCTGCCCATCCCCAAGGGCCCCTAGTCCTTGACCAACTTGTACACGTGGTGCTGGGCGCCGTGCTCACTGGTGGAGACCTCGAAAACGAAGGCTATGCAGAGCAAGGTTTCCTGGGTATCCCTATTCGTAACAACCTGCAGTAGAGCAGAGAGTGCGTTAGGAGGGGGCTGTGCCCATGGGGAGATGCTGTTATTTGGGGGTTGCATGGGCTCAGGCACAGCCACTTTATTTACACTATCAAGATTTGCTCCCTGTAATTCAGAGGATTGCACAGACTCAGGCATAGGCACTTTAATTGCACCAAGTGAAATTTGCTACCCGTTATTTGGGAGACTTGCACAGTCGCTTTATTTGCACCATTGAGATTTGATACCTGTAATTCAGGGGTTTGCATGGGCTCAGGTACAGCCATTTTAATTGCACCACAAAAAAAAATCTGCCATCCAATTTTTTGGGGGGGTTGCATGGGCTCAGGCACAGCCAGTGCATGTGCAACGCCAAGGCTGGGTGCCCCAGGGCTGGGCATCACACAGCAGCGATGGTAGGGGAAATGCAAGCATGGGCACAAAGCTCCTGCTGGGAAACGCTCCCCGGAAAAGGACGAGAGGTACCTGCAGGATGGTGAAATTCTCCAGGACGCTGTTCATCATGTACTTCTCTGGGAGGTGCTTGAGTTTGTGGATGAAGTTGATCATGTACTCACACATGGGAGACCGGTGGATGCGGTAGACAAACCGGCCATTCTCCAGCCGCGCGTACTCTGTCTGCAGGGAACAGCAGAGTGATCGGCTGCCCCATGAGAGCCAAAACACGGTGGCGGATGTGGGCATGGGCAGGTGGCGGCCAACTGGGACATGGTGGAGACGTCCTCTCCACTCCACCCATGGGACAGGCATGCACCCACGTGTCCTACCCCCAGCCCTGGGGCTTTATCCATCCCTGGACCCACAGCAGACCCAATTCCAACCCCTTCCCAATGCAGCAGGGCATGGGACTCACCTCCACTTTCTCCACGACCTGCTTCCCAAAGGAGCACACCTTGGTGGAGACTGTGATGGTCATGTTCTCTGCACTGCTGTACTGGCTGCTGACACCGTAGAAAGTCCCCGGCCCGTCCTGGATCGTGCTGTTCAGATCCGCCTGGAGAGATGAGAGTGGGAAGAGGGTCCTGTTTGGTGCCATCACACCCAGCTCACAATGGGGATGTGGAACACCCACTTATGGAGCTGCTCAGGGTGCTCCTGCTCCACTGGCAGGGTGCCCAACCTGCAATAAGCCCATGATTCAAGGACAACCCTCCCCATCCTCCTCCTCCCAGCACCGTACCCAAAATTTGACGAGGAAGAAGGAGTTCTGTGGCCCACGCTCATAGAGCTCCTTGAGGCCACCTTTCTTCTCAGGGAACTTGTCATAGATCTGGCGGATGTCCACGGCCTCCAGCAGCGGATCGCTGTACGAGGGGTTTGTCTGACCGATGTGTACAAAGAGGTGTTTGCTGTACTGTAAGGACCGGGGGGCAGGGAAATTAAGAAAGAGAGGTCAGATGAAAGCAAGATGCTTTCACCCCATGGGTGGTGAGGACACGGAGGGGACCATTACCGTTTCGGCATCCCGTGGCACCTCCATGAAGGCGGAGTATTCAAGGAGCCGGAGCTTGGCGGAGGCAATGGTGCGGTCCTGCCAGACGGGTACGGCCGAGGCAGCTGGTGGGAGTGGAGCCAAGGGCTCATAACCTGGGGAGGGCATGGGGAAGGGGGGGCAGCCGTGAGCCAGAGTGAGCCCCCCCCTGCACCGCCACAGCACTTCTGTCCTTACCACACCCCACACCCTCCTGTATCTCCCAGCATGAGGGTTTTCCCATGGGGTGGCCAAAACATGGGATATGCCAGTCCTGCTCCTAGGTGGAAAGGGACAGAGGACACAGTGGGGTCCCATGCACCATGGGGCTTTTGGCTGGGTTTAGACCGAGGTTTTCCCCCTGTCAGGGCTGGGGAGTGGACCACAGGTGGGTGGCACAGGACAGGTGACAAATAGGACCTAGGAGGGGCGCACGGGAACCCCTGCAAGGGGGCAAGGTCAGCACTTACTGGCTAGTGATGGAGGCATGGGTGGCTGGATGGGGTAAGCTGGTTGTGCAAATGGTTTAATGCTGGAAAGCAAAGAGCATCGTTAGGTTAATGAGGCCCGGGTCACCCCAGGCCCTTGCCAAGGAGGGGGTCCTGCCTGGCACCGAACAGTGGACAAGTCTCATACTTACTCCTGAGAGGGTCCAGGCTGTCCCGGGATAGGCCCACTCCAAAACTGGGGGAACAGCACAGGGAAGAGTCAGCGGCTTCTGACCACCCCCCACATTCCCCTCCTCACCTACTGCAAACTGCAAGGAGCCCCCAAAGCCCTCCTTGCATTGCCACCATGGCCAAGGGGACATCAAACATACCCCCACTGTCCCCTGTGCAGCTCAGGCATGGTGTCCCCCTCCACCCCGGGGTGTCCCTATACGAGGGGCATGGGCCTGTCCTCACCCTGGGGGCAGCAGAGAAGACGGCCTGAGGAAGAGGAGGTGGGGGGCTGAGCTTGTTCTGCAGGACGCTGGCCGACACGATCTGTGCGGAGGACATGGAAGCCATGCTCTGCAGAGCCTTATCCTTCGAGACCTGGTCCTGGGAGGGGACAGGAGGGAGATGGAGGTTACACAGGCAGACTAAGACCCTCCCCCAATCTGAGCACGCCTGGCAGGTTTTTCAAAGCACAGAACTTGTCATGTAGCCGGGCCAAGGGACCAGGGTGGGTATATGCCTCCCTCTCCCCAAATTCACCCATGTTAATTAATGCTTTAAGCTTGCTAATGTGCCCTGGGCAGGAGTTGCTGGGTCTGGAAGGTGTTCCTGTTCCCCCGGGGGACGCGAAGGGTTTAGCCCTCCATGGGAGAGGGTGAAAGGCAATGGGGAACAAAAGGCATCACAAACTCAAGCTCAACTTACCAAGTTCATGGCCTGTCCACAAAAGAAAGAGAAAAAAAAAAAGGTTAGAGCATCGTGGGAGCCTGCAGGCACTGTGCACCCCGCCGAGTTGTGTATCCCCCACCGCGGCTCATCACCACAGCCCAATTTGGGCAGCAAACCCCTCGACCAGGCTGGTCAGCAGGGAATGCACATGGTAGGCACAAATGCCCAGGCTTAATCCCACCAGAAACAGGATGCCAAAGCCCCCTACTATTTTAGGAGGTCACTGTGGCGAGCCAGGCCTGCACCTTTGTTGACTTTTTAATATCCTTTAGAGCCTTTAATATCCTTTACAATCTCCTCAGCAGCGCCCAACACTTGCAACCAGGGCACAGAGAGGAAGAGTCGCCTGGCTCCTGCCCTGCCAGGCAAAGGGCACCTGCACCCGGGATGTCAGCACCAACTCCCTTACAGGAACCACAAGGAAGAGCCAGGGCACAAACCCCCATATGCCGTGTGTGCATTTATATAGACCAATTATTTTTCCTTCTCCCTTTTGCTCCAGAGGTCCTAGCACCTCCAGGCAGGTGCGAAGGGGCTCTGAGGTCTTGCCCCAGGGCAGGGCTGCTCCTCCAGCTGCATCACCAGGACACGGGTGTGCTGGTCCCACCGCACACCCTGTTTTCCCTCTGAACCTTCCTCCAGGATCAATCGCTTCATTTGTTCTCTTTCACCTGGGGCAGGGCAGGAGTGTGGGCATGCAGCCACATGCTGGGCAGCCGTAACACACATGTGACTGCAGCTTAAAAATATATATATTGCTCACGGAAGGGAGTTTCCATTCAACAGGACAAGCTCTGGGTGAGGGCAGAGGGCTGTCTGCGCCAGGCTTTGCCTCCAAGCATGGCTGGGAAGGGATGTTTTGCATCCACAGCATATCGCTTAGGGAGATCTCTGCCCTGGCTGTTCCCTGCAGAATGCCTGCAGGCAGCGTGGCCTGGGATGGGGATTAAAGCTGTGGACACTGGTCTCCATCCCCAGGTCACTCTCGCCTCTGACTCCCTCTTGTCCTGCACGGCACAGCAAGGAAAGTCTTTTGGTTTGGTTTGGTTTGGGTTTTTTTTTGTTTGTTTGGTTGGTTTGGTTTGGTTTTTTTGGGTTTCTTTGTTTTTTGTGCAAAGGCTGTTGCTAACCCTCATGGCACCCTGCTCATGGAGCACCAGGGTCCCTGGCTTTGGAGGGCACAGTTTGGTGGGCTCCTGGGTAGTGTGAGCTGGAGCTCCTTAATGCTTTGGGGACCAAAATGCCAGGGACAGCTCTGACAGTGTCCCCTGCTGCCAGCCTCAGTGCCAATGGCTTGGACACGGCACCCAGGACAAGGACACAGGGAGCTGGTGATGCTTTTGGGAGGTCATGGCAGGGGACTGAAAGTTCTTCTGGGCTCCCACAGCCTCGGCAAGGGAGGTCCTCCTGGATCCTGCCCAAGGAGATGCTCCTGCCCAAGAGAGCATCCCAGGCTGTGCAGTCCAGACTGGAGCTGGCTGTCCCCAATGGGTGGCCGTGCAGTGGGGACTGCTACGTCCCCCACCTTGCACCGAGTGGGTCCGACCCAAGAAGGGCTCGGTCCTTTGGTGATGCCCCCAGTTCTGCCCACACCCCCCATCATCACCTTCCCCACCACCACCACAAAGCTCGGTGTGAATGGTTACGGAAGGGTTAGTTGGGCTTCAGTTAAAAGGAAGGAAGGAAGAAAGGAAGGAAAGAAAAGCCAACCAGAGAAGAGAGGATGATCCAGTTTTTCCTCAGTCAGCTCCCTTGGCCCCTGGAACCACGGGCTGCCCTGGCACTACCATGCCCCCTCCCTGGGACCACCATACGTCCTCCCTGGCAGCACGGCCCCATCTGGACCCACTGCCACCCACATCCCTGAGGTGCTACCTGGGCCATACTCAGCCCCTGGTGCATCAAAGCCATCGGGCTGGCAGCCTGCAGGGGTTCTGCTTCTGCCCACATGCCACCAGCACCTGTCATGAGCAGGGCAGGTCTCAGCTGGGGAAGGGGGTGGCACGTGCATGCGCCCCCTTTGAACCCCTTGCTTGAACCTCACTTTACCTTGCTGACTGCCTATGGGGGTGTCCTTCCCCTCCTGGGAGAACCCCTGATGGCCCAAAAGAGGGGACAGCCCTTGTGCATCACCGGATGAGGGTTCAAACCCCCATTTCCTGATGACGGAGTCCTTGCCTGGGCAAAAGGAGGGGATTTGGCACCCAAATTCACCCTTCCTGGGGGACAGAGAAGGGCTCTGGTGTCCCTACCCAGCCTCCGAGCTGGAGCCCCCCCCCGCTTGCACTTCTGTCTGGACATCCCATAACAACGCCACTAAAAACCATCCGGTACCAGGAGCCGAGGGAGGGGGAAGAAAAAAAACCACCATAAAAGAAAGGTATAAAAGAAAGCAAGCAGCACACCACAGAGCTGAGTGCATTAGTCGTCAGCGGGCAGGGGGGCCAGGCGGGGCGAGGGGAGAAACGCGTACCTTCAGCTTGGACTGAATCTCACGAGATTTCCGTCGGGCAAGAACCTGCAAGTGGCTAGAGACCTGCAGAGAGAGAGCAGAAGGAGAGGGGGAACAGCAGAGCCGTCAACCAGAGGAAAGGAAAAGGAAGGAGAGGGGCTGCCCATGCTCACAGAGACACCGCCACGGACACCTGGGCAAGGGCGCCAACGTACCTTGATGCCAACCTGGTACTCCCGCACCTTCTTCCGAGCTAGAACCTGTATGTGGCTGGACACCTAGCGCCCGCCACGCCGTTCAGAAAGGAAAATACAGAGAGCGTGAAGATATGTTCCCCCTCGCAAGGTGGGATGTTGTCCCCGGGGAAGAGGAAGGGAGTGCAAGGGGGTTCCGGGGTGATGATCCTGGAGATGGTGAGGGTCCTCTGCCTGCCGTGAGCTGAAGGGAGGAAAACTGAGGGGGGACCCTCACACTGCGCTGATTGATGCTGGTTTGTGTCCTCCCCCCATCAATTGGGGTGAAGCTCCTTGGGGTGAAGCTGCTGCAGGTAGGGGGGGTCCACGTTTACCATCTCCTGGGGCTTCCTGGGCAGACAGACCCCCCTTGGCCCCTGTGAGTGCAATGATCTGCTGCTTGCACGCAGCGCTGAGGATACGGCCCGGCTGGTTTGGGGTGCCCCTGGGTTACCTCAGATGGGACTGCAGAAGGACTGCTGGTCCCAAAGGAGATTCAGGAGGGACCGGCTCATTTCCCCAGGGCTCCTGCTGATTTTGCAGGTGGGAAAGGTGAGAAGGGGGTGGGGAGGGGGGGTGTCCAGATCCTGAGATGGGCAGGATCCAAAGAAAAGGGGCTAATGTACAGGCAGGAAAGGTGCAGCATGGCTGGGGGTGCCTGCCCCAAGCCCCAGGCAGGGTGGAGGTCCCTGCACCCACCGGGCACTGGCGCTGGTTTTGGTGAGCTTCTCACACGAGTGCCAGGCTGTCCAAGGAGGGACCCCAGGCTGTCCAACACACAACTGCACAGAGGGGACAATACCACATGCACTCTCCTCTGTGCCTTTTCCAAGTCCTCCCAGAGCATTGCTTTTGCCCAGTGCTGCATCCTTCCCCCCATGGAGGGGGGCCCAGGGGGTTCAGTTAAGGCTTTAAGCCAAAAATAAAGCACTGGTCACTGCTGGTCTGAACACAACAGTGGCTGGACCCTGTCCCTCTCCCTCCAGCATTGGTCCGGGAGAGATGTCCCCCCTAGTGCCTGGGGACCAGCATCCCTCTCTTGCAGGGACTCATGGCACAGAACAGTCCAAATCTAAGTGTCCCTGTGCCCCAAACTCATCCGTGCCCCTGTGGTGGGAGATGCATCTGCTCCCGAGCATCCAGGGCCACCAGCTCTGCCAGGATAGGCAGCACTGTGGAGGGGAGGAAAGAGCCACTGGACGCATGACAAATAGATATGTCACATCGAGAGCTGCGGCAGTCTGGACCTCAGACAGGTTTGGTCTCTGGCATGAGGATGCAGTGAGGACTCACAGCCGGGATGGATGTGACCCTGAGCACACTGTGCATGCAAAAGGGGACCGTCATGTGCTACCTGCCCTGCCGGCATCCCTGCCTGCCCGCTGCCTGCCCCAGCATCCAACCTTGCAGGGCAGTGAGGTTGGGGCGAGGGCTCTGCAGGACCTCAGGGCTCCCTGGGACCAGCGCCGCAGAGCACACAGGCTGTCCCCAGCCAGGATGAGGATGACTTGCTCTCAGCCAAGGGGTTTCGGGGTGCCTTCACTGCAGCATCTGGCACAAGTGTCATTAAGCCCAGCAAGGGGCAGAGGCAGGAACAGTCCTCAGATCCAGGTGGAGTAGCAGAGAGATGCACATAGATGCACACACAGCTTGGATGGAGATTTCAAGGGCTCCTGCCACCTGCGGGGTGACCCCAGCCAGGCAGGGGGGCCTGGGTGCTGCATGTCACCATACCCCACATTTCAGGGCATCCCCAGATCAGGCTGGGACAGACCAGCCCAAGGGCGTTTGTGCTCGCAGATGAAGCTTGAGGGTCCTGCTGGCAGTGATGGTGGCTCCAGGAAGGCATGCAGAGAACGGGTGGCATAGCCACACTACTGCTCTCCCCGGGCTTACCTGGCACCTCCTTCCTGCCCGCCCC
>VXBL01003100.1:0-73943 GCA_013400195.1 Aramus guarauna
CCTGAGTTGGAAGACCATGAGTGAACAATGGGAACAGTGGCTTTCCATTTGTGGACACTGAAATTGTAAGGGACCAGCTGTATCAGCTAAATGTTCACAAGTCCATGGGGCCTGATGGGGTTCATCCCAGAAGGACCTAGCGGATGCTACGGCAAGACCCCTGTTAATCATCTACCAAAGGTCTGGAGAAGTCTCTGCTGACTGGAAGCTAGCCAATGTTATTCCAATCTACAAAGGCACATGAGGGAACTACAGACCTGTTAGTCTAACCTCAATTTCTGGAAAAATTATGGAGGAGATTATACTGGGTACTATTGAAAGGCATTTAAAGAATAATGCAATCATCAGGCACTGTCAACATGGGTTCCCAAAGGGAAAGTCCTGTTTAACTAATGTGATGTCCTATGATAAGGTGAAGGGAAGGCAGTGGATGTAGATTTTCTGAACTTCAGTAAGGCTTTTGATACCGTCCCTCACAGCATTCTTCTGGACAAGTTGCCCTACTGTGTGATTAGCGGGTTCACAGTGCTTTGGGTGAAGAACTGGTGGAAGGGCAGAGCTCAAAGGATTGTAGTGAATGGGGCCACATCTGGCTGGCAACTGGTTGCCAGTGGTGTTCCTCAGGGTTCAATTCCAGGGTCAGTCCTGTTGAATATATCTATCAGTGATCTGGATGCAGGACTCGAATGCCCCATTAGCAAGTTTGCTGATGATACCAAACTGGGAGGCTCTGTTAAGTCTCTTGAGGGACAAGAGGCCTTGCAGAGGGATCTAGATAGATTGGAGCATTGGGCAATGATTAATGGGGTGAAATTTTAGAAGTCAAAATGCCAAATTCTGCACCTAGGATGGAGTAATGCCAGTGACAAGTTTAAATTGGGAGAGGAGTGGCTGGAGGGCAGCCCTGCAGAAAGGGATCTGGGTGTGCTGGCCAACAGCAGCTCAATAGGAGCCAGCAGTGTGCCCTGGCAGCCAAGAGGCCAAACCCCATCCTGGGGTGCATCAAACACAGCATAACCTGCCCCTCAAAACAGGTGATTAATCCTTCTGTATTCAGCATTCAAGCATTCACCTTGAGTATTGTGTGCAGTTCTGTGCCCCACCATTTCAGAAGGATGTTCAGGTCCTTGAATGCGTCCAGAGGAGGGTAATGAAGCTAGTGAAAGGGTTGGGAGGAATGTCCTGTGAGGAGTGGCTGAGGACTTTGGGCTTGTCTAGTTTGGAGCGAAGGAGGCTGAGGGGTGACCCCATTGGTCCCTACAGCTTCCTGAGGAGGGGAAGGGGAGAGGGAGGTGCTGAGCTCTTCTCCCTGGGATCCAGTGACAGGATGGAATGGTTCAACGCTGCACCAGGGGCGGTTCAGACTGGACATTAGGAAGCATTTCTTTACTGAGAGGTTGGTCAGACACTGGAAGAGGCTTCCTAGAGAGGTGGTTGATGTCCCAAGCCTGTCAGTGTTTAAGAGGCATTTGGACAATGTCCTTAACAACATGCTTTAACTCTTGGTCAGCTCTGACATTTGGACTAGGCAGTTGGACTAGATGATCATTGTAAGTCCCTTCCAAGTGAAATAGTCTATTCTATTCTATTCATGCACAAAGACTATACCAAGCTCTGAAGAGACACTGGTTAAAAAACATCACTTCTGACTGAATAAATATTTAAACTGAAGTATTTTGCATTGAATATGAATAAATTCGGCTCTGCTCTCAAATGCTCTCCTGGGCCATTGTCAGTTAAATCAGGATTCTGAGTCTCGTGCTTGGACTAGTCCTGTACAGCAGGTCATACATTATGGTCTAACTTTTGGAATTTGACTGAGTCTAATTTAAATCTTTATTTTTGTCAGTTCAACCAAAGGGTTTACCAGGGCCAGGGTTTGATAGGTAATAAACTTTGTAACTGGGCTTACTTGTTTTCTTAAGAGTTGCAATAAAAATGGCCAAGTACCTGTAGAATCCTATAGTTTGGACTCTACAGTTATGAGAAATTAAATTTTATGAAGTGTCTTTGATTAAATTCTATTGTTGGGAACATAAGCCATCATATTCATTTTTGTTACTAAGTGTTTTATACAGGAACACATAATTCTTCAAAAGCAAGCAAGCAAGCCCTGTAGTTTCCTGGGGTGCCTAGCTGCCATGCCTAGACACCCCCTAAAACAAAAATTCATCATAAAAATAGAGTTAATATATATCCTACCACATCAACTTTCATCTAGTCAAAAAGAGGATCTTGTTTCCTCATTGGAGTGAGAGTAAACAGTTTTCTTCTACAGCATCTGCCATTATTCCTCTCTGTCCTCACTCCCTAAAAAGAAAGCATTTAAAATAGTCTTTTACAGTATTTTCTAGATAGATGTTTGGGCATAGTAGGTGTGAGTGCTTAAAAAGCATGAGTCATATTAAAATGATATTCCTTGTATGACATCCAGCAATAACGTAAGACTGAGATGAGAATGAAAATAGTCACCTGAAGAAATGCTGCAGAGGGGTGTTGAAGGGAGTATTTACCACCGTGTAGGGAACTTCAGCAAGGCTCAAGTAAGTTACAAATGGCTCAGGAACCCTCCTGTAAATACTGTTTTTCTCAAATGCAACTTCTCAAGGTACAACTCTGAAGGCATATTTCCATCTCTTTGAGCATATACCTTTTCTATTTGCCAATATTAAATTCCACATGCTGGCCTTGTTATTTCATCCTCATTAAATTTTTTGTAATCCATTCATGTCTTCCAAGGATCAACTTTAAAAATCCTCCTGCTTTTGTCATCTGTAAATTTTGATGCACTCCATATCAAATCAATTTCTAAATCACTAATATAAATGTTAAATAGAAAATAGCTCCAGGCAACCTCGTCTGTCATACTCTGCCAGGAGGATCCTTTATCATTTATTATGATCCTTCAGGGGCCTGCTTACTACCCATTATTAATCCATTTTCCCTGACCAGTCTTCATAACTCCCTCGTGACTTTCCTTACTAGTTGCTTATGATCTATGTCTGGAAAAGTGCTGCTAATATATATGCAGATCCACTTCACACTGTTAACCTGTTAACCATATCAGATGAGGATCACATTAGTCTCTATGTTTCCAGTTTCATGCTGACACCAGCTAACAACTCTTTGCCTGCATATGCCTTACTATATTCTTTAAGCATGAAAATGCTGTCCTAACTCAGACAATATTAAATGTTGGCAACATTTGCTCTCTTAGCCTATGCCAAAACAAGACAGTTGGTCCTCTAGTTTTTGGTAAAGTGAAAAAAACTTGTTATTCAAAATGGAAGATCAGAGACTTCTTCCAGGCAACTCAAGTAATTCCTTCTCTAAACCAAAGCAATTTCACCTTCCATGTTTCTCATCTGCATCATACTTTCTAACCTGCTATGAGTGCTGCTTATACCATCATGTTCCAGGAAACAATAAGGATCAGCTAACTGTTCTCCCTCTCTCAACAACTGCAGAGATCAGGCATGTGACGTAGGCGTTTAATTATCCTGCCATTATCCCATCACCACAAAATGATCGCTGTATCATTTTAGCGGGAAATTGTAGTCCTCACCTCTTACAAATACTCATTACTCTTACATCTCCTGCTAGTTATGTTGAATTTCAGCATCTTCAAAAGCACTGTATAGAGGGTAAAGAGAATAGCCATATCAACTGCTTTGGGATGTTCAAGAATTCAAATTCCAGCTCTAAATTAATGCAGAATAAAGATTTTACTCTTATTATTGAAGCAGTGGCCAACACTCCTTAGCTAAGGTTAAGGTACAGTTGCACAGCTGCGGAGGTGTTTGGTGGGTTTGGGATGTTGTAGTGAGAAAATGGAAGCAGGCAGCAGCTGAACAGGTTAGCCCTACAGGATGTGCTAAGGTGGGTTTCCTGTTGGGACAGGTAAGCAACAGTCACCTGCACCGTGACAAGTGTTACACGGCCAGACAGCCAAGGGTACAAAGCTGCGCTAGCTCTCGGGAGGAGGAGGAGGAAGAAGGAGCAGCTATGTGCAAGTGCGAGAATGGGAGATCTTTTCATGGAATGAAGAAATGGTATATGTCTTCCTTGAAAGCCCATGGGATATTTTCTTCAAATTCAGGTAGTTCAAGACTCAAGGGGCAACCAAGGAGTAGACTGACTCTCGGGGTGACACAGCCCCTGGAAGAGGGAAAGGAATGGCTAAATGCACAACCTCTCTCTGCCCAAAGCTGATAAGGATGTGAAGAATTCTCTACAGTGAGTGAATGCACATATGATCTACCCCCACTTCCTCTTCCTATATATAGTTATAGTACCTCTTTCTGGTACTATAACATATGCCTATTTGAAGTATAGTACAGCTGTTATTTTAAGAAGAAAAGCTGTTTAACTGGGTAATTAAACAGAATATTGTTTCTACCACTTATAGAAGCTTTTTTAATATTTGAGGGAAATGAAGGCAAGTCACAATACATGTAATCCCCAGCCAAAGTGGCGTATACTTATCCTCTAGTAAGAAAAGCTGGCTGATTTTTAAAGAACTTACTGAAATCTCAGGAGTTAACCATCTTGTGCAGGGAGGCTGGGAATTTTGGCAGAAGCTATGCTTGGCTAAGCAGGCAGATTCTTATTGAACTAAAACACAAAAAGGAAACATACAGGAGGTATAAAAAGGTATAGGCAACAACAACAACAACAAAAAGTGAAAAAAAAAAAAAAGTAAAAAAAGAATTGCCTGGATACTTAGGGATGAAACCAGGAATGCCAGACCCTGTCTGGAGCTAAGATGGGTGATGGGCGGTTAGCACAGAATAAGGATCTTTACAGTCATACTATTTGGAGAAGGAAACTCAGGAAAAAAATACAGATTCACTGATGACTAGAGGGGAAAACCATGAACAATGTGGAAAATATTGAAACACTGAATGCCTGCTTATACTGGTAAGCAAAGCCAGGAGGCTTTCCCCTCTAACTGTCAGTGATTCTGTAATTTTTCCTGAGAGGACTTGGACCTCTGTGTTTACCAGGGTAGTTTGAGAAGGGGGAGTGCAGAAAGCAGTGGAAGAAGTAGTCAGGGATTCCTTAGAGAAGCTGAACTCATTGTAATCCATAGAGATAATGGAATTCACATAAGGATACTGGCAGACCTTGTGGATGTGATGGTGATATTATCGTTATCTGTGAAAAACAGTGGCAAACTGGGAGGGTCTCTTTTAAATGTAAAAAAGGTAACACTAAGCTTCTTTTTGAAAAATGGCAGGATGGAGGACCCAGTGAGCTATATGCCAGTCAGACTTGCTCCAGTCCCTGGAAAAACTGTGGAGCATGTTCTCTTGAAATCCATTTCCAAGCATGTGAAGGACAAGAAAGTAATTAGGAACAGTCAACACAGATTTACAAGGGCAAGTCTTGTTTAACCAACCTGATGGCCTTCTGTAGAAAAATAATTGGCAATGTGTATAAAGAGAGAGCAGTGATTTCATTAAACATTGATTTCAATGAGGCTTTTGACACTGTGTCTCACAGTATTCTCGCTTGTAAGCACAGGAGATCTGAGAAGGACAAATGGTCTCCTAGAAACCTGGCTGGACTGGCAGGCATGGAGGATTGTAATCAGTGACTTGATGTCTGGCTGGCAGAGGGTGATGAGCAGGGTAGTCTTGTAACCTGCACATCAACACTGGAGTCCATGTTGTTCATTTTCCTCATCAGTGACCTGGATGGTGACACACAAAGTGTTCTCAGAAAGTCTGCAGATTAGGGACAGTGACTGACACAATGAATGGCAGAGTTTCAACCTAGACAGACCTTGGGAAATTTCATAACTGGGCCAACAGACACCTCATGAAGTTCACCAAGAAGTACAGAGGCCTGCACCCAGCATGGGAATTCCCATGCATTGTTACAGGCTGAGACATGATGGGCTGGTCAGCAACCCTGCTGAGAAGAAGCTGAAATACTCTGCTGAAAAGGTCATTACAGTGGACACTTAGGTGAACATAAGTGACCAAAATGCTCTCATTGCAAATAAAGCAAACTGTGTAATTATTTTCATTATGGGGGTTATGGCCAGCAGTATGAAGAAAATTAGTATCCCCCTCTACTTGGTCCTGGTGAAGTCACCTCTGCAATACTGGGTTCAGTTTTGGTTGTCCCATTTCAAAAGACATGGTGGGGAAACTGGAGAGTTTTCACTGGTGGGTTGCCAATATGGTCAGGGACCTAGGATCTACAGAGATTGCTTGAAGAAATTGGGCTTATTTAGTCTGCTGAAGAGAAGGCTAAGGGAAACTCTAGTTGCAGCCTACAAAACTCAAAGGGTAGTGATAAGATAGTGGAGCCAATGCACTCTTGGTAGTGCAAGATGGTACAGAGAGGTTCTATGGCCACAAATTGTTGCTTGGTAGGTTCAGCCTGAACTTTAGGAAAACCTACTTGACTAAGAAGGTGGTGCAACACTGAAATGGGGGCTCGGAGAGGTTGTGGCATCTTCTTTCTTGGAGGGTTTCAAGACTTGACTGGACAAAGCCGTCTTACTGATGTTGGAAATGTCCACTAGTCTGAGTGGGAGGTTGGACTAGGAGACCTCTAGAGATACCTTTCAGCCAATATTTCCATGATGAAAATTGCTTATGGCTATGACTTCTATGTAAGTATATTACAGGAAACTGAAATATAGTGACAACAGGGATCTCCATATCAGGCAGATATACAACTTCTGCTCTCTCTCCTCATGTTGCACAGTAGTCTTGGGAACCTGAAAATCTGAAGAGATCATGGCAGATGGATCCTGGCTGTAGTAAGGTGCCATCTTAAAGGAAATAGGTTGGAAGTCTTGGCATCATTCAAACAAATGGCAAAAGTCCCTTTAAAAAATATGTTTATACAAACATATAAAAATAAATCTAACAAAAAAAAAAAAAAAGAGGAACTAAAAGGTAACAATATGTGGTATGATAGATTGCCTGTTAGTACACAGAAAAAAGTAGCTTGAAATATTGTCTACATTTTTCAGAATATAAAAGAAAGACACAGAGTATATACCCCATGTAACTATTCTAGGAAGGTCTTGGCCATCTGTATAGTACGTGAATGGAAAATGACAGGCAGCGAACAGAAACTCTCTCCTGGCAGATGATGATTTATCTTGAGTTGTTGATGATTTAGCTTGAGTTGGTCACTTTTACATCAGTACTGCTGACAATGACAATGACAATAACCCTTTGTGGATGCAAAGCCATTGATGTTCAGGTCACTGCAGTTACATACAAGGGTGCACATTGTAGTACCTTTCCAGAATTACTGTGCTTTACACACCTCATGGCAATTTACCTGTACTCTGCACTCCCCAATAGAGCAGACTCAAAATTATTGTCTTTGTTCTGAATGTGATCAGTGCTCTGAATGAGCGGGTGGGCAAATGTACATCTACAGTGTATATGGAAGAAATTTCTAAACACACTATATAACAGTTAGCAACCAAACTAGATGAGAAAAGGGAAAACTAGCTCATGTGGAGATTTGTGATATGGCAGCTGGATTAATTCAACTTCCTAAACTACCTTAAGAACTGCTACATTATACTGCAGTTCAGACCTATAACACAGCCCCTGAGTGCCCACAATTCCAGTGGAGATCTCTGAGACCAAGTAACCAAGGACAGACTTGTGATAAGGCCTCAACCTGACGCCAAGTTTTCTAGAAAGCAAACAACCAGGTATTTTCAATCGAGTCAATGTGTTAAACACTGAAATATTCCAAAAATTACTATGGATGAAATAATCAATAGTGAATACAAGATGAGGACCCCATCAGATCAAAAAGTACTATTTGCCAGTGATCAAATCTTACTGCAGCTGCATTCAAATTGCATGACTCACCACAAGGCATACTGTTGTGAGGATAAAATCATTGGGAGCTTGTCAGGCTTCAACTGGATTCAAACATTCTCCTGGGAAAGACAGGTTGCTATAATCCTGAATTTACAACATTGCCATCAACGACAGTGTGACAACTATTGTTGTAACGTCACCTCTCGGGAATAAAAATGTAAACATATCTCAATCATGCTGTTTAGATTTAAAAAGTGAGTAAGGATGTGAAATATGGAGATATCTAGATGCCTGTGACTATGGCATAACTGGTATTCAATGAGTAATATTAGACCAAGGCCTAAAGCTAGATGAAGAAAAAAACCTGTCTTCAAAATGTTACTTAAATAGATGCATAACTAGGTCCTGAATCAGGGGTTATTTATAGGGAGATTGACTGTCCTAACCTTGGCAAACACATTTGCTTTCTTTGTCTGTGGGACTGTCAGGAGGGAGATCAGAAGAAAATCAGAAGTCGCACTTCAGGCTTCTGGTCTGCCTCCACTGTCATTCCCCAGAATGACTTACAAAGCAGCTACCAAACCCAGAAAGGTACTCAAGATATGTGGGCTTCAAATTATGTTAAGGCCACAAGCCCCAAGTATAGTTACGTCAGTATAATGCACACTGGCAATACAGTTGGCTAATAATGCTTGTTCTATAGAAGGATTTCCCCCCTTTAAGGTTTGTTTTGGACCCAATGAAAAATGGAGCGGTGATGCCTCCTACTGGCTTTGTTTGTAGCTCTTAGTCTTATCCGCCGTGTCTCAGGAAAGTTGCCCTGAGATCTTTGAAATATTACTGCTGATGTAATGATGGTAAAGCCTTCCTCATATAAGGTCTCTGATATGAAGACCAGGAGCTATTTAAATTTAAAAGAAGCTGAAAGAGATGAAAGCAGTAAGTGACTTACAAATACATGTCCAACAGGAGCCATGCATGCATTTTATCTTACAATTCTACTTACTGAATGGATAAGGATATTTTTAATAGATTATTTCATTTGATGTTATAACAAAACAGAATATACTTTTTACATTGATATTACTCTAACACACAAAAAGGTCCTTTGATTCAAATGTTGATCTGATTCAAAACTAACAAAGCACAATCACAAGAATAATTCATTTTTCTGGTGATACCTCTTTTCCACAGGCTGTAAATTGTACCAGACATAATTTAAAATTGTGCTTGGAATGAAGAGCCTGATAAGTCATTATGTTTGTAGCAAGAATTTATGTCTCAGCACTACCGCATATATCTATTCTTCTCATGCAATCTAGAGAGTAGACTATAAATCAACATGCTCAAAATATTTAACAAAATAAATCTCTTATTATTTAGGGGAAAAAAAGCAGTGTTAGCTTGTTTGTTAAAAATCCTTTTAATAAAAGGATTGATGAAATAATTGCAATAACACTGTTCATCTGCCACGTACTGGATATTGGATGGTGGAGTTTTCCCTTTGGCCACTGTTAAACAGGAGCATCGCTGAATAGGTAGCGCAGAAGTTTTCGGAGTTTTCTGAAAACTCCAGGCACAATCACTGATTTGGAATTACTAGGCACATTCTCGGACTACATATTCTCAGCCCAGCAGTGATCCACCTGTCTGTCCTGTAATTTAAATGCTCTTCAACAGCTCCACGTGCTCCTATCTTTGCAAATTCTCTCTTCAAAGATAATTTTCATTAAGATGGACTTACTTAACACAGGTCAGGACATGATCGTTACATTTAACCTTGGACTATTTATCCCTGAGGAAAACACAAGAAAATCATCATTGACAATACTGGATTTGCATTTAGATAAATGTGTAGCACAAAATAGCAACTATAAAGCAACCATATAGATAGGTTTAAGTGGGGACTCAAAGCTTTCAAATCATTGTAACCTTAAAAAGAGTAATTACTATGTAGTAATTTTTGCTGGTAATTCAAAGGAAGCATAATGAGTAGGACTGGACATGAAGATTCAGGACACAGAGCAAGAAGCTTTCACAGTTAACAGCTGCCATGCAGAAGGAAAGAACTTGCATTGGGAACTTGAAATGCACAAAAAATGTAAACAGGAACTAATAAGGGAAATCACAGCACAGAAGTACAAGTGATCATAATGCTCCTTGTCTGAGCTGGTAAGATGAAAGAAAAAACTACTAATTCATAATCTAGTTTCTTGAACTCATTCAAATTTTGGTGGTGGACACAAACAAACACAGTATAACGAAGGTCACAAATACTAGGCAGAACCTTAACAAGTTTCTAGCCCAGCATGAAGAAGGACAAAACCCAGGACCAAAGGAGTATAAAATGCCCATAGTGTTTGATACTGAGCTTTATCCAAAGTTCCTCTCAGGCTCTCGTTCCAACTTTTGTGAGGAGCTGACTTTTTCTATAGCTAATATTTCTTCGGGAACATGATAAATTACTTGACAGGTTGAAGAGTCTAGGCAAGCAAAGGTGAAGTGACTCATAGCCTAACTATAGCTCATCTATCCACAACAAAAAGGATATTTTTCTTGTGGAACACCCTGCTCACAGTTGCACAGATATTCTGCATTTACAGTCATTATTCACACCCATGTTGTCTGAGGACAACATCAATATCAGATTCTACTACAGATACAGATGACTTCACAAAAGTGTGAAAAGCAGAGTCTCTTAGTTAAGAAAATGAACAAAAAAATATTTTAAAATGTGTGTGTGAAACAGAATGTATGAAGAGGTTCTTGATGGAACTCATGAAGCTATTCCTCTTTTTTCAGCCATGATTTTGTCACTAACTACTTGTGTCATTCTCAGCCCTCCTCTTAGCCTGTCAGGTCAACTCAGTTGATAAGGTATTCTGAACAGAAGTTACTCCAAATGAACTTTTTGCAGCACCTGTTAAAATGGTTACTTGATTTTAACAGCAGATTCTGGGCACTCTGTCAACAAAAATAACTTATACCACTATTAAACGCCCCAGAAAATTACTCCAGTTTCTTCTAGTTTGAGTTTAGTTTTACATAGAGCTAATGTTATACCACAAATTGGTAAAATTTCTGGCTAGCTTCTGTCTAGAATATATTGTATTAAGAAGTGTATTATATTACACCATGCACATTGTGTCAATAACCGTATAGAATGAGCATTGTCTTTTAGATGTTTTCTATAGTGTTATATTGAACTGTCTAGTGTAGTTCTCATACCACCAGTATAATTAAGATATTTAAGTTATCGATGCCATTTGTTTCTCATTTTTTGACAAAACCCACATAATTCTATATTTTATAAAAAACTGAGGACACATGGTTTTGGAAGCATTACTTTAATCCCCAGGAAGTTATTTAATAAAAATGGATTTTTCTACCTCAAGTAGATATCTGAAAAGAGACCTTCTCATAAATATTGGATATAGAAATGTCCTTACAGTAACAACTGCCAAAGCTCCATCTTAAGTAATAAAAAACTTAATAAAGTTCACCTTTTGTTAATGATGTTTTTCTCCCTCTAATTTTTTACTAAATGCCAGCTGTTAATAGCGTAATCAAGTGTGCCCCTACCTAACTTCTATAAATATCCACGTTCTTCCCTGTAGAATGCTACCAGAATTGCACCAGATGTGACTTTGACATGATGCCCTTTAGATACAGATTTTGCAGGTTAAAGTAAAGTAAGTCTGGTCCTCCGAGGACTTACTCACTCCCTTTTCTTTTGTTCACTCCACCTAATGCCATTGAAGTCAACTGAACGCAAATGAACGTATATCTTTGGAAGGTCAAATGTAATACTAGCTGAATATAACAAACAGTAACTGATGCTCAGGAAAGTGAAATCAGGCCAGTAGAGCTGGTTTGCTGGAGAAGTTAAATTGCCCATTATCCAGGTACACCTGGTAAATATCAAAATACCAAAGGCCTAATGCACTACTGTGTTACGCCAGGTTTATGTCAGGGAAACGCTATATGCCTAAGCAAGGGGCTTTATGGGCCCAAGGGGCTGAGGGTCAAATTCCAACCCTTGGGAGCTCCTCCCCTCTTAAACCCAACTTTTAAAAACATATTTAGTGATTTACTTTCTATTGTAGAGTCCAGCCACCTTTGAAGTCATCCCAACACCTAAAAGGAATTCAAATCTCATTTGCTCAAAAGGGACTTGAATCTTAAGCTCCCAATTTCTAGTGCTCAGATGATGTTTAATAGATGCTGGGAAACTGGAGTAGGGGAGAGAGAGCAGATCCTCCTTTCTGAAGAGCAGAGGAAGCCCTGCCACCCTCTTAAAAGACAGGGTTTAGACAGTTATCTTGGAAAGACTGGTTTTCACTTGTGAGCACTTTGTAAAAAGTCATTCTTCATGATTGCAACATTCAGATTTCAGAAAATGTGGGATTTAAAAGACAAACCTTTATTTCAGTTTTTCCTACTGATGCCTGTGCACCATCCTAAAGCTGCTCTTCCTCCAGCCTCCCATTTGCCACAATCCCTGTTCCTGCAGTACCCACCCCTCTGGGCTTCACCTGTAGGGTGTGAGTGTTATCTAGCTATAGCTATGTCGTGTCGAATTTGTTAAACACATTTTAATTGGTCTGATATTGGTGAATTCATGAATGTTATACAGATATTTTCCCTTTTGGAAACTGGGATTGTTCCCCAGAACTGTTACTCCCTTTCATACCTAACGATTTTCTAGGACAGGTCAAACCTTTATATTTTCTAGGAAAGGAAAGGAAAGAAGTCACCTAGTTTTATGGCATTAATTGCATCAGATATACAGTGACTTGTAGCTTTTTTCTTCTTTCTTCTTCATTTGGATATCCAGCTATTCCTCATTCTCCCTTTGGGCAATTCCTATCACAATCAAAATTATTGTTCTATAGCAATATAGCCACAGTCTGCCAATGTGTAGCAAAATGTCACTGACTGCAGTTGCTGCTACGCGGAGCCTTTCCCAAGGCTGCAGATCTGGCAAGCCTAACTAATGTAAATCTTATTCACAGTCATTGCCCCACTGCAATTAACAGAAGTAATGTTTATTGGTCTGAGCTCACAATTTTATGTTTTATAGCCCTGTGAGCAGCATTTCCTGGCTTTCCTCAAGTATATTCCTCCAAAGGGCATATGCCCCTTTAGGAACCTGACACATACCCTTACCCCAGATTTTGTATAGCCCCATAATGAAAGAGAACATGGAAAGAGATTTAGGATTGAGTTTGCCTAGCTAACAGACAAAAGTAATTTGGCAGCTGGGGCTCCATGGGGAAGGATGTAGGCAGGAAAAAACACTGTCTGGTTCATAATGAATGTTTTTGAAATCCTCACGAGCCTAGGTACTTACTGACAAGCTTGGTAACCAATGCATCTTATTATGAAAATGTTGTCTCCCCCCCCCCTCCCCCCCCCCCCTTACCTGTTTTTAAGCATCCATCAGTAATATTGCAAATAATCAATGGCAGTTAGTCTTATCAGGTCACAACAGAATAAGTTATATTTTGCAATATAAATTATTATTTAAATGTTATTAAGTAGCATTAGCTCTATGGTAACAAGCAATGGCACATTCTGTACAAACAGATAAGCCTGCTCTTCCTACGCCTGTATCTGGGGTGCTGTGCTGAGTTTGTTCTCAGAGGGAGAAGGATATGATTACTGAGATAAAACAAAATTGCACATTACAGTCATTATGGGGAAGAGGGAGGGAGAATGTTAAATGTATTTAAACTGCAGGAGGTTAAAACAGTGTGTGCCAAAAATCTCTGAACATGTCAGGATTAATAACAGCTGGAAGCAGGAGCAGAGCTGACTCTCCATTCCTAATGCACAGTTCAGCATTTAAGGTGCCAGGATGCTGAGTTTATCTCTGATTTATCAAGCTTTTTCCTTCTGTCCCAACACCCCTTCCACGTAATGGGTATCACTGATGATAAAGAGGGTACACAAACACTAAACAATAAATTAATTTCTTACCTCTGGTGTAGTCAAGGAATAATCTCTCAATACACTGGATTATGCCTTCAAACTCTTGAGGAATAACTATGGGGTAGCAATTAAAAAAAAATCCCAATCCAGGGGCACATTGTTAATGAAATAAAAATCTAAAATCAATCTCAGTAATGTGAGAGAACCGGAAACTCAGAACAAGCACGTGGTTTTCAAATCAAAACATACCGCTTTCGAATGAAACCTCCTGCAGTAAGATCAGAAAGCAAGTCCTTTAGATCCATGAGGTGTAAAATCTGAGGGAAGTGGCATGTGAGCGACACTGACTGATTGCATTTCAAGCTGCATTTGAAGTCAGGACCCTCAACACTAAAATGTATGCATATCCTACTCCAAATAGTCAAATTCTGCTAATCAGCATGATGGTGTGTTTTCATCTTTTGACAGTCAGTAGGGCCACTTCTTTGATGGTGTTTATACACCTCTTACATGGGTAAGGCAGCCTATTCTAAGCATTTAACAGCCCCCAGTGTTATGTTAATGAGCAAAGTTTTACGATAAATGCTTGCCTGGGTTATGAAATCTAAAAGCATGAACTAATAGGAATACCATCCATAGCTGGTATGCATTAATATCTTTTAATGGATGTGCACTAGAAGAGGATGAAACCCTCCATTTTCTGTCAGGCTCCTTAGATCTTCCTCACACCAATTGCACTATCAGTGCAAGTGAGCGTGACACCTACTTGCACTATCAGTGTCCCGAGCTAGGAAGCAGAACTATTAGTTTCTGATAATATAATAGTCCCTCTAATTAATATTATTTTCTACCTAAAATTCCCAATTATTTTGATGTTATATCCATTCTACAACAGAAAGACTGAGTCACAGTTTGACAAAAACCTCTTGCTCTGAGATTAGACAGTGGGTCTACAGCAGATGCAGGAAAGCACCCTGAAGTCTGACCCAGTCTATAGTCCCCGAAGGGTCTTAAACTGACACAGTGCTGGAGTCAGCCTTAACCAGACTCTATGTCTATAATACAGTAATAAGAAAGTTTAAAAACAGACAAATGTCCAAATTCTACCCCACCACATGCACAAATAAATGCCATAACAATAGCAAAGATGGTAAATGCAATAATGTGTTTTGTAATCTAAATACTGTATTTTTTTTTATGAGGAAAGACATAGAATGAATCTGCTAATTGTACATGGGCCAAGCAGTTGTCAGCCTTTAATTTGTATGATGTAGTGATGTAAGACTTTCTATCTTTTCTGCAGCCAATCATTCATGCTAGATGTAACGGGAGCTATACATGGTTACACTAGCGAGAATAAATCCTGTAAATTATTCTGGAATAAAAACAGTAAAAGAATGATGAGTTTTTTCCCACAAGATGAGCCAGATACTGAAGAGTTTTCCCTTAAGCCAAATCACATTTTGTAATGAAGCACGACTCAAAGCCAGAGCCAGCACAAAATCAGTCACAAAACTGGAACCGAAACTGTGACTAATTAACAGCTGGATGGAGGGCAGCTGATCATGTTGGTTTGCCATCATGATAACACTGTCTCGGTGGAAACTGGATGGCCAGGCGACACTGGGTTTCAGACTTACAGGGTGCTACTGGAGATGCCTGTCAGTTCAAAATGAAGCGAGCACACTGCAATGTTTGTTTTAAGGGTTGGCTGTCACTTCAAAACCAGAGATGGGGGGGGGCTCTGGTTGATGGTGGGCTTGGGCCACTCTGAGTGAGAAGACTTGACAGGGAGTTGCTGCAGACCTGGGACTGTGGTTTGTGCACTGAAAGTGCTCTGAGGCTGGGAGTGAGGAATCCGCAAGACCTGCTGGCTGGTGAAAAGTTTAGACCGGTCTAAGTTTAGATTGGTTTCTGGCATATCACGGTTTCTGGCACAGATGGGATGCGCCAGGAACAAGGCAACAATACTCTACACCAGCACGCAGTGAGCATAGCAGTGCCGACAAAAAGTCGGTTCCTGTCTTGCAGGGGACACTTAGAGACTGGATTCATCAGATGCTCTAATGAAACTATTCGTATGCATCAGAGAGTGTGCGTGTGTGGATGCTCAGGATGCTGTGAGAAATGCAATGTCACTTTAGTGTAAATTCCTATAGGAGTCTTCTGCTTTCCTTTGCAGGATCCTAGATCCTAGGAGCTTTCCTAGATTTACTTTTTCACAACCTGCAAGAAGTTAGCTATGCTACTTTAGAGAGTGGGTTGGGAGGTTGGCATTTCCTCAGTCGGTCCTATCCCACATTGTCCCAATGTGACATAAATGAGAAAAGGTCAAGAAAAAATCTGGTTATAGCACTGCAAGCTATGCTAGGAAGCAAAAGACGGAAAAGAGGAAAGATTACAATAGCATTTGCTGTCACTGTATCATTTCTAGGCAGGTCAAAGCAAAAAATCTTGCTTCCTACCTTGATAAACCATTAGTAATAGGTCAGGAGTCAGCTGCTTCCCTTATCAGCACCAGGAGCTTAAATGTCAATGATTAAATGTTTCCATGGAGATCCCCTGAGCTTCACTAATGTGGGCACATTATTTACACCCACACTCTGCCGGAGAAATGATAATGACAGCGCGTTTTGTTGTGCCCCAGCATATCTGAAGCAAGTGGTGCAGCTGGACTCTGAAACGGCATCTCGGAGCGCAGAGCCAGATCTCGGGGATGTGAGAGACACCTGTTCACTTCATTTTTGGAAACAGTTCTTGCTGGAAAGAAGCAGCCAGCGTTGTCAGTGTTACATTCTGGACGGATGACTCCAGTGCAGGGGGACTGTCACAGCTGCTCAGTATTAGCAAATGAATTCTTGCAGGAGGCTGAAGTAGGTAGTACATCAACTGTGTGACCTACATAGACTGCGCACAGTTTAGTTGTTAATTTATTTTTTTTTTTTCAGCTGGGGAAAGAGCAGATAAATTCACGATCAGAGGAGTGGGGGAATATCTTGTTTGTTCCAAATTGGTTCAGCCTGGTTCTAGCCAATTATCTCGCAGGGGAGTCACTCCAGAGTGACTTTCTCCATTAGTATTAATCATTGAAGTGTGAAAATTATTGGTGCTATTTTGATGAATACTTCATCTGCCATTTAAATAAACTCATTTGCACTCCTTTCCACAAGCATGCAAATCACCAAGTTATGCTGTAAGTGGATTTCGATGTGGTGTGCACAATGTTGGTATAGCATGTCCCCAGATATTTACTTTCCATCTATGGTGATGTGGAAAGGAGACATTTTTAGGCAAACCAGTAAAAAGTGCCATGGGACTTGTTACAGCACCATCTGCAGCCTGAGCAACTGTGTACAGGCAGCTGCCAAAATATTTTGTTAGGTAATCTCATCAAATACGTCGATGTATGATAACCTGATAGAATACACAACTGTACATTTTAAAGCAGTACAGGCATGTTTACTGATAATCAATAATAAACTATACACTTTTTCCATTAAAGAAAGCTTAATAGTAAAATCACCCTTAGACACTGATTGTTGTGCAGATAAGGTAGGTTCTTCCATCGGCTGTCCTTTTTTCTTCCCGAGATGCAAAAACCACTGGAGGTTACAATTAGCAAATGTATATGACAGAAATGTCTGAAGTTTGTATCAAGTCAGATCAGATCAGATATACCATGAGCGACTTGGATTCCCACCTCAGCCCCTAGCACTGCCTTTCACGTAAAGCGGCTCAGCCGCAGAGCCACACAGCCTTCCCCCGGTCCCTGGGCTGGTTGGCTTACACCATGGAGCATATCCCTCGCTTTGCTGCAGGTGCAGCAGGGACTAGGCAAAAAGTTTTTCCCTTCCTTCCCAGACACCATCCCCAAGTCCTAGAGGAGATTTGGTTTTTGGGGAGAGAGGATAGGGATTTCTAGCTTGGTGTAGACAGGGCTGGAGAATGGCGCAGGAGCTGTTGGGGCACTGGCAGCGGACAGGTGTGTGTCCCCCAGGTGCTGATGCTCCGCAAGGCTCCACTGTGCCGAGAGTTTACCCTTGGATAGGGAAGAGGCTGAATCCAGACCTGGCTCTTTACTGAACAGCTGGGTTGTAGCCATGTTTTGCAATATTATTCCTGGAAGTGCTGCTCTATATGATGGTGTTTCTGGGAAGGTAGCACAGCACTACTAACTCTGATTTAGTGTACAACTTAAATTAAATCCTTCCTGGAAGTGTGGCTAAAATGCAAAAATCTTCCTTGTATCAAATCTGTTAAAGCTATTTGTTTACCATTTTGGAAAAGAGAAACACTGCTAGTGAGGACAGTCTTCTGGATGTAGTAAGGACTGTATGGCCAAATTCGTGAAAAACAATTGTTGCTGATCTTGCTTCAAACATGCTATGCTTTGAACAAATGTAAGAAAGAAAAAAATTAATTAGGTTCACAGTGATTTTAAGAAGAGGATTCTTCTGTTATTGGTGATGCTAATGAACTTACCAGCTACAAAGTAGAATTTTGATGTGGGCACTCTTTTCAATACCAAACTTGAAAAAGATCTGGTTTATTAAACATTAAAAAAAAAAAAAAAAAAAAAAGTAGCAATGAGAATCTCTGACTATTTTAAATAGGAAGCTGAGCTGGTTGCTTCTTGGTCACTAGTCTTATTCTGGTTCAGACTAGGAAAAAGAGGAAGTCACCCCAGTTTCATGGCTGCAAATGGAGGTAGCTCTCTCAGCCTAGAAGTTATGGGCCACTGTACACAAGTATAAAAGGGATATTGGTAGTTCTTATCAATTGCCACATAAAGCTGAAGTCTCCATATGGAGGTGGCTGGCTGAATGGGTGAGAATCCAGTGAATGTACGAGACACAAGCTTAAGTCATAGAAATCTGGTTCAGCACATTGTGGAAATCTATAGTGTGGTTTCCTAAGTTATTCTTCTTCAGAGGACCTTGGTCCTTTTCACCTCAGTTGAATCTGATCCAGCTGACCAGGCAATTCACATGTGCTTGGTAATGGGATCTGCAGAAACCCAGAGGAGGAACAAGGAAACGCTTAAGCTAACTGCACTTCTGACGTATCCCAGGTGGAGGTCAGTCACGCCATGTCAGCAGAGACCACACATGGGCTCAATTCAGAACTAGCTCAGGTCCAGCTGGGTAATTAGCTAATGGCTTATAAGCAATGCTTCTTGATGTATTCTGATGTACCTGAGAGATGTACCGCAGCCCTAGATTTGGGAGTACTGAATGTGAGGAAGTGTGTAAAAAGCAGCCCTTTCCACAGGTCCCCTTCTTGTGTCCCCTACCCCTGTACTCACACCTGCACCTTTATACTTTAGTCATGTCCACCAGTGGTGTCAAGGTCATGTCAATATCTTATCTAACCTGTATAAAGATCAAAAACAAAGCATTAAGTGGAGCAGAAAACAGAAATAAAGAGTTGTGGCTAAGAAAGCTGAGGGTTAGGAACAAAATTCCCAGATCCTGACCATGTCTCTGGGTGCAAGGTCCCTGGCCAGGATACTGCCGGTGGCTTTGCACAGAGCGATGGAGGCAGAGCTGCTCCATCCTCCCTGCAGGGCAACAGTCAAACACCCTCTCAGGGAGACCTTTGAAGGTCTCATTTGCTTGGAAAACCTCAGCCTACTTCACTCATCCCTCAGACGAATGGTCTACCTACCAAGCACCAAGATTTCCTGGAACTGAGATGTCATTTTTTACTAAGGTCCAGGATTGATACCATTATTTTGACTTCCGCCTCACTTTAAAATGATAAATCTGTATAACATGGAGTTAGAGAAGCATGTCTGATACTCATTTTAAATCTAGACATCCAGCAGAGAAAAAGACTGCCATATGTCCCTTGCAAAAGAACACTCTGTTCTTTTTTTTTTTTAAGAACGTAGAAGAATATAATGTAGACATCTGTATTTTTTGCTTCTACAAAGAAAAAGTAAAACACAAAGAAAATATCTTGTACTGTGACTCAGGCTTTAACATCTTTTTCATTTATTCATGGTTTTTTACACTGGTACTCATTTTTTCTGTAAGTACCATGTACTCTTTTAGAGACCCATAGGAATTGCTCCAAATCTTCAGTGTAATATTTTATATAATATTTTGCTTTATATTGTACTTCTGTCAATATGGCAGGTTTTATTGCTGTGCCACATTGCATCCTGAGCTGTGAAGAACAGCCTACTTGCTTTAGATCTCTAACGTGGCAAGGATTGTAACTATTGATCCTTGACAGGAGATACATAAAAATCTAACACTTCAAATAAACCCACAACTTTTACAAAATGAACACTGAATTTCAACAAGTTTTGAGACAAAGAAAATCATTAGTATATCTAGTTCAATAATCTGACTGCAGCAGCAGCTGCACGGAGAAAGAAAGTATTCTTTCCTAACATCTTCTCTTAACCATATCCTTCCTTTCTCTCACACCAAATGTAGTTTAGTTTAGCTAAAGCTCTTTTTCTGCAATATCTTTCTTTTTGATCTCTGAGGCAGCAGATTTTATCTGGGCCTGGGAAGGAAATAGGACGATGGTATATTTAAAAAGTTACAGGCCTTAACACAGTAATTACAGAATTATTATAAACACATACACACACAGAGAAAATCTTTTAAACTCTTTGCTACTGTTCCCTAACATATTAATGAATTTTCAGTCTGTGGGAACGCAGGAACAAAATAGCATTAACTCTGTGATTTAAAGTAAGCATTCCCTTTGATCTGAATCAGTGTTGGCACTTCATCGCTGCATTAAAATAAAATCTGTCCTGACTTCTTGCCAGATAAACGTGAAATAAAAAGACGACAAGTAGCACTACCTTTTGGTTGCGGTGCGCTTTTCAGAGTAGCTGGAATAACACACAACATAAGATTAATAAATATACAGCTTCTGTTCTTCAGACCTTCCCAGTTCAAGACCTTCCCTACTCAATGTTTCACGTTTACAGAAGAAGGAACCAGGCAGGAAATGCACCTGAGGCTTCCATCCCGTAAAGTAAATAGATTGTCCGTGCTTCCCTTTTCCTCATGCCTGCGTGTTACTTCTGCTTGCTCTCACACCGAGCGCAATGCTGTATTTTGCAGCAGTCTGTGTAGGAGAGCTGTGCTGACTTTCAGGGTACGGTGAGCTCGGACAGATTCCCAGGGCTGGTCTGCATCTGCTGAATTGCTCAGGAGTACAAGAGGCAGCAAGAGGCTGAAGCAACCAGTCTGTAGTGCCCCATAGAAAGAAATTTGTGTGTTGTAGCAAGCTCCCTGGTTTTATCAATAATGCTACTGTATTTTAAGAGGTAAAGAGGCAATTTGTTTGAATTCTCTGAAAAAATGTATGGTCTCTGTCCCTAGTTCATTTTTTTAGGGATGTGTCCATACAGATGTGTGCAGGCAGACCAAGTTCCTGGCTGGAAGTGACGCTGTCATGTATGGGTGATGCTGTGCCTCAATAAACTAGAACTGAACGGACCGTGTATCTCACAAAGCATGCCTGGGCTCGCCTGCGTACCGTATCTCTGTACATGTGCCCTTTGCTGGCCCTGAATTTATTATATATAAGTAGGACCAGAGTCACCAAAGTGTTCTGTAGAAACACTTACGCTCATCCCAGTAAGTTATCAAGTGTTGTTCATGAGTACCATCAACACTATTTGACTCTGATATTTACTGTCAGGAGAAGACCTTTTGCTGCAACCTGTCAATCCTGCAATGCTCCTGTTGAGCCTGATGTGAAAGGTGAGATGTTTATGGGAGGGAATTCCCATTTACTCTCTTTCCCTAATCTCTCCTCATCCAGACATGCAAGAATTTATACTCTTTGCACATTCCCCAAACAAACCTCCTAGCTTCTTGTTATCACTCTTTACCATTAGCTTGCCTGATAGCAGATATCACAAAGGTCACACCATCTCCTAAAGTTTACTTTGAAATATTTTCTGGAAGCAAAGCAAAATAGATCTAGCTTGCAGCAGGTCAACTTTAAAATTAATAATATCATCATGAGTTTCATAACCTGCTAATGTAACAACCTATTTTATGCCCAGAAGTTTTACCACTGGAAAAATAAACCTGCAGAAAACTTCCCCTTTTTTTTTTTTTTTTTAAATGCAATTAACTCATGACTCATGACTAGGTTGTAAATTAAGTTTTCTTTTTCTCAAGATTCTTCTGCTATGCACAAGGCATAATCATTCAGGCATAATTCTCAGTCTGTCATTCTGGAGGGATTAAAGACCTCTTGGTTCGTACATGTTCTTTCGGTGACACCATGTTGGAGAGTCTCTGCTGGTTGCTGGGGATGGGCTAGTGTTACTGCCCATCCTGCATCGCAGTCTTAGAGAAACGTGTACTTCCCTGTCTGTATCTATGTCTTCTGTTAGGGATGGAATAATAAATCCGCATTTTTATAAGATATATATCCATCCTGTGCCATGATATATGAATGACTGTGTAGCTATTATTTGTTTAATGCACCGTTTCCTTCCAAATACATTGCTTCTCCTGGAAAAAAAAAATCCCAAACAAACCATCCTGCTTTTTTGGCAGGTTTTACATACACTGACAGTAGGATTTGACTTTTCAGAATCTCTTTTTGTTACACCAGCTGCAGTAAGGTAAAATTCCCTAACGCTAAGGCAGATGCACATTTGACATCCATCCTTATACAGAGGTGCTATTAAGACCGTCACTGAGAGTGCTATTTTGTCAGAGAATGGCTTACCACATATTTTCTTTGAATTTCTTTTTTTAATATAACTCCCCCTGCCCCGTGGTTTGATATTGTTGAATATGGCCCTTAGACTGGCTATTGCTGTGATGCTGCTGGAGCTGCACTCCTCGGCAATCTGTACAGACTTACTGCAATTAAAACCTGCAAATAAAACCTACATAGTTTGGCACCGTATGTCTAAAATATTTCACTGCTAGATCTAAAATGGTCAATGTGGTTGTGTCTGAGAGCTTGCCTTGTTCCCAGAAATATAAATAGCAGTCTATACTAAAGAGGTTGTTTCTGCTGTGTGCAATGCTTATTTCTCAGCTTTTTGGGTTCATATACTCAAGTTTGTTAGAGTTATTTCAACAGGAATGCGTTTGACAGAAAAATTCTCCTGAAGTTATGGGAATTTATTAACCATGTAGATATAATCAGATTTTTCCACTGGAAAGAAATTGAGAAAAAATGTGTACTATTAGAATGGAGGATATGCATATACATAGAGAAAGATAGATAAAGGTATTCTCTTTCAAGTTTTTGTTTGAAATGATCCCATTAAATCTGAAATTTAAATTAAATTAGGTAGTCCCACTCCAACACAAAAAGAAATTTTTGTAAAGAGAAGTTCTCCTACAAAAATGTCATGGTTTTGAATTTGTGATTATTTCTGAAGGAGCTCAGATCTGAAATGGGGAATCCAGGGTGAAAATGAAATCTGTTCTCCACACCGTCCTAGTCCTAGTGAGCTACTGTAGATGCCACCAGTTCTCTGGACAGAGGTTTCCATTCCAGAGGGGATTCCAAGTATTCTAGAGGAAGTTTCTGTTCTCAGTGATCTCATGTCATGAATGGGCTGATTTATATGCACTTCTGTCAGAAGTGAAGTTTCTCCTTTGACATTCAACTCCTCTGAAAGAGGTAACTTTTACCTTAAGCTCATCCTGGCTTCTTTTTTTTTTTTGTTTTGTTTTGTTTTGTTTTGTTTTGTTTTGTTTTGTTTTAAAAACCCTGTGTTGGAACTGGTACATACCTACTTACATATCTGGTTAATTATTGGTTCTTTTCCATGTATTTCTCTATTCTGATCTGTTTGAGGATCTCTCTATTTTCCTACTGTCGGGCTCCATCACACAGCAAATCAGCGATCTCACTCACAGCATTCTTCTTTCACTAGCATGTTTTTAAGATGTTTGGGACTATCCTTCATAATGCCTTTTTTTTTTTTTTTTTCCCAAAAATAGTTTCTTATCTTTGAATGCATGTATGAATTTCGTACAGGCAAACACAGTTGCCTGATGTCCTTTTTCAATTTGTGTGTATTTCTGTTCAGATGGCCATAGGGACCCTGAAGTGAAAGCTACCAGCTGTTCCTTTCATTAGAACAAAGCCTCAAGCACTGACTCATTGACATCACACAGCAAATTTGCCTATTTATTCGCACCATGGCATAAGACAGGAGAGTCGGTGACCAGCAGCTAGACTTACAGAGCCTGGCTGAGGTAACCACAGCTCTTGCTTATTTGTCTGCTACAGGCCTCAAAGAATTTGCATATAGCTGAGAAGTATTATTGCTGAATTTATTTCACGTTTTTAGGCACAAGTACCTGTTGTATTGTGTTCTCATTGTTTTATTTAGATTCACATTACAGTGGGAGATTAGCAAGTGTCCTGAATATGATACAGTAGTTAAATACAATTCCAGCTTATTTTTATTTTATTTTAGATTTAATTCCCTGATACCTTCTAAAAGACTGGGGAGGTTGTAGTCCTTATCTGCAATGGTTTTGTCATGTCTTTCCAAGGATATTTCCTAAAGCCAGCAGGATACTCACTATCTTTTAATACAGATATCAGCTTATTTTGGTAGTGCTACTGATAGTTTTCTCTCATGATTTTTTTTTTTTCCTAAACATCAGTATTTACTTTGTAATGTTCAACTTGTAGCAAGGCAATTGAATTTCTCACACAATATAAATGGTTAAAATCAATCTTTTTGCATTGAAGTGCTGAAGTGTATTCTTCCATCCTTCTTATTACTTCATAGAATCATAGAATCACAGAATGGTTTGGGTTGGAAGGGACCTCAAAGACCATCTAGTTCCAACCCCCCTGCCATGGGCAGGGACACCCTCCACTAGACCAGGCTGCCCAAAGCCCCATCCAACCTGGCCTTGAACACTTCAGGAGAGGGGGCATCCACAGCTTCTCTGGGCAACCTGCTCCAGTGCCTCACCACCCTCACAGTGAAGAATTTCTTTCTAACAGCTAATCTAAATCTACCCTCCTTCAGTTTAAACCCATTACCCCTTGTCCTGTCACTACAGTCCTTGATAAACAGTTGCTTTCCATCTATCCTGTAGGCCCCTTCAGGTACTGAAAGGCCACAATTAGATGTCCCTGGAGCCTTCTCTTCCTCAGGCTGAACAACCCCAACTCTCTCAGCCTGTCCTCATAGGAGAGGGGCTCCAGCCCTCTGATCAACTTCCTTGGTAGCAAGATTTGATCACTACTTTTTTGAAACAATTTGAACCTATCCCTCTGAATAATTACTGTGCCACTTACCCAACTTCTGGTTCCTCTGACTTCAGCAACATCTTTTGATTTCTTTGATTCTTTTCTTTCCTTTTCCTTCTGAATTTATACAAACATTATTAAGAACCAAGTCCCTGAAGCACCAAGAGGAGGCTCCTGCAATTGGAAGCAACCAGACCACTAGTTGACAGAGCTCCCAGTCTGCGTCCCACAAGCCACCAAACACCTGCTCTCTGAGGCAGGGACTGCTGTACTCAACATTTTCAAAATACTGTCATAAGACATGCTGTTGAAGATAGGTAGTCAGTATTTGGCTTTTAAAAAAATTTAATTTAGCTCTTATATCTATTAATAGAAATTTTCTTGTCCCATGATCATGTATTCCCTGTTAGTTTAGCTGAAGGCAATGGCACTTACGAAGTTTAAGACTAGATAGTTTTGCTTGGTAGTCTACTTGCAATTCATAGTTTCCTAATTGTGTTTTGTCTATATAATTTAAATTTGTCTGGGTTTTAATTTTGATTTTTTCTTTTCCACAATGCTGTGGAAGTCTCTGTAGTCTGGTGCATTCACTGATGTCCCGCTGTCTATTTGGCATGCCATTTCCTATTTGCGTGCTGCCTTGTCTTTGCATCTGGTGCTTCTCTCAGCTTTCCAAATCTTTTCATTTTTTGCCAATTTGAACTGCATTAATATCCTCCATGCACAGTCTTGTTTCAGTGATATATTGCAATATGATTGTTTTGCTTTGTCTTTAAGTTTTGTCATAAAGATATCTCTTATCGCAGTTATGGTTAGTAACTCAGGATACTTCATTTCAAGGCTAGATTTACCAAAAGTGATACAGAAGATACAGATACATTTCTGCCACTACTGGTTGGGCACTGAGATAGAGCTGTATCCAACCTTGTTTTTTCATCAGGATTTTACCACCATATCCCCACATCTGACCTTCCAATATCTTTGCTTCTTTGCAGTAGGCATTTGGTACATTAACTTCTTGCCTTGCTTTTTTTTGCTATTTATTTGCTGTGATTCACATTCTGGACTGAAATTGGCATATTCTCTAACTTTCCACTTGCCCAAAGCATTTAGCTATTAGCATGAAAGCTAAAAATATTCTCAGCTCTGCTCCTGTACCTTTGATCGCTGTTGCTAGTCGCAAATTACTAGATCTTTTACGAACTGTTAGTTGCATGGGTCAGCTACTTTTTGCAGTGTAGGAGTATCCCAACTGATTGCTTATTCAATGATGGTTGTTGAAAAGGTACCTTTTTATTATATCCTTTGAGAAACAAAATTCTTCTGGAGTAGTTCTTGTACTGCACGTGAGTCCTCCTGTTTGGATGCTGACATACCTGGCTGATAATAGTGGTGAGGCACTGGAACAGGTTGCCCAGAGAAGTTGTGGATGCCCCCTCCCTGGAAGTGTTCAAGGCCAAGTTGGATGAGGCTTTGGGCAACCTGGTCTAGTTGAGGTGTCCCTTCCCATGGCAGGGGGGTTGGAACAAAATGATCTTGAAGGTCCCTTCCAACCCAAACCGTTCTGTGATTCTATGATAATAGAATATGTAGCAACCTCTATTCATAATATGAATACTGCATTGTTATGTTTGTTTTCTGTTTCCTTTTATCTAAATCTATTCTTGTTAATTAGTTTTAACATTGTTAATTGAGGAATGTCTCTTTGCAGTGAGTGTTGCTTCCTCCTTTTGTCTGTGAGTAATATTACTGTGCCTTCAGGAACTGACTCACTTTGGCCATCATGTTCAGGGCAAAACACCAAGGTAGGGAGAACCAAGACATCACAATACTCAGGCTTTTCTTCTTCCTCCATAGACTCTGTCTTCTCTCCTCAAACACTGTAAATACATCCCTAAGTTAATATGTCTCTCCTCTCTCTGTGTCACTTTCACTCTTTAGCTAATTATGTTTGAAGACTTCCGTTCAGTGTCAGCAGGTGTTGCACTAGATGACAGCTCTCAATTAGCACTCCTGTAAGCACAAAGCAAACCAAAAAGGAGAAAAGAAAAAAGGGAAAAAAGAAAAAAAAGGGAGAGAGAAGGAAATGAAGGTCTGATCCCTCCCATTTTCACAGAACAGATGGGACCGGAGCTACAAAATCATAAGGTATATATGTGGGATTTTATTCTTCTAAGAATAGAAAATTCTGTGTTTCAAGAGGTCCCTGTGCAGGGGCTGTGAATCTATGCCATATTCAAGGAAAAGGAGTATAGAAAATAGTGAATATGAAATATGTTTTAAAAAGAATGAAAAATTATTTTCTGTGCAATTACAAATATGAGCTAGGAGCAAAATCATCTGCTGGTTATATTCATGACTTCCAATGGTATGAGTCCACCAAAAGCTTAGCATCATGGCTATCAGTAAGGAATAACTTCATATTTTAAGGATAAAGGCCAGGAAAAAGATACAATTAGAGGCCCTTGTCTCAGCTTCTTTAAATTAACATTTAACACTCTCTGTAATTATTATTTACTTGTAATGAGCCAGTAAGCCATTAGAACTAAGCAGGAGGCTTATTTCTGCTATGCACACTCATGAAATGATGTTCAATAGAATTGCTTCTGTTTTTACAGTTATACAAGCATGAAATCAATGATCAATGATTTTTTAACCTCTCAATACAGTTTTATTTTCAAAATCATTCTTCCAGTCCAGTCTTCCTATTCATTTTCTAACATAAGTAATGATTCCTTAAAAATAAAATACCATTACTTGCATATCAATATAGATGTAGAAATGTGACTGCATTTTACCAGAGATAAGCATGAATTTTCCATTCAAACTGTTTTTGAAGTTTCTTTTACTTCATGCCTCTTAACTTTACTCACCCTGAAAAGTTGAATTAATTGCAAAATTTCAAGCAGCTTTGGGGAAACATGAATAAAATCTAAAAAATCCATTGCAGTTGGGGAGTGCATGGTGAAAAGTCATGTGGCTTAGTGAAGTCTCTGACTTCTGCCTGGATGCCCCAAATTAGTGAGGTCTATGACTGTCACAGTATACAAAATTCTGGAGCTTCTGCCTCTTCTCCAATTTATAGAGGAGTGACTATTTCAGCTGGACAGTCACACTTTTATTTCTCTGAAACATATCTGCCAACTGTGGTTATAAACTTTACAGTCAGCTGTGATCTTTATGATGAACTCACTTTGCCACCTGCTTAGTGCTTCATTTTAAATCCCTCATAACACTTTAAGAGAACCCAGTGAGGAGGTAGGCTCATGAAAACCTCATTTTGCTTTTTGCTTTCAGCTTGTGTGAGGTGCAGTGAGTCCTCAAATTACACGGATTAGACAGATCCTCTAACTCTTTTTGCAAAGTAATAAATAGCCTGCATTTAGACTACCTATTGTTGGGATATGTTGGATATCCACCAGGACATAGTGTTTCTGAGATCATTCAACTTAGGGCATACTGAAATTCATAGAGCCTCCTGTCCAGCATGCACAGTTGGTTTGTCATTCTATAAACTGCTACAGCAAAGACAAGAAGAAGCAAAGGCAGGTGCCCAGAAGAAATCTAAATTAAGGTGTAGCAACTCTTGAGTCATCACGTCTTGCAAACAGCCTTGCTGTAATGATGAGTCTAGAGAGAGTCATGGAAGATCTATTTCAGATGCTACAGTCAGAAGTCCATTTGCCACTCACATCTATTAAAATAAAGCCCAGTAGTAAAAACCTGGAAGCTAGACAATGTGCCTTGAGACAAAGCAGGAAAAGCTGACAGCTTAGTGCCCAATGCTCCTGGAACGGCATTTTTAGAGGGAAAAATTCCGAAAGACAGATTCCCAAGCTATCTCTTAGAAAGTGAGGAATGACTATACTAATGAAGAGGAGAAAGGTCTCAAAAATATCAACCTAAAATTAGAAAGTAAAAATTGTAACAATGGAACAGAAGGCCCTAGAAATGTGACCTAGAAAAAACAAATCTCTTTTCCGAAGGGTATATTTTGTAATAAACTTAAACCAGAGCATGAGCGGGATAACAAAATCAGCCACTTAAGATTTGAATGCCCCAAGAAACTTCTCTGTTCCCTGCTTACATCTTATATCTAGCTGTAGACAATACTTGAAGAAATGAGAGCCCCAACCCAAAGGCCAAATTGAGTGCCTAATGAATCCCTGTTTAGGTACCAAGCTCCAGTCTTTACATATGTGACAGGCTGCCTTATTCTTTTCTTCCTATGGTTATCATTGACTAAACCTATTCCTCTCATAAAATTCCCTTGTACTTGATTACCTCGGCACAACCAGAACCGCTCTTTAATTACAGACTCCGTCCCCCAAGCGATCCCTTGGTTTCCTGCTTCCTGGTCCCAGTAGAAGCCAAAGTTCTCCGCTGTTTGGGCAGGCACTCCCGTAGCTGTGGCTCAGTATTTCTTGCCCTTGTTCTCACTCTCTACCCCCATTTCCCGTCCCTCTTAGCTGCGGACAGGCACCGACCCTCCTGTTGGCTGTGGCAGTTGGTCAGACAGAAGAGGTCCATGCACTGTGGGTCCCACAGATATTCAGAGAAGTTGTCTTTGTGGCTAAGACACAAGCCTGTGCCCGGGAAAGGATTAGAGGGATGTACCAAGCATAGGGCATGGAAATGACACCTTTATCTGGATTCAGGTCTTGTATTTTCCTTCCTGCCAAAGGGGAACATGGCAGCTGGACACAGGAACCTGTTCTCTGACTGCTTGGGAACCAGATTTTGTGTGTCTTCCGGGGATGAGTTTTAGTGAATTCTCCCCTATGCTCTTTTCTCCTCTCTCTCCCTTACCTGGTCATACAGGAGAACTAAGCTTATAGTTTTGGAGTGATGATTTTTATCTTAAACTAATGGATTAAAAAAAAATAATAATTTTTATTTACCAGTAATTGTAATACAGAGATGCTCTGAACTATAAACTGTCATGTCATGCATAAAAGGAATGTTAATGTTGAACTCAAATTCTAGCTGTGCTCATAAGCTCCATAAATCACAACTATAAATAGACCTGAGTTAGTGCCATGGGGAAAGCCTCTGAATATTCATAAGGCTCTAGTTTCATATTTTGTTGCTAGAATAAGCCTTGAAAACATTTGCATCCAGTGAATCAATAGCAAGGTAATGGCATTATGATAACAAAATACATCAGTGTGATAAACAACTGATATCTGCAGATCATCTATATTGTCCTTGTGTGTAAAGTGAAAGCCATTTATTCAAATGTCATAAATAGCTACTTTGATTAATAACATTAGTTGCCCTTGATAAGATGCTGTTTTCTTGAGGATATCTGGAGGCTAAATATATTATGATATTCAGAAAAGAAGAAGAAAATATTTTTTCATATTTCTTACACATTCTGTAATTATTCATTACTTAAATAGCATCATAGAGGCAAATGATGCCTTATAAAAATAAAATCAATTCTCTGAAGATTTTATAATTTAAAGGACCCCAGATTCTTCCTTCAGAAACATCTATTTATGTTTGAACATTTTTCTTTTCAGTAAATGGTAAATCCCCTTAAAAAAGTGCTTTAGAACAATCACACTAATCATGTTTATAAAGCGGATTTAATAATTATTTTAAGCAGAAAAGTTGATGGAACAGATATAAAAATTAAATTAGCATTTCATTTCACCATTTCAAAGAATCCTTTTTTGTTGCTGTTTAAAGAAGAGAAATCCCTTCAAAATACATTTCTGTTTAAATATCTAAAAGGAGGAAACAAATCTTTTAAAAAAGGACAAAGTAAAAAGTGGGAAACAAATTTTAGCTCAGGTTGAAGGAGGTGGAGAGGAAACTCCACATGTGTAAAAGAGCAGATTTTGTCTAATTTGTGATACAAACAACGGGCAGAGATAATATGCAAGCAGTTTAGATGAGAAGAACAAATATTGATAAGCTGTTTAGTTACACAAAAATCGAAAGGAAAACAAATGCCAATTGCCTGCAGTTATGGAAAGATTTGCTTGGAGGTAAAATGCACTTCTGAGGCCATTTTTGGTTACATTGCTATATGTAACATAGCGATGTGGTTGAATAGCTCAGGAGAACTCCTGAACATTTATTTGAATTTTGCAGTGGGAATCAATTCAACCATATCAAAGCTGACTTGAAGAGTATTAATGAGTAAGTGTGAGGAAATTTCTAATACTACTCCTTGGCTTGCAATGCTCTACAGCCGCATGGAGGATGAAGTTCTTCAAGAATGTTACTAATCTTCATATACTGTTTTATTCCAAAAATTACTATAAAATCCTCCATATCTTCTCACTAAATCCCTTTTTTGCATGTCAGATATTATGGATTTTATTTGCTTATTTGATGGCCAAGTTTCTATTGATGCTTATTTCTGCAGCTTCTGAAGATCAAACATGTAATGACTACTGACCTTCTAAGCTGGGAAGAGGAAATGAGGTCACTCCCACTCTGTCATTCACAGGCTGGGTCTTAACCCAGTCATGACTTAAAGTCCACTCAGCCTGTGTGAACTCATGCAGTTTTTGACCAAGGGCACAATCTGAGTTGCTGAAAGCTTACTGCAGACTGAAAAACCTTTCCTACAAGCAACAAAATAGAAGACAGCAGGAATCAAACATAAACCCTAGATTTTTAACTCCTGGTTTGTTTTTGCAAAGGTGGCTGTGCAGAGAAAAAATCTTAGTGGTTAATTGAGCACATTTACATCAATATCATTGAAAAATAAGACCATGGTTGCTATGATACCAGTACTGTGAGAAAAACGTTTGACAACATTCACTTTCGTTTAAATCATTCATTCTAACTGGGCCTCCACGAAGTCCCCGATATGAGTTTCTATTTTCAAGTACACACAAGGGAAAATCTGAAATCCAGACCAATAAAAACAATTTCATCATATGTACAAGGAATGCTGAATAATATTAAAATACACAGTTTAGTATTGTAAGAGATGTATTGGATATTGTATCATGTTGGTGAGTGCCTAATATGTGTAGTGAAATTTTTATTTTGCATTTTCAAACTAATAATTCTCTATCTCCTTCTATTAAAGTAAAGGTTATGAATGCATCATTTTCTGGTGCCTGTGAAAATATATGGAAAGGCTCGTGGGTTGAGATAAGGACAGGGAGACATCACTCATCAATTACCATGATGGGCAAAACAGACTCAACTTGGGGAAATTAATGCATTACTGATCAAATCAGAGTAGGGTAGTGAGAAAATAAACCCAAACCTTAAAACACCTCCCCCCACCCCTCCCTTCTTCCTCAGCTTAACTTCATTGTCAGTTTTCTCTTCCTCCTCCCCCATCAGTGGCACAGGGGGATGGGGAATGGGGGTTGTGGTCAGTTCGTCACACATTGTCTCTGCTGCTCCTTCCTCCTCAGGGGGAGGACTCCTCACACTCTGCCCCTGCTCCAGCCTGGGGTCCCTCCCACGGGAGACAGTCCTCTAACAACTTTTCCAACATGAGTCCTTCCCACAGGCTGCAGTTCTTCAGAAACTGCTCCAGTGTGGGTCCACCACAGGGCCACAGGTCCTGCCAGCAAACCTGCTGCAGTGCGGGCTTCCCATGGGGTCGCAGCCTCCTTCTGGTGTCTCCACCTGCTCCAGTGTGGGGTCCTCCATGGGCTGCAGGTGGATATCTGCTCCACGTTCAACCTCCATGGTCTACAGGGGGACAGCCTGCCTCACCATGGTCTTCTCCATGGGCTGCAGGGGAATCTCTGCTCCAGCACCTGGAGCAGCTCCTCCCCCTCCTTCTGCACTGACCTTGGTGTCTGCAGAGTTGTACCTCTCACATATTCTCACTTCTCTCTCTGGCTGCAAAAACTGCTCCTAAGTTTTTTCTGCTTCTTAATTCTGTTATCACAGAGGCACTACCACCGTTGCTGATGGGCTCGGCCTTGGGCAGTGGTCAGTCCATTTTGGAGCCGGCTGGCATTGGCTCTATCAGACACAGGGGAAGCTTCTAGCAGCTTCTCACAGAAGCCACCCCTGTAGCCCCTTCACTACCAAAACCTTGACATGCAAACCCAATACATACAGAAAGTTCATCATCATCATCATCATCATCATCATCATCATCATCATCATCATAATAGTATAATGAAAAAAAGCAGAAAATTACTCATGTTAACTTGGAAAGAGCCTACTCAAATAAATTAGCAATGTCTCATTATGAAACTGGCTTTGCCAGTTGCAGCTGAAGCAGCCTCGTGTATTAATTGATGGATCTACTCCTACTCATTTGGACCCAGCTAACTGAGCACCTAAAGATCAGAATTTTGGGGTTCAGTTACCCACTGATACAAATTATGGCCTGGGTTAAATCCCTTTCTCGCTGCACATTTGCTTCATCGGTGAACTGAGATGAAGCTGGTTTATTTTACAGAAGTGTTGCATTGGTTGGTATCTGTGCAGCATTCATGGGCCTCAGCAATAAGGAGCATGAGCAGTTTCGTAAGAAGAAATGCCTTTCCTCAAGCCCTCGAGCAAGCTACAACAGCAAAACAGTTGCACAACATCAGAATAACTGCACAAGAAAACAGTTATCTAAGAACTGATGTGCTATCGGGGATAGTAGCTTAAGGTTTTCCCATGAGTGTACAGAAAATGTCTAAGGGAACTTCCTGTCTTAAAAACCCGGTTGTTTGGAGAGAAAGAAATCCAAAAGAGTATGTTACACTCCTAGTCTCCCTAGGCACAAAGACACCCAGAGCAAGGCACAATTAATGTCCATGAAATTCTTTCAGCAGATTCTGTGCTGCTATTTGACAAAGTGTATTTGAAGACTTGCGCTATTCTAGGATTTAATAGGAAAGTAAATCCACCAGACAAGCTCTTCTGAAGAAAAATAATTGCATAATTCTGGTTTAAGTCTTTTCTGAGTAGAGACCACCATTAATTCTAAATATATTTCACAGTTTCTTGCCACTTGACAGGGATTGCTCTGCTTTTAAAGCGCAACCTGAACTTGAGCTATGACTATAAGAAAAATAATTTATCTTAAATACTGTCATTAAAACCAGTATTACATTAGTCCTAAGACAGTCATGATGAAAATAATATAATTTTTGAATATTATAACTTAAAGGCTCAGGCATCTAGGTGAATGAGCACTTTCCCACACTTGACCTACACTCTGGTTTCACACTTCCCTCTGGCAGTAGCTAAAGATCAGAGATTAGCATGGACTTTGAATAAAAATGGCTAAATCAACTCGCATGTAGCAAGAAAGTATTCACACATTCCTCTTTAAGCTCCAAACAGATCTGACGATGGGATACGTGGCATATGCATGTCCCTTCTACCCCAGGGGTATGGAAGACTGGATTAATGGTTGGAAATTCCAACTGACTGGGGTTTTTTCAGCTCAAATAGAAAGCAGGAATTATTCACAAATTTTACATTGAAATTAACTTTTTCTGTGTTGCCTTTTTTTAAAGGTTTCTGGCATATTAAAAATTATATTCAAATTTTTAAGACTGCCAGCCTCTGAATATTTAGACATGAACCCAAACAAAAACTGTGCAACAGAAGTTCCAGCCAGAAAACAGAAATAATTTGGAACAGTTAATATTTTTAATAGAAAATATGATAAAAGAAAAAGAAGTCTTTTAATTCCTAGGTCATAAGAAAGCAATGTAACGTTGTTTACCAAAAAAAGATAATATTATTTGAATAATATTCCCTGATAATACCAAGCCTGTTGATCACACTTTAACATGTACTGCTGATACACGAGGTAGTTTTGACCTGGCCTGCTAAACATCTCCAAGATTTATCAGTCTTAAGAAATATGTCCATGAACACACCAATACCATTATCCACATAAGAGTATAGACCAACAAATTATTAATGCTCCCCTCTTTCAGTCTCCACATTGTGTAGTTTTCCTTATTAGTCAGTTCATGTCCTTCACCTTCAGTAGTTTGTAACAGAACCACTTTTGAGTACATCACTGTAGTAAACAAACCCAAGCAAACATAGGTATTGCAAGGGCAAAAAATTGTCCCAACTTTCAACTCACACGTATTACTTAAAGCTCAAATCAAAAAAGATCAAGAAGGCACCTGCATCTATTCAAAGTCAGTAATCTGCCACAATCAGAAACCGCGATGTATTATAATTTCCATTATGTCAGTCTTTTCTGCAAAAATTGAAAGACTGTTATAATAGAAAATAGTCCTGAGATTTATTTCACAGAGATTTTAAGCTTATAGCTGTAGCCTTAGATCTCCTTGGGTTCTTTCTCTATATTGTCCATGTGGCATTATTTTTTGTGTCATTGTACCAAAGACCATTATAGCTCTCCCAAAAGAATGATATCGATGATGAGGTCTTGACTCCAGAATTATGAAATTTCATTTCTGATGTAAGGAAGAACAATGCTTTACAAGCAAAGGATTAAAAATGTAAAGCAACTTTGTGATCAGACCTCCATACATGCTGTTCAATAGCTCCCTGATGAGTTAAGGAATTCTTTACATACAAAGTGAATAGCAGGTTGTAGAATTACAATGCTATGCTTTGGGCATGAGAAGCTCCATTAAAATGGTTAAGGCCTGCATGGAAAACCAGGTAAGTAGATAATATGAAATGAAATATGAAAGTCTGTCATGAGTAAAGGAAATGCCAGTGAAGAGAAGTTTTGAATTTTCCCTTTAGTAAATATACATCTTATTTAAAGATTATTCCAAAGCAGGTAACAGATTCTTTACCACTTGCAGAGCAACTAGAAAATGTTGTTAGATGTAGGGTGGTGGTCTTGGCCGTTTGGGTTCATGCTTTATTCCATGTAGATAGGAGATGGTGGATTGATAGAAAAACATGTTTGCAAATGGAAGTAAAGAATTCCAAAGCACAAGCTGTTTCAAAATGATGCTGTGAAAAGATGTTGAGCAATACTATTTCTGCAAAACCCCTCTCCATGGAGCAGTACAGAGTGTATCAGTAAAACTGATACAGCAGATACTGCGTAAAAGGCATTTGATAGGCCCTGGTCCTGCACAAGTCGAATACATGGAACAAGCTGCTGACCTCTGCAGTTTTTAGCATCTACGAAAAAGAGTCAGTCACTACAATGGTCAAAAGAAATATCTGAAACTGGCCTTTTTACAGTTTTCAGCAATGCTGAAAGCAGAATTCAGCAATCATTCTGGAGCCTATAAATGCAGCTGTCATTCTCTACTCCCGGGTTTTGTGTTTCTTCAGTTTCGCTGACATCAGTGTAGAGTTTGGTGGGAGGATGAAGAAAAACTGTAAGTGGACTATAGGGGATGGTAGGTCTGGTATTTGCCATATAGGTATATTTTAACCTGCACTTCCACTGATAAATAGATATACATGAAGAATGCATAGCAAGAATGTAAGACACAGATCAGAAGTCCATATAGCCCATCTTGCCTCTAGTACTGGTTAATAAAGGATTCTTAGGGGAAAGAGGGTAAGTACAGACTGACCCTTTCCCTAGCATAACCTACCATATTCCAGTAGTTTACTGTTTTCCTAAGTCAGTGTTTAATATTCCAGTGAAATATTTAATATTCCTGTTAAATGTCTCCCCTGAAATCTTGCCTTAGATATTTTTGGATCTCTTTTATATTTTTAGCCTCTGCTATACTGATGAGTTCCACCACTTACATGCAGTGGATGAAAAGAACAGTTCTTGTGTTCAAAGTTGCTGTCATTTCATACCCGTTTCCCATTTTTTTAAGCAATAGTGAATGACCATTTCTATTTGCTTTCTCTGTGTCATACTTAAGAATTTTATGTGTTGCCTTACATTCATCTGTTTTCCACGCAATCTTTTCTCTCCTTCTATGGAAGATGTTTTGTTCCTATGTAACTTTTTTCCCTTGCAGATGTTTTTGAGATTGAATGGTCAGAACTGTATGTCTAAGTGCATGAATGACAATGCAGGCACGTGAGTTATACAGGCAGCAGTAGGATCTGTTTAATTCTCAAGTTCTTTTCTAATATTTTCTGATTTACTATTTTTTTTTTCTCTTTCTCCATCATCACTATTAAGGTGATGTTTTCCAAGGACTATCCAAAAGGTCTCTCTTGAGCCAATATTGCCTATAAGTCATTAAAGCCCATTACTCTGTAGATATAATTTTGAGTGGCTGAGTCTAAACATCTAAGCATGGCATGCCATACATTGGAAAAATGAATCCTATGTCTGCCTAAATCTAAGGAAGCTAGGGAACAGGTTCATGCCACCTCAGATTAATTATATAGAGTATTTTGATTGATTTAGGACTTGTTTAAAACTTTATTTACCAGATCAGTCAGTCTGTCAGCAAAGATGATTTTGCATATTTCTGGACTTATGAAGAAGAAGAAGATGACAGAAAGGTATATGGATTTCTCAAGGGTAAATTGTGCCTGACCAGCCTGATCACCTTCTATGATAAAGTGACTAGCTATGTATAGAGAGGAGCATTAATTTACTCTGAATTCAGCATTAATTTCGATACTGTCTCCCACAACGTGCTTGTTCCAAAATTAGGATGTTATGGTGGATGGGTGGGCAACTAGTTAGATGAAAAACTGGTTGGATGGTTCATCTATGAGAGTGATGATAATGCATCATACTCTGCCTGGACGCCTGTGATAACTGGAGAACAACAGGGGTCTGCGCTGAGACATGTCTTATTTAATAGCTTTGTTGAGTGCATTCTCCTCACATTTGCAAGGGACTCCAAACTGAGGGGATCGGTTGATGTGCCTGAGGGTAGAGCAGCCATCCAAAGGGACCCACAGCGGCTGGTGGAACAGGCCGAGAGGAACTCCATGAAATCCAACAAGGACAAACGCCAGGTGCTGCCACAGAGAGGGCAGAGCCTTTGGACTGACGTGGGCTGGGGCTGGAGGGGCTGGGGAGCAGCTCTGTGGGAAAGGACCTGTGGTGGTGGTGGGCAGCAAGCTGAACACGAACATGAATTCTCCACTAAGTTACAGTGAATATGCAGAGCCGCCTCCCAACACTAAACAGCTGAAAGCTTTCCATTAACTTCAATTACCACATCGGAGGCTTAGAAAGCTGATGTACAACTGTAGGAATCCTGTGGATTCTTTTCTTTAGAGTTCTGTTTTGCAAGATGGTAAGATTTTGAAAGTAAAAGGGAAAAAAGTTTGTGTACATATTAAGCATTGGCTGCAGCACCGTACTCCACATTTAATGAAAATTTAGCATTATTATTTTATTTGGGCCCATTTTGAACATATAAATATATGCACATATATCTGTCTCTCTATGCATATTCTAGGTGAGAAAAATATATGGTTTAAAAAGTACGATTAGTAAGTTATTTTGCAAGACATACATGGTTTATATGGACAACGTAAGTTATCAGTTGAAGAGTTACAATACATTGTTCGAGGGCAGGGGTCAGAAATATTAATTTAGTCTGTATTATTCTTGATGATGACAATTATCTGGGCTCTTTCCAGATGTGAGGAACCAGTCAGGAGGTTTTCCTGGATTGGAAGAGGGATGGGGGAGAGGGAGCTACCTACCACACAGGAAATACCAGAAAGAATTGTCTTTTTGTGGAATGCAATATTACTAAGAGCTGTGAGGGCTTCCGAAGGCATGCTGTTAAGCTTTACCTGCACCATTTTGATTTGCTGTTGTTGTTATAAGGCCTATTCTAAGTCAGAGTTTGAGACATCAGCTTCTGAAACTTACTGAAAATGTTTTCTTACAGATTAAATAGCACTTTCACCTGGGAGGACCTTAGATTGGCTGGTGATTGCCAGTAGTCATCCATCCTGAAATGGCCAGGTGGAAAAATCCTTGGAGATGAGCATCACCAAGTTCAATTCCAAGCTGATTCGGGGCATTACCCCAGCAAGGACACATAACTTTTTATTCTGTTTAATTGTTGCCTAGTTTCCGCCCTGCCCTGCCCCCTCCCCTCCCCCCCTCCCCCAAATGTGGAAGGCTTGATTTGCCCATGTAACATTCCACAAACTTTATCAGAGCCAGGTCTTTTCACACTCATCCAGAATCTGGCAGAAGATTTCGTGTTTGGAATATTTTTACTGGGGCACTGTAATAGAAAAACTTAGAGAATACAGTTAACTTTATAATCTTAGATAAATTAACTATTACTTTCAAATATGACCTTCACTAGCAGTCCAATGAAAAATGATAAAGACTTAAAATCTTTGGGGAAAATTCTCTGCTGAGGACCTCCAGTTCCTTCAGAAACTAAAGGAGCTTGTGCATATCTGGTATCTCTTATCTCTTATGAATAAGTCAAGAGCATCTTGAATACTGTTTTTTGTGTTAGCAATTTGCATGGATTTGGAAGATAATAGCAAGTCAGCAAGCCAAAAGGAATGTCTGAGCTGCTTCTGATTTACATCTTGCAGTGCTTAACAATATCTTTCATAATATGGGGAGAAGAGAGGAATGTTTAAATCACATTGCTAAGAAATTGTCTTATTTCCATGGCCAGATTCCTTTTCATGGCCCTGAAGGCAAACAGGGCTGACACATGTTCCTTATTCCACATGGAATTCAGCAGTTCAAGCACTAACCTTACTGAATCCAAACAGGTTCACTGCATGGAAGGGTATCTTATATGATTTTTTTAAAAACAAAGATTGCACCAGAAGCAAGGCAATGGTTGGCTGCCTTAGTGAGAGATGCTTTTGCTTGATAAGAGTTTTGAGTTTACCTATAGGCATAGTACATTCCTTAATACTTCTATATATATAAAATAAGGATCTGTTTCACATCTTGTTATAAATGTGTGTCGTGGTTTAGCCCCAGCCAGCAGCTAAGCACCACGTAGCCGCTCTCTCACTCCTCCCAGCCTGGTGAGAAAAAGGTAAAACTCATGGGTTGGGATAAGGACAGTTTAATTGGACAGCAAAGGCAGAGGAAAATAGCAGCAACAATACTTATAAAGGAATATACAAAGTGGGTGATACACAATGCAATTTGCTCACCTCCTGGAGCCTGATGTTCAGCCCGTCCCTGAGCAGCGATGCTTCCTCCCCCGCCAGTTCCCCCCTTATATACTGAGCAGACGTCATATGGTATGGAATACCCCTTTGGCTAGTTTCGGTCACCTGTCCTTGCTGTGTCGCCTCCCAGCTTCTTGTGAAAATTAACTCTATCCCAGCTGAAAACCAGAACAATGTGCAGTTTTCCAGCATATCTGTACCTGTTAATTTGAATTCCAAGATTTTATTGGAGATTTTGCCTTATCTTATAGGGAAAGCTTAGAAAGTCTTTTGTCAGACACCTTCACAAGAAAAGGTGGGCATTTTTTTACTGCAAGACTAAGCCTTCTTGTCTGAAGAACTTACCTGAGCATGAATTGCACTATAAAAGCTGATTTCACTATCATCTTGCTATTTTGTTGCTGTGATTGGGAAAAACCCTATGTATGTGTCCAATGAAGTCACCACACAAGCTTTGTTTGTGACCTCATGACAGGAAGGTGTTAATCCAAATTTTCAGGGACAATATGGGAAGGGAAGGCTCAAGGAAAAGGACCAAGAAGAGTGAATGACAAGCAATGTAAAGATCCTGCAGAAGAGAGGGAGAACTGCCAGAAGAAAGAAATAAGAAGCAGAAGAAATTAAAAAATGATTTTCAGGTCATTACATTAGAAAGACAAGTAAGAAAGGGCCCATTCCAATGTATATTTGCTGGTCATATCTTCAAGAGTGCTCTAAGCAAAAGTTTGGAAATGCTGTGTTACAGATACAAAAGTTTTAATGAGACAGTTACCTTTCAGCTACATTTTAATTTTTGATTTTCTAAGCAGGATTTCCTATGCTACTGCCTATTATGTAATGAGACTACTGTTTTAAATACTGCAATTGATGCTTAGCAGTTTTTAAGTTTTTTGATAACACATGCATTATTTATATTACAGTACTGCTGAGAGAGCCGTAACTCATTTTCCTAGGTGGCAAGCATAAACATAACCCTTGTCCAAGAACACATATCATTTATCTAGACAACAGACAGAAATTGTAGGACGTGGAAAATAGCAATGTTTTACTTAGGAAAGACAGATTCAAGAGCGAATTGGGGGTAGGATTCATCTCTGTCTATTTACAGACATATTTTAAATGCCTAATCTGTCTTTTCTTTGTAGGCGGTGGAGAGAAGGTGCAAATTATCTGATCTATTTTAGAACACTGTTGTAAGGTGTAATGAACAGTACCCTAAAGGTGCCCATTTCTGTGTATTTTCTGTGGCTGATATTGAGACAAGTAGCTCAGATGGAACTTTTTTTTTTAAAAAGAAAGTTAAAAAATGTCAGAAAACATTAATTTATAACTATTAGAGCTTTCTAGAAGACATTTAAATGTATCAGTTTCACCATGGTCAAGACATTTCTTAGGAAAAAAAAAAATTAAAAAGCATGAATAACACTAAACATTGGAATAATCAATCCTTTATCAGAAGGAACACTTACATGGATCTTGGGAAAACATGACTTAAGCCTTTAATCTTCCTGTGTCAGACTCTGAGAGTCAGTGTACTAGGTAGGCAATCTGAGATGTGCTTTCTTTCTCATCTTGGTGCTGTTCCATCATATAAAAGTAATGATTTATAAGTACGTATAAATAATATCTAGCACTATTTGATCCATATACAATGTTATAGACATTTTATACATTGGAATCATAGAATGGTTTGCATCGGAAGGGACCTTTAAAGATCATGTAGTCCAACCCCCCTGCTGTGGCCAGGGACATCTTTCACTACATCAGGTTGCTCAAAACCCTGTCCAACCTAACCTTGAACACTTCCAACGATGGGGCATCCACAACTTCTCTGAGCAACCTGTTCCAGCTCCCTGTTCCACCACCCTCATTTTAAGTAACTTCTCCCTTATGTTCAATCTAAACCTACCCTCTTTCAGTTTAAAACCATTAACCCTAGTCCTATAGCTACAGACCCTGCTAAAAAGTCTGTCCCTATATTTCTTATATAAGCATCCTTTAAGTATTGAGAGACTGCAATAAGATGTCCTCAGAACCTTCTCTTCTCCAGGCTGAACAATCCCAGCTCTCTCAGCCTGTCTTCATAGGAGAGGTGCTCCAGCCTTCAATTCATTTTCATGGCCTGCCTCTGGATCCACTCCAACAGGTTCATGCCTTTCTTGTACTGGGGACCCCAGAGCTGGATGCAGTACTCCAGGTGAGGTGTCACAAGAGCAGAGTAGAGGGGGAGAATCACCTCCTTTGGTCTGCTGGCCATGTTTCTTTTTACGCAGCCCAGGACACAGTTGCCTTTCTGGACTGCAAATGCACATTGCTGGCTTGTGTCAATTTTTTTCATCCACCAGCATCCCCAAATCCTTCTCCACAGGGCTGCTCTCAATTCTTTCATCTCCCAGCCTGTACTGACATTGCGAATTGCCCTGACCCATGTGCAAGACCTTGCACTTGGTCTTGTTGAACTTAATGAGGTTCACAGTGGCTCAAGACTGTCAAGGTCCCTCTGGGTGGCATCCCTTTCCTCAAGTGAATCAACTGCACCACTCAGCTTGGTGTCATCAACCACATGATGGAAAAATATTTGGTATAGCCTTGACTGAATCTGATCTATCCTGGTTACTGGTTTCTACTTGGACATTGAGACTTTGACAATAACTTTGTCTGCAGCCGTCCAGACAATTCCTTATCCATTTAACAGTCCCTCCATCCAGTCCATCCATCAAACCTATCTCTCACCAATTTAGCAGCAAGAATGTCCAGGCAGATGACATCTGTAGCTCTTCTCTTGTCCACTGATGCAGTCACTCCATCAAAGAGGGCCACTAGGTTACTCAGGAATGATTTGCCCTTAGTGCAGCCATGTTGGCTGTCTCTAATCACCTCCTTGTTTTCTATATGTTTCAACATATCTTCCAGAAGGATCTGTTCCATGGTCTTACTGGACACAGAGGTGAGACTGGCTGGTTGGTAGTTCCTAGGATCCTTCTTTTACCTTTTAAAAAATGGGCATGATATTTCCCTTTTTCAGGCACTGGGGACTTTGACTACCATGATTTTTTAAAGATGAGCGAGATTGACTTGGCAACTGCATCAGCTAATTTTCTCAGGACCCTGGGATGCATCTTGTCATGTCCCATGGACTTGTGTACAGGTTCCTCAGGTGTTCTTGAACCTGGCCTCCTCCTGTGATGGGAGGGACTTCATTCCCTCAGTCCCTGCTTTGAGGTTCAGGGGCTTGAGAGATGTGGGAAGAGAGATTAGCATTGAAAATTGAGGCAAAAAAATTGTTGGGTATTTCAGCCTTCTCCATGTTGATTGTCACCCGTTCTCCAGTCTCATTTATTGGGGGGATGCCTTTTCTTTAATCTTTTTCTGGGCAATGTACTTGTAGAAACCTTTCTCATTATTCTTCACAATCCTTGCCACTGTATACAACATTGCTATATACGTGTTATGTACATTATAGACAATGTTATACGGTTTTGGTATATGGTTCTGGGACCTCTCACTCTTTCATTTTCCACATCAAATATTCTTGCAGAACATGAGAGATTTTTTAAAACTCAGAAAAATATCAAAACACTCCAATAAGAGAGATTATTAGTGTACTGTAACTTGCTTGTTGCAAGGAGTGAACAAGGCTGCATCTTCTCAAATACAAAACTACATAAAAGATTCAGTGGATGGTGACTGCCTGTGCCACCAGCTGTGGGAGACAGCTCAGTGTATCTAGAGAACAACTTCTCCTGGGCCAAGGGATTCTCACTTGTAGCCAGACATTGTTCATCAATACAAATACTTGACAGGATAGAAACAAATGCATTTTCCTTTGTAATTTTGGTTCTTTTTACTAGCAATAGAGGCAGCTTTCCAGGTGTTGTGATGCTTTCAACTGCTTTCTTATTTGCCTTGTAGCCATTCCTTCATATTTGTACCTTCCACATGCAAACTACTGTTGTCTTATTTAGTAGTTGTCTTTTTTCTCACCATCTATGTTTGGAAGTACTACTTAAAAGTCCACCTGGATTTATCACATGTGAAATTTACAATTAGAATCCCACTACAGAAGCTATTTGAATGTGTGTTACAGAAATCATAATGCTGCTGACTGAGCTGAGGACAGCTTTATGCAACCTGTGCCATTTTTTGAGAATTGTCATAATACTTTTATTTCAGGAAAAGGAATATATGTTACCTTTCTCTAAATCCTAACATTGCTTTCCATTATCAAATCCTTCTTTCAAGTTAGGCTGCTTGTGCACTCTACTTTAAAAAGATCTGTATGTGGTGAGCACAAAAGACCTAGGGTTTCTGGTTCAGTAGGTGTATTTATGTTTGAAGTTTTAAGGATTTTAAGGATTAACTTAATAAATTACCTGATTTACAGTGATTGTTCAGTGCAGTACTGCACAAGGTCTCTGACTATATTTTGCATACGAAAGTTGGAAAACATCTCCCTCCAGAAACAGCAATTGATTTTGCAAGGAACTTGTAGAAATATTTTCAACAGTGTACACGTAATTCAAAGCTCTTGCACAAAAAGGAAGGAAGGAAGGAAAGGAAGGCAGGCATGATAGGTACTTCAATGAGTCAAGGAACGTTCCCATAGGAGAGTCAATTTTTACATTATTTATGTCTCTTTCAGCAGTGAATGTTTAACAGTGTGGATCAAGCAATGAATTCTCTGGTACGTGCTCCCTTCTCTGACAGCATGGTAATGTCACAGCTAAATTTTTCTACATGATTTTTCCTGAGAAGCACTTCTAATTTTTGCCAGTTAGCAAGACACTAACAATAGCTTCAGCTCTGCCCAGCTGTTTAGATGCTGTGTATTACTTTCAGCGCTCTGCAAAACAATCAGAGAAAACTGTTAGAAATATGAGATCTCCTATAGGGATGAAGGTAACATCACATGTCTGGGTAAGGTTTAATTTTAGACCATAATTTGACCGTTCAGTAATTGTGTTTTCTACTAATAATATGGATTGTGACATCCCTGTTGTAAATCCTGCTCGTAAGGTTAGGCTCTTGAAGTAAAAAAAACAACCAAACAACCAACCAAACAAAAAAATTTGCTCCTGAAAGAGGTGTTATCTTCCTTTTTTGCCTTCACTAGGGAGACATCATATAGCCAGGACAAACACTGCTGCTGCCGCCAGATCCCTTTGGCAGTTTCTGAAATAAGTATAGGAACTAACAATCCCAAACTATCCTGAATATCCAGAAGGCAGTGACCTGGTGTGAATGGGAGTGTGGTTCCAGTGATGCTGGTACCTGATACTCCCGGAAGCCCCCCAAAAGGGCGGAACATCAAGCGAGTAATAAACCAGATGTACCGGGTATGTGCTTACAGACTGATAACACTGCTGCACCTGAGCCCTGCCCATAGGTTAACCTTTAACGCACGGATGTTGGCCAGCAGGATAAGCAATACTATTTACACACAGAAGAGAAACTGGCTCATAAGATAAACAAATTAATCTTGAAGGATCTGGAAGTAAATCTAGGCTCCAAGATATACCATACTAAACTGGAAAAGCCTCAGTAAATAGAGATGTGAAGGAACAAGTGAAGTGGATAAGAAAGGACATAAAGCAGCTGCAGACAAAATGGTAGTAGCCTTAAGGAGAGGAGGGGAAGACAGGGATAAAATGGGGCCCATCCATGGCTGTTTTCCATGGTGCTTCCTCTCAACCTGCAGATCCAGACCTGGGAGATGGAGAACGGTGCTTGACCCACGGTCAGCCACTTAGATCTTACAGTAGTGATGACTGGGGAAACTACATTCGCTGAAGCAGCTGCAGTACCTTCAGAAGTATTTTAAGCCACAGCAAAGGGTCTTAGCCCTTTGGTCCATGCTTCCTTACTTTTTAAAAAAAAAAGAAAATGCCAATTGCATTCTCTTAATTTCTTTTATTCCCCACTCCTCACTTCACACTATCTTTCTTCAGGCTTCCTTCCTAATTTTTCCCTTCCCTTTCCCTCTAGTTAAATGCACCTCAAAGTAAAACTGCAGAACGAGCATGGCATTTGCCATCCTTCCACTGGCCATTTCCCTTGTGTGCCATATGCCTTTCCCGCAGCTTGTCTCTCTTGTTGACGACTCTTCGGGGCAGGATGCTCTCTTTGGGGATGCATGGGTGTCCTGGCTCTGGCTAGGATAGGGTTAATTTCACAAGGGGCCAGGCCAGGTGAGCCAGGCTGGCCGGGGGCTATTCCATACCATGTGCTGCCATGCTCACCAGAAAAGGGGGCTGGTCGGGGAGGGGCGGGTTCGGTGTGGCTCCAGGGCGGGCTGGGCGTCTGGTCGGTCGGTTGGTCGGATGAGTAAATGGTTTTCTGTTATCGCTTATAGTGTATATCTGTTATCAGTACTGTTGTTGATTGTTTCCCTCTCCCTTGCTGTCCCAGTAAACTGTCCTTACCGCAACCCTCGAGGCTTTTGCCTTTGTTTGTCCGGTCTCCTCCCCACCCCGCTGGGGAGGGGTGAGCGAGCGGCCGCGTGGTGCTCGGCTGGGCCTAAACCACGTCAATGGGATGCAGCATAAAGAAGACCCAGTACTGTGTTGCCTCAAGATAATATGATACTAAATAAATATTAGTAAACTAAATTTAATGAGTTTCAAATTCTTCTGAGCAACAGTTATGAACTAATGCTGCATATATTTCTCTTTCTCAGAGAGCACAAAAAGGTTCTGCTTCATCCTGCTGGTGTTCAGAAAGAACCAGACCAAGCACAAAAAACTGGGGTGACCTTTGGAAAGCAAGCAGGAATATAGCAGTCGTGGTTACAGTAGGCAGGAGTGTGAGATATCCACAGGCAAATTCAAGGCTAGAGAGCTCATAAAAGGTGCTAAAGTACTTCCTTACCATAGAAATGACCCAAAAAATGACTGGAAGAGAATGTAGGCTGGAGGGATGTGGGGAGGCAAGCAGAATTACTCTCATCTCACATTTTTGCAAGCCTGTATCCTGTACAGCAGCCACCAGTACCCTGCTGCTTCTCTCAGGCTAACAGGAGCTTGGCAGAAGTGGCACAGTAGCTATTAGAGCACTGATTACTTGTATAGGAGAAGTCGACTGGTGATACCACAAATACTAATACTTGGTAAATAGCCAGTGGCATGCAGAATTGATGGTGGGCAAACTAAGCTTATTTATGAGAAGTGGTAGTTCTCAAGGGTTATGCTGGTGCATAGTCAACCACTTGCCAACTGCTTAATAACAAAAAAAAAAAATAAAAAAAAATTAGATAAATATATAAACAGATACACACAGAAATGCAGGCAATATTCTTTTTCTTTTTCTTTTTCTTTTTCTTTTTCTTTTTCTTTTTCTTTTTCTTTTTCTTTTTCTTTTTCTTTTTCTTTTTCTTTTTCTTTTTCTTTTTCTTTTTCTTTTTCTTTTTCTTTTTCTTTTTCTTTTTCTTTTTCTTTTTCTTTTTCTTTTTCTTTTTCTTTTTCTTCCTTTTTCTTTTTTTTCCTTTTCCTTTTCTTTTTTCTTTTCCTTTTCCTTTTCCTTTTCCTTTTCCTTTTCCTTTTCCTTTTCCTTTTCCTTTTCCTCCAGCACTCAGGGATGGAAGCCAGGGCTTTATCCAACATAATAATACATATTCAGCTTGGAAGAAATGGTTAAGAGGGAGTTATTAATATTTCAATATCAATCAAAAAGGGAAAAATAATTTTGGAGTTGCATTGAATAATTTAATTATTTCAGAGGTTAATGAACAAAATTCTGCTACAAAATTCTCATTGACTCATTTGATAGGTAGGTTGCTACCAACCTTACTCTCTGGGACTCTTCCATAAGAGAGTAGGTCAGGATGCTGAATGTGGCATTCAGGTTATTTCTGTTACACTAGCTAAAGGCTTGAGTTACTCTCACAGAACTGCAAATGGTTTGTGCACATAATTTATGCTTGTATGCACACAACACTCACACTTCGTGGTCTGTAGGTGTTAAAAGTATGTTCTCCTCCTGGTCTTCATTCTCTTGGGTCTGTATTAGTATGGCACTAGTGTTCTCCCCATATGTAGCTGCAGCTGAAGTCTGTATTTATCTGTAATATGGCTATGCTATATCTAGTCTGCTTTTGAAACAGTTAGGATTTTTATTAAGGAATTCTGAAGGTAGGAAATATTGCCATACAAAACAAAATTACAATATTCTAATGACAATTATACAAATATTAGAAAGTGTTGCTCTGTTCTAGCTAACAGGATTTGCGGGCCAGCAATTAAAATCTGACTGCTCCTTCATAAATTCCAAGCTTAGATGGAAAGATCAGCAAGTTAGAGTTTATTAATTGTGCTTTATTTCTTTTTAATCCAAGGAACAGAGTCCTAGTAACACACATGGCACGGCTACTCATATGAACTCTTGTTCTTGGGTTTTGCAGTTAAAATGCTAGGTTCAAATTTGTCCATCAAGAGATTCTGATTGCTTGTCATACTTGTCACTGGCAATGGCAGCTAATGTTGATAGAGTGTATTTGAGCATATTTTGAAAGATATGAATTCGAATTTCACTCGTGCAGGTTACGGCTTTGAAACTAAATCTAGTTCATGTACTAAACCGTACGCTACTGTAGGCACAAGTATTTGTTCCCAGCTTCATTTGCTCATACAACAAATTGCAGCAAACATGCCTCGGGTGCAGCCCTGGTCTATATTCAGGTCTGTGTTAGACGAACAGTTATGAGAAGGCCTGCTGGAACCTGTAGAAATGCACACTTGTGGTGGTAGCTGGGGCTTTCCAGACATTTAAAGGAAATGCAAGTGATACCAAGATTGGCAACAAGGGAATCGTATACCCAGCAGGTTCCTTGAATTCTGGGGAGTGGCTAACTAAACGGCAGCAAATCCACATGACTGTTTCAGGGCCCTCTTAGCTATATGCCTTTGATACTATGGATCCAGGGCATTTTACATGCCTCAGGTATTTTTAAAAATATACAGTAGAGACAACGTTAAATCCCATGTTCCCAAGGAAAGGAATACCTATACTGTTTGTGGAAGACAATTTACATGGATAGAGTTCCTCTTGTTTTCTAAATTAGCCGGTTAACAAACATGCTGCATCAATCCTTATTGTCCTGCCCACGGCCCTGGAAATTTTATTTAGATGTTGAATCAAGCAGTCCATGGTCTGAGTGAAGTTAGCTTATACTGCAAGATTGAATTTTTCTTAAATTCACCTGTGGGCATACTTTGTATGCTAATACAAATGAGATACAACTGATCAGCCAGGGCTGATACTTCCATTAGGGATTGTACTGATTTTGGTAGCCAAAATAGTTCATTTCTACAAAATTCACTTATCCTCTCATGATACTGCATGATGCCACCGTCTCCGTCTTTTCAAGAAAAGGCAACCACATAGCTGTTTGTGGTCTTTTGGTTCCACTATTTCTAACAAATGATAAGGCTCTGATGAGTCAGGTGAGACATCGATTTGCATGTCATAAACCAACATCAGTAATCTTTAACTTGCATTAGCATGTAAAGCATGCCCGTAAGTGAGTTAAGTACATTAAAATGCATATTTTAAAACATATTAATGTCTAAATATTATGGTGTATATACATCTACATTTTTGCACTGGACACTTTTAAATTGACAAAGAAGAATATAGTATGAATACATTCTTTTTTTTTTTTCCCCCATAGGGAATAATGGAATAGCAGTTGTTGCTGTTTTGCTAAAACTCCTTATTGTTGTTTTGTGCCTTCATGCCCAGTGTGGTGTGCAGTGGCACAGCTCTCAAGAGGACTCCGCCAGCGTATTTATTTCACTCAGCACCACGTGCCTACAGAACACTGCCTATTCCCAAGGTGGTAAATGGTTAAGGAGGTAATTATCAGAGTGGGAGAAGATAAGGACACGAAGCGTGGACTAAGAAAGACTATTTAAATGCAGAGCAGGAGTTATAACTTTTTTTCTTCTGTCCTTCAGATATTTCTGTGCTTTTGTCTTAAACAACATGAACTTGAGTTCACTTTTACTGGGTCAAGTAATTTTAAAAGCGACCCCTTCTAACCCTGGTGGTTTGCTGGTACATTAATCCAGGCTTTCTTGTATTAATGGCAAAAGATGTCTTCACTGCAGAGAATAAGGTTTTCTAATTTCTGACAAATTACATTTCAAATTTTGATTCCGCTCTAAATCATCCGATCAAGCAAAACTGTTCAAAATTTCCAGTGAACTAAAAATTTCTTGGAAGCTCCATTTTGCAACAACATCAAACGTTACTTCACCGACCACCTGTGCTCCAGGCCCTACAGCAGTGCAACTGAATTTCTTTAGATGTAGATGAACTTCATTCAACAGCTGAACGCATCCCAAGGGTCTGTGTGTTAAAGCCAGGGCTGCTGCGGCCGCGGCTCCATGGAAGAGCGTGACTGTAGCTGATGGGGCTGCTCTGCATCCTGCCCTGCTTCTCCTCGGAGATGGGTGCCCTCAGGGGCCCCGGGCTCCTTGCTGAATTTCCTAGACCCCCTGACCTCCAGCAATGGAAGGTCACTCAGCCAAAGATACACCAGACAAAGGATGTTGCGCTTGATTCTGCAAATGTTAGTGAAAAATGTCAGCTGCCTCTATTTTTACTTTTGATGAGCAAGTAGAGCTTATTGTGCTTTACCCACTCCTATGAGAGTAATTTAGTTAGCTGCCTCCTGTGAACCTATTTAACCTCACCAGCTTGACGATGGGCTGTACTGGTCCCCTTGTGACAATAATCTTTAGTATCTCGTCTTCTTTTACTTCAGAGAGCCAGGAAATAAGCTTGGACCATAGATGAGTTTGCAGAAATAGCAGTTAGAAAAAGCAAACAGCTTGGAAAGTAACCATGTTTGATACTGGAGCTATTGAAAGACGCTAAACACAAAACCTATGGATATCGGTTTCACAGTGTCACTTTTCAGAGGGAAACTGTGTGATAAACAGCGTTTTTTTTAGAAAGGGAGCTTTTTCTTGATTTAAATTATTCATTTTTACTCTTGACCATTATTCTTAGGTTGGTTGATGATAAAGCATATCATATCAAATAATAATATGGTATCATAGCAACGTAATGGAAACCAGTCTTGCAGATTCTGGAGATGCTGATATCATTGCATTTAGTTAATGTGAAACAATTGTTGAGCTGACATCTTTGAATAGGTTTATTTTCCAGTTAAAAAAGTGGTGCTACTATCTGATATGACATTGTGCCCCTATGTTGCTTCAGGCTTCTTTTTAAAAGTCTCTAAAAGTCTTTTTTTTTTTTTTTTTTTGTAAGAACTGTTCTGTTAAACAACTTTATCATGGCCTTGGCTCTTGAACTAGCTGTGCTGGAAAATATTTTTCTTTCATTTTAATGTCAACCACCAACCCAAAGCCGTCATTGCAATAGCATTGAAAAAGTTGTGTAGCAGCTAACATCCCCTGCTGTGCAATCCTTTTTTTAGGGGTGGATGGGAGAACAGCTGTTTCAAAAAACAGCTCATTAAGTTTTGCAAGATTGACTAGGAATAATAATAACAGGAACTCAAACAGTATTTTTTATATACGCAAGTGATTAAAATCTCATCTTCCTGACCTGAAATACTATAATGCTAGAGCTGGGTGGGGGAAAAAAAAATAATCCTGGATATAAACCTTACTTCTTTCAAGAAGCTGCAAAAATCACCAGAAATTCAAGCTGTGTAATTAAGTTTTCCTGCAGGATACCTGCAAGCATGTTCACATTCTCAATTTTTAGCAAACTGACAGCTATGGAAATAAAATTCTGCACTGTTTCCAGAAAGCTGCCCTTCCTCCCCAACACAGTCATCTCAAAATTACATTGAGGTGGAGAGGATACAAAATTCATGGACTGGAAATGAGACATGTTTTTTACAAGATATCTCTGAGAACTCCAGAACATTTGAAGCATTTTTGCCACTGTCATTTTAGGTTTCCTTCAGAAATTCGTGTTGTTTTTACATTACATCAAAAGCTGCTTTTGTCTCTAATAATCACAGTGCCATCTAGTGTGGGGAGAGATGAATATAGAGAAGAAAATGAGTGGTTTGAGCTTCAGTTTGTGTGAAAGCAAAATCAATGCCATACGCAGCCCTAACTGAAGAGGATTGCCTGCCTTTAACAACCACGTCTCTAGTTTCAGTAACTCGTCACTAGACTGTATGCTAGCACCAAAGACAGAAATATGGCCTGTTCTGTATTTTCCCATGCGCAGACTTGAGATTGTGTTAGTTGTGGCATTGTACTTTATGAAACAGAATTATTTATTTAATGTTCGATTATAAGAAACTGCCCATTTTCAACTCTGGCTGCACAAAATGGGCTAAAAACTGAAAGGGAAGTAAGAGAATGAAGCTGCTTTAGTAATTGATTATTTTGCAGTGAAAATTTATGATAAAAAAGACTGTGTGCATCCGCAACTAGTTCTTTGGATCCGGCTAAGCTGCTACTGTCTAGATGAGACAATATATTGCAACAGTACAAGCAGAAGAAATGTGAAAGGTAAATTCAAATACTGAGAAAAACAATTTTCTCTTTTACACCAAATCTCATCATGGCAATAGAAATCGGACCCCACAAGTACAAAGGTCTGTCGATCTGCAGCTACAGGGCGTGAGGTCCTATGTGAGAGCTAGAACAGCCTTTGAAGTGCTCCTTGACCTAATGTGTATTATAATACGTTCGAGCTCTGTTTCATACCTGAGATGTGCAACTCTGAAAATATTTCCTCATGAATGGGCTCGCATTCTCCCTTTCCTGAGGAGGAACGAACAGCAGTCCTGGTTTAACAGCCAGTGTTTACTCAAACTCAGTGGCTTTTAATCTTCAAAAGACTTACCAGACGGTCTTGCAAGCTCCACCACTGCTTTCCCAGCTACACGTCTTGGCTTTGGCCCGCAGCCGTAAAACACTGTACACATTCCAAGTTGCTGGGAGCCATCACTTTGCACCGTGTCCACTGCACAAGGTGCCGATGTGCAAGGGGCCCTGCCACTGCCCGCTGCAGCGAGACCTCTCCTTGGCAGGTGGCTGGCAAGGTGGGAGCTGGAGCCTCTCCTCTTGGCGTTGTTCCCCTCCACACTCCAGCCAAATAAAGCAAAACCAAGCAGTTCCTCCGCTCTGAGAAGCACGCCCATCCCCCACCAGGACTTTCAGGGCACCCCGGTGCCATGGTACAGCTTGCCAGGGTCGGGCACGTCCCACCGGTCCTCCCCAGAGCTCCTGGCAACTACTGGCACAGTCTGCTGGCTGGCGGCTAATGCAGAGAGGCTTTACCTGGAGGGCCCAGGCCAGGCAGGTCGGGCTCTGGTCCTCTGGGAAGGTCCTTACCCATCGCTGTGACTCTCAGGAAGCAGGAATTTCAGAGTAGCTTCAGGACTTTATTACATGCTGCCACAAAAAGAGTAAGTACTCAGGAGACTAGAAACTGTGCGTACACCTGAAAAAGCCAAATAAGGAGGATGTGAGCTCTGTGGATTGGTATCCACAGCTGCAGGAATGCTGGTGCTGGCTTCTTTGAAAAGAACTTTTCAAAGAACTGAGTCCAAGATATTGCACAGCTTGATTTTCTCCTTTCTTTCATGGGGCTGGTTAATTACACATGAATGAGGATACTGCATCCCTTAAAAAGAACGTTGGTTATATGTGTAATTCCTATAGGTAACTCAGCTTTCATGTGACTAGGTTGCAACAGGAGGTACAGTGTTTTCCCTGAGCATATTGCAAAGCAAGGCTTCTTTAGAATATTCTTTGTACTTTTCAGACAACCCATTTCTCAGCTGTGTGATATACCTCTGTATATACCCCTGGATCCACATCAGAACACAAATCTCTGCTTCTCTGACTTCAGCCGAGACAGCATTGAACTCACACTTTCACATTACCAAGAACAATGAATGAGTATAAGTACACCTCCACGGAAACCCGATAACACATTCTCATCTTCAGCGCTTTCCTAAATGCTTCGTGATTCTCTCAAACTTCCATTCTGTGTTTATTCTCCTCCTCTCTATGGACATTCTCTCTAAATGAGAGCTTGATGGACTATTTATTCAGAACAAGTTTCTGTGCTTAAACAAAATTATTACTTTGAGTGTTTTGATTGTAAAGAATATGACAGAATAAGAACTTTTAAAACTAGGCATGAAAAAAAAAAAAGATATATTCACTGAAGGACAAGGTTTTAGCAATTCAAAATGCTAGGGAAGCACCTGCAAATTTAAGGAAACAATTTATGTCAAATATTTTACTTGTGTAATGGCTCAATGGAAAGCCAGGTTTTATTATGCTGTATGCTTCCTGCTGTCAGCTTAAGTGCAACAGCAAAATCATTTGAGGATGGTTTTTTCAATCCATATGATGTAAAAGATTTTGGAGGAAGCATATATATATTTATATATATAAAGTGCATTTTTTTCTCTTTGTTTAAAGTGACAGGTGTGTGACTTCTATATCAGACACTGTCAAGTTTAAAACATGTTTAGAATTTAAATTACTTTTATATTTAATATTGATAAATCTAATTTACAGCATTTCTGCTCCTTCTTTAACCTAGAGACAGGATTAATATTAATGAGATTACTTGTGGTGATATGCAAGCAATTCCATAAATCAAATTCACTCAACATGTATTTGCATGGAATATTTACCTTTTCCATAATATCTTTAATTTTGTCAACACTGAAAGCAGCTCATGACCTTATTTTTAAGGTTGGTAAAAAAAAAAAAATCGTCGTACTGTTTTGATGTTCAGCAGTGTTATTCCCGCCTCTCCCCCAAGAAAATAACAAAAAACCTCCAGCCAAACACAAATAATATTGTTCTGTCCTGGCAAGCAAATTCTTGGCATCTAGTAACATTTGAAACTGTAGCACTAACTGCTGTATTTCTGTGGTGGTAAATGTAAACAGAGAGGGTACCAGTTACATTCCTTTGTGACTTAATACAAGTGTTCCTGGCCAAAATTAAGGAGTTTTAGTAGTCCAATTTTGTTAAAAAGGTCTAGACCATTTCTGTTATTCAATTATTAGGTAAATGATTTGCTATGTTCCGTCTCTGCTAGCTGTCACTGGGGGTAGCTTAGCAAATGGTGATTCAGCCTTTGGTCAGAAGCTCATTGTACTGAGCCTGCTCCAGATGCCATAAATACATCTTGTTGGGATGTTTTATTTCTCTCACTTCCCTGCAGGCAGCCCAGAGTGGAATGGATTTATGTATTTTTATTTTGGGACTGTTTTTGCTGGAAGGCCTACAAAAAAAATAAAAAAAAATAAAAAAAATCAGGTCTGGTTTATTGAGAGAGCTGAAGTTGCACAGCATGTACATCTTAATTTAGCTATTGGGTTGATTTACGCTCAGAAATATCTGAAGTGGTCCCCCTTCAATACCCTTCAAATCCTAAGATATTTTCTTTTCTTTTCTTGTCCAGCTCTAAATGAGAAGAGTTTGGAAAAGTATCAGTCCTAGATTTTTGCTACTAAATTTTGATTATCTTTTTGTATGAACAGTTATACTGAGGCTGCCTGGAGAGTATTCTGAGACCCTTTACTATAGATAAAGGTATCAGTTCTGTACATTATAATTATCTCTGTAAACGTCAGTGTATCCATTGGAAAAAAAAAATCTGGTTTATTAACTGCAAGGATTCTTTTAACAGAATACACTCATTAGAATATTCCTATCACATCTCCTAGAAGGTGTCTGTAGCCTGCAGCTCAGTAAAGCATGAAGAGATCCCTCTGAACGGACTGACGTACTCAGACACACCGAGCAAACAAAGCAGCATCCAGCAGAATCCTCACTGGCTTTCAGAAAGCAACGCAGCTGCATTACTACAGTGCTGTGTCTACAGTAATTAGTCACAGCACAGCACTGGGTCTGCAAACCTGTGCATAGTGCTGTGGGGTGCTGAGGCTGTCGTACGGGCTGGCGTTAGCCCTGCACCACCGCTCTTTCGGCAGCATCCCCGCCGCGCTCCTTCGCCTACGAGGCACCTGCCCCGGCAGCGCAGGGTTTGCTCTGGGGCGCTTGCTGGCTCATGAAACGGGCGCAAAAGCCAGGGCAAACCCTGCTCTGGGACTTCTCATTTTGCCACTTGGACAGGTGGGACAGAGATACCTGCTCTGCTGTATAGCAGCTTTGAATTGCCGGCACATTGGGCGGTGTAAGCTGAGACCAGTGCAGACTGCACTTAAAAGTGAGGAAATTCAGGAATGGCTCCACCCCAGGATGGTTTTGTTGATCCAAAGACTTCAGCTAGACCTGTCCAAATATAAATTAGCCACAAGCTGAGTCAGAGCCTTTGGTTTTCATTTTCTGGTGAAGGTTTTATTTCTCTTTTTAGGAAGACATACCCATTAAGACCTTATTTTATCCCTTGCTACCAACTGGTGGTACCAAAGGAGGGTAGTGCCTTAGTACATGATCCTCTCTTTTCTAGCATGCATCATAAGAAAGTCAACAGAGAACATCTAAATCATCCTCAAACATTGCTAAAGCAAGTTAAAATAAGTAGGGACATGTACATCTCCAAGGCACGGCTTTAGACTCTCTTCAGATGAAAGCAAGTATCTGTTTCAATTCTCATTAAAAACATTAGAAAATGAAAGAAAGTACCATTATAAAGAAGAAAAAAATTAAAACAAATTCTGATTCTTCAGAACAAGGTGATCACCTTAGAAACCCCTATGTGTGATGTTCTTAGACATGAAGAAGAGTGTGAGAGAGAAACACTATACTTTTATTTCTTATTCCTAGTCACATGGGGAATATCATGATGATGCTTCATATGCAAATATGAACTTACTGACTTACTTTTTACATTGTGACAGCATACAGGCAGCATAGCCTGATATGTGTATTAGGTATATGTAGAGAAAGGTCCATTTTCTTAAGAGAAATATAATAACTTGTCTCTCTCGTAGGAAAGTAACCATGAACATCTGCAAACGGTTCTTTGAATTGCAGCAAGAGGAGGGAAGAGACTGTGGGTAAAGAGGTAACATTTGTTTGACCCCAAGACATGGATGGGAGTATGGAAAAAACTTGAGATTATCAACTAATAAGTCAGATTCATAAGCTCATAACTTATTTAGGGGTGAATGCTGTCAGATGTTATGACATCCTCCACTATGGCTTTATTACTGCCCTATGCATCTTTCTGAATAAACACTATCAGCTTGTCATTTGTATAATACTGTTAATGTCTTGTACGGGTAAATTAGAGGGTTTTGCAAAACTATTGAGAATTAAAATTAAATGCTAATGTTACAAAGTTGGGTATTTCTCTTGAAGTTTCTCTTTAAAACTTCTTTATAAACCTGTTTAACTCAGGGCAACTGAGACTGACGTTTATGATAACTAATGCGTACATTGCTTTTATATGACATAACTAGGCTCTGGTGCCAACTTTTCCTATGCTGACAACATTGTGCCAGCTCCTCTAAATAAGCTGTTTCATAATAAATATAAAAATATCACATACAAATAAATTAAGTGGCTCAGCTCCTGAATGCATCAGAGCGGTATCTGTTACTTGGCGTGCCATAGTTTATAATGCGTTATATTCTGAAACAGACAAAAAAGATAGAAGGTATTATTATTCAAGGAGGGGCAAGACTTCAGCTGATCTTAAGATGGGGCTTGATAAGTTCAGAGGGAGATGCTATTGACGTGGCTCTGGGGGTGGATGTCCCAGAAGAACTGAGTTCTGTGTGACCCCAGGACACGACACGACACGGACTGGCTGCAGTCATCGTCCCGGTCACCTACAACCTTTCAGCCTCCGTCTTGTCAACAGGGGGTAAGATCGAGTTTGTTGGTGCAGAGGTGCTCATCAGAGAGGTATGCTGCTATGCAGGCTTCTACTTTATTACATAGTGCACACATACCATGTGTTTGTGGCTAAGTGGTCTTAGGGGCTGGTGCAGACTTAAGACTAGAAGACTTGGAGTTTAGTAGCAAAGACATACAGTTGTAGGTAAGCCTAAAATGAGTATATCATAGCCAGTTCCTCCCTTTGAGTAACTGCCAGCATGCATGGCTCCTTTCCCTAAGTCCTTAAATTGTAGAAGTGGCATGTGTTTATTACTTTTTTTTGCTGCAGATTCTGTATAATTCTAAAGCATGAAATAATTTTTTTATTTTTTTTTTTTTATAACCAAAGTTAAGGAAGTGTGAAGTTTTCTTCATGCAAATTATTCTGGTTTTGTCTTCTGGAAAATAGGTAGAAGCACACTTTTATGAGTATGCTTTTATGTTGTTATTGTTAGCATCCAAGAAGCCCCATTAAAGTGACCTCAGGTTATTCCCAATCTTTAGTCATATGTTTTTCCCAGAATTTGTATTACCTTTTTTACTTCACACTAGCAGCTGTATTAAACCAGATTATCTTGGAACTGATGAAAGTTTTTATTAATTAACTAGATGATGACAAATTTACAGACAGCATCAGAGTGGAAGGAACTATCAGTAGCTCAGGACATAGAACTAATGTTCAGAGTTACCTTGACAAATGGAAAAATAAATAAATAAAAAAGATGCTACTTAATAAACATAAAATTACACATTTAGGCAGCAATAACTGTCTGCACTGAGAGACTAAGAAACAGCTGGCTATGGAACACTTGCGCACAGAATGCTCTAGGTATTATAGGGGGTCACAAGCCAAGAAGGAGATGAATCAGCTGAGTAATGGCTTTCTTCTGCAATACGTGTGATGTGTAAATACACACGTAGTCTGTAAAAGAATCTTTTCACTCTGTTGAGTACAGATAAACAGATTTTTTTGTTTTTTTGCAATTCTTGGTTTTAATTTTATTTTTAAGTAACTTAATCCAAATTTTTCTTCCCTTCACACCTGCCAGAAACCTACCCTTACCATCTCCTGTACCTTCAGTAACTGAGGTACTCTAATCCCTGAACGACCACTGAGCTTCATGCAGACTCGTAACCTTCAGTTACGCCCTCACTTTACCCCAAAACATGATGACAACCTTGAGAGATTCATATAAGCTTTTTTTTTTTTTTCCCCCCTCACACTTGATTTATCAAAAACTTTGTTTGGCTAACCTTGTTAAGGAATAACAAAATGTCAGGGGTTAAAGTCATGGCCATTTTCCATTGATGTAACTTGGGCCAGGATTTCAGCCAGGGATATAAAGCGATTAATCACATGTCACACGGCAGCACAAAGCTGTTGTGAAACCTAGACTGTCTGACCCGTGGTCTGTCCGGTCACATGGCCGCGCTCCCACATTTTGACACTCTGGATCAGAAGAGCCTCCAGACTGAAATAGTAGTGCAAAACAGGAAGATTTTACAACAGCTCCATAAAGAGATCATTAACAAACACAGCTGTCTGTCTTAGTAAAGAGTGTGCTTGAGCCTCTCTTCTCAGTCCATGAGGTGAAGTTTGGAGCATCCTGGATTAGACAGCTGCGTCCAAGATTGAGGCAGCGGAAAAATATGGATTGCACATGCTGATGAGGAGTTTGTGATGAGCGCAGCGGAACACCAGGATTCCAGAGAGAAATCTGAAAATGCTGGAAGGTTCCCAGTGTCCAGCTCTTAGGACATTCCGGGTACAGAGAGAGCAAGAGGAAAGTCACAGAGATGTGGTTAGAAAGAGCAGGAAGGAGCATCCAGACAGGATGAGTCAGCAGGGCTGGGGCACACAGTAGTTGGCAGAAACAGGCTCCGAAATGCAGTAGGAGTGCAGCAGCACAGCACCCTGAAAGCAAGGCTGGGAAGGTGAAACGAGGATGGATGCCTGCAGCTGGGCCAGGTTGAGGTGTCGGTGCTTTATTCTGCGCTGAAGTCAAGACAAACAAGAACCCTTTCGTGGCGTTCAGGGCTGTGATATACATCCCTACTTTGTTGCTTCATTATGCAGCTGTGTAAAGATAATTGAGAGAACTATGCTAGATTTTTCATCAACAAGCAATAAAATGTGATAAATATGTTACATGGAATGGCAAATGTTAGAATTAATAAGCTGAAATGTTGACGAATTACTGTTTATATACTTGACATGTAATAATTGCTTCATTTATCATCTGAATCTGGAAAACTTAAATAGCAGGCATTTATAATTAATTTTCTCTACTTGCAAACTGCAATTCATTCCACACTCAAAGGAGTCAGTGTTAATTTCTTTTCTATCAGCCACAGGCCATAAGTTAATGCATTAAAAAAAATCAGAACATTTAAAATAACAGTCTAATTAAATTATATCCTCTACTGTTGGAGAAAAACACACGATTCTTCAGGAGATAATCAGTCACCACAGTAAACACCATTTAGTTCTTCTCACAAATCTGTGTCTACCCACTGGCAATCTTAGACTGTCAAGATGAAGAATTCACTTTACTGAACAGATGAGGGATATTGACTTCAGCCTCATTAGCACCTTCAAATGAGAATGACAATGGGAGTTCATGAAATAAAAATATTTTTCCATATACCGAGTTTTCTTCATCAGACAGAAGAATATGCTTTACTCAAGAGTCTGAGAAAGCCCCTGTTTCCGATGCATGCTTCCCCATTGATCAGCTAAATAACGCACTTTCCTTAGGGTCCTTCCTGTTTGAGCAGCAAGGGCTTGCTACTGCCTTACTGGTTTCAGTAAGGCAGATGGTGCCCACCTCAGCTCAGAACGCTGGAGGTGCCTTGCTCCAAGCTGGATCCATCCCGGTCCCTGGGAAGATCTGGAGACTTCTAGGAGGACCACTTCAACTGAAGTGGCTACGCACAAAGGACTCTTTAAAACAGTAGTCACTGTCCCATGGAGTGGCATGGAAGAGTCTCATTAAAGACCTGTTGGCTTTTACTCATACAGCTTTGCTAGTCAAGGAATGCCTAGATAGGCATAAGAGATCCACTTAATGTATATGGCTGGGAATAACTGTCAGAGGAAGGCTGTTAGTAGACTAGCTGCTTTTCCACAGTGAAATGAATTCAGGTCTCCTGAATAGCTACCCATTTGACTATGCATAGTCACTTAGGTCGGGTGTGTAGTGCCTGTGAACATCAACCATGTAGCTACTCCAAAGGCTGCTTTATTATAGAATTGTTACAGCTGAAAAATAATTAAGTTGTTCTTTTCCAACTGGTAGACATTCTCACATCATAAATATCATTAAGTTCTTGCAAGAGATTGAGTACCTTATGTTAAAAAATTCACCTGAGTATAATCTATTTACTTTTAATGATGTTTTTCCATCCAAGTATTAGCAAGAATCTTGAAATGCTAAGGATAAGGATATTTCACAAGATGAAAATAATGAACACTTTCTTGTATACAGCCACTACTAATTAGCTCTCAGTTCTATTTTAAGAATGGCTTTTCAAGTATTTTTAATTTCAAGATCTTCAGGGCAAAAGAGCATGTGACTTCTCTTACTGCTCCCTACTCCAATTAGTAACTTAATTCCACATACAGAGAACTAAGTAGAACTGACAGACTACAGCTTCTCCTGCATTCTTGCAATTCTCTTTTTTCCCAAGATACCACTGAGGTCAGGAGCTTTAGAAAAGGATAGAAACCCATCTCTTTCAAGAGGCATTCCAGCATCTTTCTCACAGAAACTTGGGAAGGTCATTCGTTTATGCAGGTTATTCCATAGTCCTCCCTTTGGTATTCAAACGTTCAAGAAAGTGCTCCAATACTTGCTGTCCCTAAGAAAAGGCAGATCACTCTCTAGCAAGCTGCACTGGAGGTGTACGTAATCCATAAAGTTCTGGCCCCTGCTCCCACCACTGGTTAGGTGTTTTGCATTAAAAGGTCATGGGAAACAATCTATAGAAGCTTTTCAGAGGACTTCACTGCTTTCTCTTCCCAGCAGTTACCCCTGCCAACAGGCAGTTGGATCAGGCTCCTTTGGTGCTCTCTTGCCCTGCCTGGCAGGGCAGCGGAGAGAGGAGGGGAATTCTCTTCTTCTGGGCAGCACTGATGGTGCTCACCTGGGACACAAGTAATGAGCATTTGAACTCATCCTGGCTCAGCCCGAATCAAGTTAAGACAGTATGTTTAAATGTGAGTGGCAGTAACTCCTCTTAAAAGACCGCAGGAAAAAAGAATAAGGCAATTTGTACTGATATGTTCAGCATCTAAATCCCAGAGATCATTTCAGGCATGAAATCTAATTTTATGTAAGTACCCTGTATCCCTGACTTAGCTCTAGGGTTAAATGAGAGATAGTATGCTAGCGCTTCTTTGTAGCCAGCAAAGACACCCTCTTCTCTCCCTGCCCTCCTCCTTCAGTCAACTGACCGCTGTCTGCAGCTGCAACTTCAGCCCCTGCAACCGAGCACCTAAGAGAAATATGCGGTGGTGCTCAGTGCTGGCACATCCTTGTCCCTTTGCTGATCATGCCAGGGATCACCTAAGGTTGTGTTAAGGAGTCGACATAACCTAGACTCACTAAATCTGAAGACATTGTATGCAGTAGAGGGGAATGTCAATGCAAGTCCCTTTCTCATAAGAAAAGCACTGGTTTCATACAAATAGACACCCTGATCATGCAGTTGACAGGGCCTCCTTGTTGTGGTTGGAATACTGGGACTTTTTGCCCAGTGGCTGTTTATTAAGCTTTCGAGAAACAACAAAACCAAAAATGTGTGACAGCTGAAGCAATGAACAAGCAATTTCTCTAGTGTTATACAGAAAATGAAACTAGGAAGTCAAACTTCTAAATACACTTCATAATTCAGATACATTAGCAATAATTATTTTTAACAAATTGTAACTGCATTATAACTGCACTGCAATTACACTAATTGTATTGAAGTTAATATGCCTGTACTATAATGTGCATTTGTTTTCTTTCATTAAACCCAAGTAATCAGGTGAACTAATTACAAAGAAGTGTTTGAGCTACAAGGTGACCACTTTTTGCTGGCACAAATCTAGCCATGTTCATCATCTCAGCTAATTACAACTTGTCCTGTTCACTACAGAAGAAAGTCTTTGGCCTTCTCCAATAAGCACATTCAAAAATGCTGCAGACAGTAATTTAGGAAACAGTGTAACATTTTTAAACATTGGAATTCACATTGCGGCACAGGATGTTATCCCAATATGGGATAAAATCTCTTACTTTCATTACTGAAGATCCAATGTCAAGTTTTTGTTCTCCTCTAGATACTCTAGAACTTACACCTCCTTATTCATTTGAAGTTAAATAATGTTGTTAATGGGATCTTTTGAGGTTATCTGAGGTGACTCTGACAAGGTCTTCCATATTGGGCCTATGAAATTCTTGATAAAATTAGATAAAAAACTTTTATCTAATCAAAATGTTTTTATTTTACCAAAAAGTAGTTTTTCCAGATTAAAAAAAACCCACAGAATTACCAATATAGTTGGTAAGGCAGTGTTCCCACACTGAAGACTAACGTTCTTTGAAAGCACTTGGAGACCAAATGTATATAAGAATGGAGTTCTGCTAATCACTGAAATCTATCTATTCGATTTTAGCCCTGAGGTCTGGAGGCAAAATCTCATCAGAACTGTTATTCAAAGAATAGAAAGTAAAAAATTATTTTTCCTGGGCTTATTTTATATCAGCAGTGTAAGCACTAAGCAAAAGCAAGTTGAGACAGGAGTCAGAAGTTGTTTTGTCTTTCTGAGAGCATCAGTCATGGAACTGTGGTGGATATAGCAATGGGTCACAAAAAGTAGCAAAAAGTGTTTCACTGAGTGTTGTTTCTTGATTATTGGTACAGTTGCTGTCAGATTACCTGGGTATGCATAAGGCAAGTATCTTTTAGACACCTGGATTCTTTTCCAAAACATGAAGCTGGAAAAAGGCCGCCTTAGGGAAAGAGGGAAAAAATAATTTCTTTTAAGTAAAATACTTCCCTATACTTCAAAAGTACTCATTCTCCACAAGAATATTTTGCTCCTAGGTGACCTCATCACACTGAATTTTCCTTGGGTTTTTTGTGTAGGCCTTTGCCAAAAAGAGGAATTTTAACCCAGCATGACCATCCTTCATGTTGTTTTGTGTCTTGATCTGATTGTTCATGTACTTACAGTTGTTCTTCTGTGATGGTGGCTCCTCCTCTCCTCTCCTCTCCTCTCCTCTCCTCTCTTTCTTTTTTTCCCCATGAATCACTGTACTGTTCTAACTGAGTTTTCCTTTTATGTGATGTATTCTTACTTCTTGTCCCCTTCCTTCCTCAGATTATCTTCCTCTTTCCTTTGCTTTTAAATTCAGGGAAATGTTGTTTGGTTTTACTAATTTTTTTAACTTAATGAAATGAGGCCATTAATATCAGTCTAAAAAAAGAATTAATTTGTCAGCTCCTAGCAGTTGCCAGGCAACAGACTACAATATCGTCAGTCAGTTGATGGTTGGCTTAATTAATGTGTAAGTATTGTTTAGGCTCTTATAATGTGGTCTCCTATAACGTGGTCCTAAGGTGAAGTCCACTAGGCTAGAGGTTTCCGGTCCCCACACAGGAAAGATAGCAAGCACTAGCATTGCTAACTGCCCAACATAATACAAACTCTCTTCTATTATCTACTAAAATAATCTGTGCCATATGTTTTCATACAGGATGCAAACTTTCATTGCAACAATTACTTTTCCAAAGGTACCTGGTCTGACAGGGGGATGAAGAAGCTCACGTGCAGAAGCAATGCATGAGTTTTGCTGCTGGTCTGCACATACATAATTTTGTCTTTCTGGGACAATAGAGGCCTATTGCTCACATCAATCTACTAGTATGAAACAATCATCTTAACCTGCACACTTAACCTGGATGGTAAGAGGAGGTAAACTGAAATCCCAACAAGCATTGGTGAAAAAAACCTGAGCAGAGCAATTCAGTAAGAAAGCAGAGCAGATGGACTTTGTCAAGCTTTTCCAAATCCGCTTCTTTATGTGAAGAGAAATGAAGAAATTCAGACAAGATCTGAAACAGGATGTTAAAGGGGATTGTGGGAACCTTAGCCAAAATTACTGTCCAAAATATCTTTACGCACCTAAGTCACCTAAGTGTGGTGTACTCTCACATTTGACCTGTGCTTCGGATATTTCTAGTTCTTCCTTTGCAGGCTTCTAACTGTTTTGACCTGAACACTTGGGCATCTGTGCTGGTTTGAGGTCCTAAATCTCCTACTTTTGCTAGCATGCTTAGGGCAGATCACCACTCATGAGCAGACATGGTCTCTCATCAAAGAACCATGGCCAGGAGGTTTTAAAACATGGCCAGGAAAAAACCTGTCCCTCGACATCCAAATATTTTGACTTCTAGACTACTACCCAAAATGTGGGGGACACCTGAGATATCGGGTGCAACAGAGTCAAATCTTTCTTTTCCACTTCTTGCTTAGTGGTCTTCCAGGCTATTAACTAGTTAGCTTATCCAGGTTAATGTAATGAGCAGAAAAGCTGCTTGGATAGAGAGACAAGATTCCTGTGAGCAGAAGCACAGACCAGAGGATGCTGTGACCTCTGTGGATGCAAGAAAGGCACATCAGGAAAAAGGAAAGACAGACATGCTTTTCAGCAGGCTGCCCATAGGAGCTGCATCTTGATATGGGAATTACCTTGTAGTGCAGTGCTATCGAAGTCTGCAAAAAAATACTTTAAAATTCTCTTTATTACTGAGTATTCAGTTGGAGCCAAGTACCAGGTTCAGTAAGACCTGCAGAAAATAAAAGTACACAGTTCAACTTCCAGTATTTCCCAGGTTTTATGGTGAGAATGCAAATGTTTTTAACCAGAAAAAAAAATCATGGGTTATTGCTGAAGAGGTAGACTATAAATTGATGAAAAAACTCATTAAAGTAAATTCACAGATTTCATCTGTCAAAGGGTATGGCTTGCATGACAATAATGCTATTCTACACTTTTTTTTTTCTTTAGTAATACTATTTTATATTTCACAATTGGAGTTAACAGATTGTTAACAGCTAAAAGTGTCACTGCCCAAAGATGATATGAATCAAAGTCATTAAAGATACTAAAGACCTAATTTTCTTCTCTGATTTCAAAGACGTTAACACTGACATAATCTTTTACCATTTTAAAAAATTAACAAAAGGTTTGAATTCTCACGTTCCTTTGCTCTGATATAGTTTTTCCCCATTTGATATGAAGTTTTATTTATTTTGAATTCAATAGTCAAGTTTGTACTAAAAGGCAACTTATAAAGACATTTGAATATCTCATTACTTACATTGTTTTGTAAATAAACTATGCCGTTATATACAACTAAACATCATGATATTTGGTAATAAATCTCTCCATTTGTGGTATTCAGCTATCATTTTTAGAGATACAGCTTCATAAGTAAGTACTCTGAAGTACAAAGCTAAAGGGATCAGTTTTGGATTAGAAAAATAGTTGGATTTTTTTCCCTTTAACATTACACATTTCATACCTTTTTTTCCAGCAAAAGTATGTTTGTGTCTGTAAACTAAACGTGCAGTCACAAAAAAATAAATATGTGGTTTTAATAAGTACCTTTCAAAAGTCAGGCCTACTGCAAATAAAAGGAAAACAGAAGAAATGAAATCACACTCAGATACTTCACATAATTTCAGCTATTAATGAATAAGTCACTTTTCTTCATGGCCTGTGTCCATTAACATGCATGCCTGGTGCAGTGAAGTGCTTCATTTATTTCACACTTGAAGATAATATTTGAAGATATAATAAGACCAAGTTGAAGATGTAATAAATACAAAGTGAGGAAAGTGAGTCCATGCTGTTAAATCAGAGAGCTTTGTGTAGCCATGGTAATTTGATAAATATCCTTTGACAGACTTTGACTCATGAACAATAAACTCACTAAAGTCTTTAAATTTTTACATGTGATATTTTTAATTAATAATTTTGCTGGTGTTATTGAGACATCTTTGACTTCCCTAAACTGATTTTGTCTGAGTATATCAATTAGATTTTAATATATAATAAGGCCTGTAGTCCATGCAAAAACATTATTACATAATTTGTCTCAAGGCAATGCTGTTGAGAAGGAGCGACTGTTGTCCTACAAAGCATTAAATTCTTAATTCTTAAAAATTAAATCCTTAATGCCTTTTAGCAGAAAATTGACTCAACTGTCTAGACAGTGCCAAAATAAAGATTCTAGAACCAGAGAGAAATGATGACATTGAAGTATGCCACTAGTTGCTCAGGAACTCTTATGGAATACGTGCTGAACATGGGAAGAGATGAGACATTGGTAGGGTGAATTGAAGAGACAGTTCTCTGTTTAGTGCTTGGCCAACAGTAGTCTCATGATCTTATTTTTACAGATGAATGAGTAACAGCTCTGATCATTCCTAGAAGACAGCTGTAGCAGCTGCAGGATGTATCACAGTCATTTACATTAATACGTGAGGCTATAAGCTGAAGAGTCTGAGGAGAGGATAAGCATGCCATTCAACCAAAGTTATCAAGTAGGGTAGTAATCCTCAACACCCATATAAAACAAGCATCTGGAATAGCAACAAAATGCTTTGGACATTAATAAGTAAGTCAGACCAGAGAACCACAAGAGTAATTGAGTTTGGAAGAGACCTCCCGTCCCACATCTGCTCGAAGTAGGGTGAGTGGGATGCTCTAATCCCTTAAAAAATCACCATGAGCAGCCTAGAAATCTAAGCAGCATTTCATAATTCACAAACGTAATCTTTGTCAGTGTAGAAGTAGCTCAGTTGAGCTCAAGAGAACAATTTTTTTTCATTTTTTACATGAGAGATTTGCAGAGATTCAGTTGTGAAGTCTAGGGTTTGGGACTATTTAAAAATTGACTTCAATCAAGATATTATATTTATTGAAGAAATTCTAACTGAAAAATCACTAAAGTTTGGAGATAAAGTTTGCTTCCTATTATTTTTTTTTTTATTTGATGGTATAAATGCACACTTGATGTTTAAAAAAAACTTAAATCAGAGTTCCTCTGATTTATTTAACTGGGGAAAGTAATATGGATAAGATGATATGTAGGACAGAGAGGTTAGTGTTATACTTACAAAAATGTTTTGTGAGACAGTCTTGTCCATTTTACAGTAAGGTGAATTAAGGGTCAAATTTGGTCCTTACATAGGTGAATGGCAACAAATTTGAGAGAAAACCATTCAGGCCTTATTTATATGATGTGCGTTTTTATTTTAAAAGTCAAGTCAATCAAAACTTAGAATCATAATTGAAGTTAGCTGCTTCACTTGATCCCTAACAGTTTCAATGTAAAGTTTTGTCTGGGACCAAAAAAGGTTTTTTTGGGGGGTTTGGGTCCTCACAGGTCAGAGAGAGTGAATTTTGTCCAGATGTATAAAGAGATAACATCAGGCCCAGAACTGGTTTGTTACTATTTTATACAATAATTTCTGCCAGTGGTTTTACTTCACTTTATGCATTCACAAGATAGTCTGCATGTGATTTCCAGTTTAAAGAAATGATGAAGAGTCACGTTCAGGTACTGACAAAAGTGAGGTCAGAGCCAAAAGGATGTTCTCAAAAGTTCAAAACTGGGGACTTCCCACGCAACCTGTCTTCCCTTCTTATTGTTAGTCTGTGCATACTTCCACTTATAACCATCAGCTCATTTGAATAATTTTTCCCTATTTAAAGGGAACTCTCTATACAATTTTTGCTCTTTATTGACATGGCTAAAACTGTTGCTTTCATTTTCTTGCCCAACATTTTCCTTTCTGTCAGATCTAAGGTTGGGAATGGAACAGTGCTGTATTTCAACCTTCATGTCTCTTTGAAGGAAAACTAAGAATTAGATATCACTTCAATTTAAGGAAAGCACGATACCTATAGTTACAGTGGGAGCTTTGTCCAATGGAGGAACAACAGATTTAGGTGTACTGTAAGGGAAGAAAATTCACTGGTAATAGTCATTCTAGAATGAATAAACAAGCAGAGTTTTGCTTCACATTTGCTGTGGGTGAACTGAAATTCCATCTCATTTAAAAGCTTGGCTACATTTTAAATAGAAACAGAACACAGTTTTAGCATTTACCAATGCAGTGGGTTATTCCTTTCCAGAGGAATGTTCTTTTTTTCAATCTCTGTGTCACAGGATGTGAGAGAGATGTGAACAGTCTGGGACTTTAGTGACTTCTTTTTTTTTAACCCCTACACAGTTATCTCATCCAGATGCACTCTAGTACTTTACTTAGGAATTAAGACAGTAACTGTAATTTGAAGTCCATTAACTGAACAAAAACCTCTCAAAAAAATCAAAGGAAGAATGCTTTACTGTGAACCGATTTCATTTGCTGAAAATACAGAGCCAAATCTGCTTGCTTCCTCTCCCGGTTTTGTGCAATGCTTGTTCAAGTTCTTACCTTCCAGCTGTATCACAAACCCTTCCCCTGCCATTGCCTGACTACTCTCATTCCAATGAAACAATTCTTCACCACTTGTTGTCTCTTTAACCTCAGGAGAAGATTTCTGCATTTCCTCTCTGACTGTCAGCCACCTCTCTGCCATTTGAGCACAATCCTTTTCCGAAAAACCATCAGACTTTCTGGACAATCCTAACTCTTATTTCCTCTAGTCCTCCGTTTACTTTTTATAATTACTATTTCAGTGTGGTGTTTGGAGGACGTCTCAAAGCAGACAGTCATGATCTGGACGATGGGACAGAGTGCACCTTCAGCAGCTTTGAGGACAATGCCAAACTAGAGGTGGTGGTTGACACACCAGCAGGCAGGGCTGTTGTCTGGGGGGACCGCAGCGAGCTGGAGCAATGGACTGAGAGGAACTACATGAAGTTCAGCACAGGCAAATGCAAGTCCTGCCCCTGGCTGGCATGGAGCAAGCCCCTGCACAGGCTGCGCACTGGTAGGGAAGTGACTTTGCCAAAGAAGACCTGGTGCAGAAAGCTGAACGTGAGTCAGCCCTACACCCTTGTAGCAAAGAAGGTCATGATGGTGACCAAGTATTGGAATGAGTTGCCCAGGGAACATGTGAAATTTCAGTCCTTTTAGATAATCAAAACCTGACTGTGCAAGAACTTGAGCAACCTCATACGTAAATTGGCCCTGCATTGAGCAAGGGGTTGTAACAGGTGACCTCAGAGGTTCCTGCCAAACTGTTTTATTCCTTCATTCTATAGCTGTCTTGTTGCTGCGCTAGAATTTACATGGACATTCACTTTAGTGTTTTACATATTAAAATTTTAACTACGTTCTCTACAACATATAACTATTTCAGACTGAAACTTTATAGCATCACTAACTGTATAAAGAATAATATTTCTAACATAAAAATTAAAAGAGGAAGTTACTGTATATTTTTTCTGTTTCCTCTTTATTATTATCCCCTCATATTCTTATCTAGGCTACTGTCCTGAAGCAATGGCTTGCCAGTCTGCTGGAGGTTAAAGAACTGAGAAGATTGTGAATTTGTGCTTAATTGTTCTATAACCATAAATAAATTGACATATTTATGTATCAATATAATGAGTCAAATAGGATCTTGAATGTTGTTTGTTGAGCAAAGAGCAAGCTGAAGAGAGAGGGAGGCCAGGGAAAATACGACTGTATTCTGCTTACTCCTTAGTGTCATTGCTTAGATCGTGCACGTGTCACAAAAGCCACATGTTCTTTCATTCAGCTACTGATTCCTGCTGAACATTAGGGCTCCCTTAAGATGAAAATGGTTGCATACGTGCAAAATGGAATGCACAGCTATGTTGCCTATATATTTTGGCCTCTAATGCCCGTAGCCTCTCAACTATTCACAAACTTTGGGACAGAAATGGTAAAGAAGGGATAAATTAATCTATTTGGAGGATGAGAAGTGTCCCAAAGAAACAGGATGAGTAAAAGGTTAACCACACCGATGGTAAAGCCACAACACACAAGTCAGAGAGGGAAGTTTCCTGCTGTACAAGAGTTCATAGCTATAAAGCGTAACGCGAAATCATGTTTAAATCAACAATGCTACGGGGAAAAAAAAAAAAAAAAAAGAGGAGTTTTGTGATTAAAAGAAAACCGCTCGATTGCTAGGCTAAACGAACTTTAAAAGCGACGCTGTGCTCCCTGTACGGCTCCACGCCGCGCGCAGCCCGAGCGCCCCCGGCCCGCCGCCCGCGCGCCACGACCCGGCGGAGCTCCGCCGCGGAAACAGCGCCACCTGCCGGCCCAGCTGCTCCCCCCGCCCGCGTCTGGCCCGGCGCCGCCGCCCTCCTTCCCGCCGCCGCGACGGAGGCGCTGGCGGATCTGGGGTGCGCGGGACGTGCTGCGCGCAGAGCAACCCAGTGTCGGTGCGAGGGCACGAAGGCTTAATCCTGCCCTTTGAGCACGCGAAGATGCTCGCCCGCTTCTGCGCCTACATGGGACTGCTACCCCCAGATAAGTCGGCTGCCCCAAACTACAGCCTTAAGCGTGTCCTTTTTTTTTTTTTAAAAAAAAAAATGTTTTTATTCACAGGAGAGCCTTACCTGAACATGGTTAACTTGTTTCAACTGAGACGCCACTGTGTTAAAAGTTTGAGATGATGCTTAATGCTCTCAGTCATATGCTTTGATTCAGCTGGTCCTGTGTGGAGCCAGGAGTTGGACTCGATGATCCTTACGGGTCCCTTCCAACTCAGGACGTTCTGATTCTATGATTAAAAATTTAGTTGAGCTGTGTAATTTATAAAATTTTAAAATGTTAAGTAAGCTATTGCAGAGAATGTATAAAATTAGCTTGACTGAAAAAGTATGATTAAATGCCTGTATTTTGCAAATACAGATAGCAAAAATCTGTTTATTTTGCTATGTGAGCTAAAGTGTTCCTTTATGGCAGTGGGTCCACAAGCAGTGTACTTCAGAGAAGGTAAACAGGAAAGATTAAATCATCTCTTTTTAGTGACTCAGCTTTATTCAGCCTAGCAGTTACAGTCACAGTAGCCTTCAAAGTGTTTTATTGCTCTAAGCATGCACTAAGCCAGATCCTAGTTTTCCAGTTAACTGCACTGGGACCATTAATGCATATCTAATTTGGACATGAATTATTCAGCTCCCATTACTTTGGGCATTATTAAAAATCTTTAGCAAGTCAGGTAAGTGGATAAGAGAAGATAAATGCATTTGCCACTCTGTAATGGAACAGTGTAATGACATTGCTAGGGGAGGTGAAATATTTGCTGATGACTTACATTATATAAACATTATAAAAATACGTGAGGACATATCATCACTACAGTCACATTTATGGTCAACCCTGACAGTCGCATGTGCTTGTCACTCTGTCAAAGCTTGACTGTACCACGAAGCTTGTTTCACAAGCAAACCCTTCAAGAAACCCACTCCTTTCCTTCTTGAAAATCTATGGTTTCAAGCACGGGTGGCAGAAATTGAATTACTGAAGAGATGAAAGAGAACAGCAACGAGCATTAATGGCAGGAAGCCTGTGGGCTATTGAAGATTTTGTTTGAAGGACACGCTTGATGCAGAGAGGCTCTGAACCCACCTTAGGAGTGAGTAGGGTCTTGGGCCTTGGGCACTGACCTTCAGGAAGATCCTGTCTGTCCTGCATTGAAGGCAAGCTTAGGGGTCAGCAGGAGAGATGTTAGGGCGTCTACGGGATGGAGGTGAGCCTGGCTTTTGATACGAGGTCACAGTCTGCGTAAGCAGATCCATAGGGCATGACATTCAGCCACGGTGTGGCAGAAGTGGCGTACCATCAAAGAGCCAGAAGATCTTGCTGGCTCACAGGAGACTGCTTCTGGACAGAAATTGTTCACATAATGAGTTTCTACAGTAATCCTTGAGGGAACAGGGAGCTTGTGGGTTTTTGCATCATAGCTGCAGTCCAATAAAACATTTAGCCACTTACTTAAGTAAGCTGTAACTTAAATGTTTAAGTTAAACACTTTTAGCGATTTCTGTTGACGTGTTCTTAAATGCTTTGCAAAGTTACTGTTCTCTGGAACTCTGCCACCAGCATTGCATATGACTGCCTTTAGCAAAAATACATTTTAATAGGAAATCCTGAACTGTGCTGGCAACTGGTAAATCTGTGTGTTGTATAGGGGAGCCTACTAACAGCACAGATACGGCTATAGGTAAGCTGCAAAAGCTTAAAAGGATTATCCCATTTATTTAACTCTAGTAATAAATAATTGGAAGGAGTCAGCTCAAGAGAACTGAAGTTCTTTATGGTATAATTCGAACAAGTAGAGATTATTTTGGCAATACTGTTTGGAAAAGCGTACTGCTATTTGACTTCATTTATTCATATCACATGGCAGGGAATGGTAAAATATATCCAAACACTTCTTTATGCAAGTGTCTTTCTCAGTACTAAGCATTAACATTTCTTTAGCTGTATGGTACCTACTACAACAGCATAGCACTCCATCTATTGCACTAACAGCTAGCAGAAATATTACTGTTATTGTAAATAGAGACATTTATTCTCCATTATGTATAAATGAAATTCATTTATTCATCATAGTTGTAGGAATCACATTTTAATGCCGTAGTCCAGTACTAGTCACAGGAGAAGGGCTGGTAGAGAATACTTAGATTTTTGAATACTGAAAGTGAGATTCATCTCACATAATTTCAACCTTTTTCTTCTGCTTACTTAGGTTTTCTTTATTGACCATAATGGAAGACAAACACCTCCAGCGAGCAAGTCATTAGAGAGAACCAAGGCACAAAAATCAATTCAACCCTAGATGTATGATAATAGAGAAGTTTTACCTCACAGTTAAGTCTTCTATTTGGGACCTTGTTTACCTTGACGTTCCTGATAATTGCTTGTCAGCTCAGCTTTCCTGTGCATTGTTCTTTTTTCCTTCCCTGCTGATGAAAGCTGATCTACCCCACATCTTTTGCCAAAGGAAAATTAGGAAAGAAAGTTTGATCTTTCTTGTGGCTATTGCCAGGCTTTTTATCTTTCATAACTGGCATGAAATATGCCAATTCAGAGCTGGTTCTATTATGACTTACACAAATCATGTCTAATTCATTTAGCCCTTACATTACTCTCTCTTGTAAAAAAAAAAAAAAA
>VXBL01003100.1:76938-106767 GCA_013400195.1 Aramus guarauna
AACCCCCCCCCCCCCCCCCCCCCCCCCCCCGGCTCCTTTGGATTTAAGATTAAATTAAAAAAAAAAAAAACAACAAAACAACAACAGACCTAGCCAAAGAACTTTGTACAACAATAATTCTTTATTTCTTCTTACCTTGATTTATTAATAAACTGTCACTTTCCTCTTTTTAATTGCCAAAGAATTTTTTGTTTGTTTGTTTGTTTTCTTTGCACAACATGGTAGCTTTTCAGTTTTAGGGTATATAAGGCAGTGGTGTAGTTCCTTATGCTGTAGGAAATCTTGACTTGTACGTGATCCATTGTTGCAACACCCAGTTCCTCCTAATCTATTTCCCTTGAGTATTGCTATTTGTTAGAACAGATCAACATAAAATACTGCTCTGTTCTCTGCTACANGTAATACGTGTTATTATCTTACACCGATGTAAGTTCAAATGTGAGATCAGAACATTCCTAAACATTTAAAGTATGCTTGTAAGCAGCATGCAAGTTGTAACATGGTTTTCATGGTTTTGGCCGAGTCAAAATACAGAGTTTAAAAAACATTTGGATAAAAACTGCTGTCTGTGAAACAATATTAATCAAGATACTTATTCTAAAGTTTACTAGATGGTGTGACTGTTTGTCCTATGCAAACACAACATAAGGCATATATCAAATATTTTATAGCCAGGTTATGGTGCAGCACACTCTATTAAACCAGTTGCTTGGAAGTAGGATTTTAGAAGCTTTTCTTTTCAAAATATAGCTTCTATATAAAAAAAAAAATTAGATGGAAGCTTTCTGTAGTCATGTCAACAGAGAGGGTTATATTTCAGGCACTGAAATCAACATAATTCCTCAGGCGCACACTGCAGAATAATTTATCGCAACTGGTGGTCTGTGCTTAAGAAAAGCCAAACACTGGAGCAGCAGGGATTCTGCAGGTCAGGAAACAGCGTGGGAAAACCTGCTGCTACTATGGATGGTGTCCTCATTTCAGTGAGCAGCAATTTTAAACAGTCTCTTAAAGTCATCAGTAAGTACATAAAACCTTTCAGATGAATTTTCACTTTAGACAGTTAGCAGCAAAGATGAGAGATAATGGTTTACTTTATGTCTCACCTTAAGTCATTTGAGACTTCCAGTGCTGGTGTTCCAGGACATATAACAGAATCTGGATACTTAAGAAACAAAATGTGTTGAAACATTTGTTATTAATAAAGATCTGCAGTGATAGGTCATATTCTTAACAATACTAGAATTAATTTTTACCACTGTAACAATTCTCAAAAATGAGCTTTGAAGCTGTACTGTATTTTGAGATTCTCTGCAGTCAAATTGCATAAAATGTCAAGTTAACAACCAGTAATTATGGTAGCTTGGTCTGATTAACATGAGTTAAAGCAAGCCAGGGATGATCTTAATCACATTGAATACCTGAAGTGTAAATTATTAGCAGAAATATTTCAGAACCTGATAGAAAAGCATTGAATAGCCTGCCTTAAGACTTTCTATGGAATTGTGCTAATTTTTCACCTTTCTCTTCAATATCCAGACAGAAGAAGCTTTCCTCTTCTCTTCTCTACCTCTGCTCATTTAAAAAGCATGTCATCACAACAGGGGCAAAAACTGATCATCAAAAGAAAACATGAGACATAACGGAAGACATTCTATTCTTGTTTCACTACAATAGCAATCTCTTACCTTGCATCTCTACTAAGTAGAGATCTACAAATTCTCTTCAGATCTGGTGCTTGAACACAGGAAGTTAGAAGGCCTTTATCCTTTTCAGTAAGTCCAAGCCTGGGTCTAATATTTCAAACTAACATTGAAACGTAGCACCACATTATCTTTACCGAGTAATATTATTAATAGACAAACCCCTTCTTTTTGACTGTACTTTTTTGATGGCAGATTTAGTCTGAATCTCTAAAATAACATATATAGTTGACTCAAACTATCCCACAAGGCTGTCTCTATTCTTGCCAGAATTTGACATTTATAAGTTTATGTAAGGTTGTCTTTCTCCACAGGCTAAGAATTACAGCAATGGCAATTTTCCTGCTTAACAAAGCCAGTTCCCAAAAGGGCAACTTGCAAATTATTTCCAAGAACCTGAGAGAGACCAAAGAGAAGATGAAATTTAATAATACCTCACATTTATGCAAGAATTTTAAATTCTTTTATCTGAAATTATTTTATCTGTTAAGAATGATTATGCATATCAGTGCTTTTAGTAAGCATAGACTGGTCAAAGGATGGAGCTAACACTGAAGTCAATGGAAAAAACCCATACATGAGCTAAGGGACTTACCCAAGGTCACAATCAAGTCAGCTGTAGTGACAGCAATCAAGTGTATGTTGATGGAGGACAGCGCTGTGTGCCTAGAAAAGAAAGGTATTTTCCCCATTTCAGGTCTCTACACTTCATTACCCACAAGGCACTGTATGAAGTTCTGATGCAACTCCATTCTTGTTCTGCTGACAACTGGAAGGACTAATTTTCTCTGGCATTTGTTTTTACAGTACAACAACCCACACCCACCCCTCCTGCTTAGTAGCAGTATACAGTGTTTGAAATTTTGCACTAGAGTTAGTCTGAATTTTTAAGAGTACAAATTAAATTCACTTTTTTTAATATATATNTAGGGTATATAAGGCAGTGGTGTAGTTCCTTATGCTGTAGGAAATCTTGACTTGTACGTGATCCATTGTTGCAACACCCAGTTCCTCCTAATCTATTTCCCTTGAGTATTGCTATTTGTTAGAACAGATCAACATAAAATACTGCTCTGTTCTCTGCTACAATCTTATTTGCAAACTATCTTTCCTACCACTAAAATAAAAGACAACCCCCCAAAACACCAAACCAACCCCCCAAAAAACCCACTCTAAAAACCCAACTCAAAACCCACAAGATTTGCATGTGGCAAAAGCCCTGATGGGTGTAGAAGGTTTGTTATCTACTTTTTATCTTGTTCTCAGAATGTTGACTCCCGAACTTCCACATAATAGAAAAGCTATAATCTTCAGTCATTATTAAACTATAATAATAAAAAAAAAACTTCTCAGAAAACTCTTTTTTAAATTGAATCTGCCTATGAATGTGCTTTAAAACTATCCCACCGGGTTTGGTGGCATAGTGTTGTTGCAGCCCTATGCTCCTCGAGGAGTAACAAGGACCAAACAACAACAACAACATGAATGTGCATTATTAGGTGAGCCAACATGGTACTGGCACACCAACAGGACCATCTTACCTTCTCTGTTTTCAGTTATGCCCTTGCTTTCCTTTCATTCCTACTCTGATCAGCTGCCTGTGTTTTCCAGGTTGTCCTTCAGCTCTCAGTGCTTTTGAATCCCTAATACTGTAGTAGCAGTGATGCCAATCCATACTACACAAGGTGTTTGCCATAGTGTGTGCTGTCAACCCTGCCTCTGGTTATCCGGATGAGGGAAATGATTAGAGCATTATATATCATTCCATATTTACATTTCTTCCTACGGAAATCAAAATGTGGAATCACTCTTAGCTTCACCAGTTCGGATATAACCCAACATAACTGTGATATAAAGCTGAGTTAAATGATACCAGTTTTGCTTTAATTCCTGAAGGAGAGTAACCTACAGTTCATTAATTCTACCAGAGCCACAGAGGTCATAATTTGAGATATTTAAAATCTTCTTGACTGGGGACATCATACAGAATTGTACCTTTCCCATCATACAAGGTTTTCACCTGGAGAACCTTAGGAAGAAGGGAGGATAAGCCCCCAAAACTCTCTACTTCACTCCCTTGAGTTATCCTCAAATCAACTCATATATAGTCTACTTGTAGATGTTCTGGATAACTCTTTCCAATTAGGCCACTTAAATCACTCTCTTGCATTGTCACAGCAGTTCCCAACACTGACTTGTGCCCAAAGCACGCTTTCCCCTTCTGCTCTAATCAAGCAGCAACCTGGTCGCTTATTCATTGACACTAACTTTCTTTCTCAGGTAAAATACAGCTTCCGCTCTTCTGGAGCACAGTCCTACACCTGGAGAGATCCCTAAGGTGGCACAGGTGAGCTCCCTTGAATGGTTAACCTGCCTTCTGATGTTTCTGTGGTGCGCTAATGAAATTTCTGTGACTCATGCACACGTTATGGGTCTACTTCCCATTTTCAGTCTTTTACTATGATGTGGGACATGGGTCACCTCAAACATTAAATATGTCATATGTTTGATGTAAAAACATGAAGGGATAACTTCTGCTACACACTGCGCTTCTTTTACATACCACAATTGAGATATGCAGATATTAACAAAAATATATTTCAGTCGTTCCACATGTTATGTATGAAATTGACACTATCTACATTTTTTTAGGAAAAAAAATTATCTCAAACTGCTATACTTAACACCGCTATTACCTAAATAATTCATTACAAATTTTAAATAGAGTCTGACTGGAAGACAAACAAATAAAATCAAATCCACAAAAAAATACCACACAGAAAACACCATCACAAAAAAGTGAATCTTCAGTGACAACTACATTTACAGTTAGTTAACGCATACTTCCTTGATATTGTATACCACAATTTCTAATGCAGCACTAAGTCAAGGGCTTGTCAAAAGTCTGTATCAGATACGCATACCCCTACAAAAAGAATAAAATCAGCCTATTTGACAAGATGTATTTTTCACACTATTTAGAAATGTTGTAATATATACCTGTCCTTAGTCCAAATTGCTTAATATAAATATAAAGCTGTATTATCTAGACCATTGTTACAAAAAAAAAAAAAAAAAAAAGTTAGAAAACCACCTCAGCTCATACAATGAACCTCTGAGATGCCTAGGTAAACAACAGCATTCACACTTACAAGTTCCTTAACGTTAACGGTAGTTGCAGATATTTTAAGCAGTATTAGTTTCATCTGCTCATCTGCACGTCTTCATACAGATACTAGAGAGTGTGTATGAAGTATGAAGTATACAGTCAGGAGAACAACAGCTCTTGTACTTCAGTCTCCGTACAGTGTTGCTATGCAGCTGTGCTACCATTTTTGTCTACAGGGAAGCAGCAAGTCGGGTGCTTTCCTCATGGTGCAGTTTTGAGAGCTAAAGGGGGAATGAGGAGGAAAAGAGAAAGGACAGGTGGTCATTTAGTGTCTGTTCCCTAGGTTTGCTGACAATCCCCCATAGAAATCACACACCAGTGCCAAAATGGAAGGCTGTCAGCATTTGATATCAAAGACAGCTGTCTTTGCTCCTCATGTTTTTAGAAAACGGTTCTTGAAGACACCTAAAATAACCTGTAAGGGAGATTTGCTTTGAATAAGAAAACTCTAGATATGTCATTTGCAGAAATAATATTCTAATTTCCCTCACACAACAGTGTTTTTTCTGGACTCCTAGCCTCCAAACATATACTGGATCATCATCTCAATTTTTTTTTCTCTCAGGGTGGCATTTTTGGCCTTTCTTCTTTATTTTTTTTTTTTTTTTTGCTTTAAAGTAGGTCTTCTCAGCAGTAGCTGTGGTTAACAGGGTTAAAATAATAAAGTCAAAAAGTACAGCTGATCCAAAATGGACATAGTCATTGATTCAGTTGGTAACTTGGAGAAACTTATTTAGCGGGGGAAAAAATGGCAAAATAAATAAATAAATGAACAAACAACTTTCTGAGCCTTCTGAAGATAGTGACTAGACTGTTTCTCTCAGTGTGCTTTATTGATTAGGTAAAACTTGCAAATGTTATTTGTTATGTGTGGTTGTGACTCAGCCTTGCTGATTGTTATTTGCTTATCTGTATATTAACAGGGCTAACCCAGTATTTTGTTTTTCTGCATGGTATTTGCTTTGTTTTGTTGTGATGTCAATAGACATACAGTGAGATGATAGAGAAAAATAAGAATGAATGCTCCAACTTCTGAAGGACCCTGAATGAGACACTGTGGATGTTTGTTTCTGGCATGACAGCAGCAGAACTCTGTAGCAGAACTCCCAAGTACCTTTAACATCCTTTCATTTTAACAATACTGTTACTATCTGCTTTCCAGTGATATAGTCAGTGAATTTCATATAGATTCATATTTATATAGATTCACCTACAGCTGACTTTTAGCAGTGTAAAATGATTGAGCTGAGGATCAACTCTATAAACCCCCTATCATCTCCCCGTGTAATTTCCTAATTATTTAAAATAGATAAAAAGAAAAGGGTGTTCAAGGTGTCAAAAATGAAATGGTTTCTGTTTTCGATACCTACAATAAGAATAATTTTAATAACTGGAAACTCATAGGTTAGAAAAGCTGAAATGGAATCAAAGTTTACTGATTGTTGTCAGTATGCCACTAAAATGCTGCGGGACAATAAAGGAATTTAGTTACTGCTGCTGTAAATGGAAGCAATAAAACATTAATTTTGTTATGAAAGAAAAGAGAAAAGTTTTCTTCTTTGTTAGGGAGCTATGAAGTGTAGTTATTTGAAATGTTCAAGAAAATGCATGGCAATGACAAACCATCTATATCTTTTTTATGCACATTATGAAAAAATATTTGATGGATAAAAGATATGGAGAGCATAAAAGCAGTATTTGTGTTGAATTTCTAAGCTCTTACTTTGAATAAGCTGTGGTTACATTTGAAATACATAAAATACTTTAAAATATAAAGTATGTAATATAAAGGCATTAACATTCTTTTGACCCATATGATTTTGTTTTCGTTATTAAAATAGTTTACGAGATGGTGATCAATACACAAGAGAAAAGGAATTCACTAGGGAAACAACAGTTAAAGAAATGTGTGAGTCTTTTGGTTTCAGGATAGAAAGAGTAGGAAAGTACTAAGGTTGAAAATAATCAGTTACACAAAGAAAGGAGAAATTTCAACCTAAAAAGAATTCTTCTGGCACGATTTTTTTTGACATTATAGAAAATATTAAACTATACTTGGCTGCACTTTTCAACTTGCTGCAGAAGCTGACTCTGAGGGTTTCCATAGGACTCAAAAGCTTCTGGTCCTAATAAAACAAGAAAGAAATACTCATCTAAAGAAGTTTCCTACAAAAATTCTCTCTATACTCTCCAAAACAATCTGTGTGAATTGAGACCTGAGGGGTTTAGAGACAAGTTGTCTTGGAGCCTAAATGTTCAGTCAGAAAAAAACTTCATAAAGATATAAAGTTCATAACATAAAACCTCATAAACCTTCATTACACCTTTGGGATTATGCTTCCATTAAGGTCGCTGTTTCCTATTCACTCTTTCATTCATCATGTTATAATGTGCTCCTTCTGAGGAGTAATATGAATGTCTTTCTCTTAATCTGCCCTGTGATAGAAAAAGCAGAAGGAAAATAACTCTGTATAATGCAATCCATTTTCGGTATTTTCTTCTACTACAATCCTTCTCCCATCTTATTTGAATTTCAGAAAAGAAACAAAACTCAACATCTGCCTTCCCTTAATCTTGATGTCCTGACAGTTTCAGATTAGTGGAAAACTCTGCAAACTGCTCAGTTTTACATTAGCTCCAAGGAACATGATGACTCTGAAGTTCTTTTGTTGTAGGCAATGCATATAAGAAAACAAAAGACAGAATAGACAGTGAAGACTAAGTGTAGTTTCTTAAAAAAGATGAAGCTGAGAAACTCCGGTGTGACAGTAGAGGGTACACTGAACTAATCATTCCCATTCTGCAGCTTGTCTGCAGTTCAAAGCTGTAGGACATTAAAGCAAAACCCCCCAAAACAGAGAAAGAACAGCAATGAGTGGGGCTAAAGCTATAGGTTGTGTATTCAGTAGACATTAGGTATAATTATGCATTGAGTATTATTGGTGTCCAATCAACTACAGACAAGAACTGCTAAAAATTGCATTAAGGCATATAAAGGCTTTACATAACATGGACCTGTTCCCACTTCAATTCAAATTCAAATATGCCCCATCAACTTGAGTGCGTTTTAGAGCGTGCCTGCCCTACTATAAAATGATTCAGAAAAAGCACTAGCTGGATTCTAAAGCCTACATCCTACAGATATTTTAACAGCTTTGCTTTAATTTTTTTTCCTTACGTTGAAGATCACAAAACCACAAAATACGTGCTTGGATATGTCTAATACTACATATGGAGTGAAACAGCTCAGAAAGCCAAAGACACGTCAAGGCATGGACTCTTCTGAAATTTCATGAACAAGTTCTTAAATCCTGCAAGCTGTAGGCAGATAACAATGGCATTGGTAAGTTTGCGTCGCTGATTCCAGTAGCTGAAAGACTGTATGAGTTAGGTGCCGTTGCTTACATCAGACTCTGAGGCAGGCTTTGCTGCAAGCCAACACTCTTCACAGAGAGCGAGATATGTTTCCTGCTGCCGTGAATAGCTGCAGAATTTTGAATTTGCTTTTCCTTTCCTATTAGTAGTACTAAGCTAGGGTTTAACATCTTGGTATGTTATTCATCTGCTAACAAGGATTTTGCCCTGACAGATTATTTCACCAAGTGCAACCTTTTCTCTTGTAACCACTGCTTTAATCCCTGTTGCCTTTGCTGAGGTATATATGTGCTGTTCATGTAGTTAACTGTTAATGCTAGTTCTTCCTCATTTTCACTATAGAATATTAATGCAGTTCAAGGGAAAACTGATTTAATAGCATTAGGTATTTTGGGAATGTAGAAATAATTGAAGGATAAAGTAACTTTAAAAATTGATCTGGAGTGCATGGGTAATTAACACAAGACTTGTTTGGTTCTTTTTTTCTCATCTGGGAGAAGGATTGGTGTTGAGAATGTCATTGCAGTTTGGGTATTAGTAAATTCCATTTTTCCTCTGGCTGAGGGGGATCCTTGCTTTTCACAAAAAATTATGAACAGTTAAATCAAATAAGGAGATAATAAATATGAAGATATTTCAGCACTCAGTTCATATCTCTCTATTATTCTTGGCAATAACTGCTTCTCTACCTAGGGACACTTGCAAGGTGCTATTTAAAGGAGTATAGGAACATTTTCTTATTGTAGTTTCCACGGCCCTTACATTCCACTGAAGGGTTGTTAATTCCTTGAAGTTTAAGAAAGACTAAGATTGTCTGAAAATACCAACACACAGGCCCAATTTTTTTTCCATGAATTTCAACAAGAGATTTTGTTCAACATCATGAAATCCCAAGACCCTTGGAAGGTCCATACTTATCAAGAAGCTGACAGCATTCAGCATTGTAAATATGTCTGTAAATCTAAGCTCTCTGATAAGTGAATTCCTCAGTCTGGAATTCCATGTGGCAGGATCCATTTAACAGATACAATCTATGCTTGAGTTCAAGTTCAATTCAGAGTAAATTTTTCCACATAGATGTTAATGAAAGGAGAGTGTGAATTACTTCATTCTGTAATTACCTTGAAAGCCTGTTTTTTCACAGACAACTAGCTTGCTTATCATTTCCTTCATGATGTTCATCAATATTTTTCATTTAAACAAATTCAGTGTCTCATAATTTTGTGTTATCAATCTCATTTCATTCTCAGGTGTTTCTAACCTAGTTTTCACAGAAGACAGAACCTTCTCGAAAGCTTATGTCTTCAGACATTTTTCCCAATTTAACTGGCAGGAAGTCTTTAGGAGCTGGGGTTGTAGAGAGAGAACTGGCTGCTGCATTGCTAAATCTATCCTGAGACTCCTTTAGGGCAGTTTGCTTTGAAATTTTAGTTGTTATCTATTTTTTTTTCAGCTATCAGTTTTGTTCAATCACAAATTACGAATTACTATTTTTGCCAGTCTAGACTAGACAACGTCATGTAGGATGTGAGATGTGATGGAGTAAGAATAAGTTTTTACTTACATTTCACAGAATCTGGATAATAACAATTAATAAATAAAAGAAAATAAGAAAAATAAAGAAAAAATAAGTAAAATGTCACCTGTGAAAAAGGGGTTTTCATTATATACAAATTATTTTCATTTTACCCACAATTAACAAATAGAAACACTTTGAAATGAGATGCACAAAAATATTATAAAATATTATTTAAATTTTACTTACGAATTGTATCAATTGCAACCTTGAGGTAATACCACCACAACAACAATAACAGTAATAATTCAGTTTTGCTTCATGTTTTAAATCTTTCAGAGAAAATTTAGGGAAAATTCAAATCTAAAACGTATAACTTGATCTAAAAAAAAGCTGCTCCAGTAAGTGGAATTGTGGGCTCAAGCATCACTTTTACAACATATATGTGAAGATGGCAAGGACATCCAAATTTGAACAGCGCAGATGAAGATTAGGCTGAGGCTCATGGTATAGCCTCTGATTTGGCCTATATGGTATGCTCTATATATGGTATAGTTTATGATAAGCATATTTATCTACCTATATATTTCTGCAGAAATACGTGACTACACAGTGTCACATCTTAATACCTTAAAGGTAAAATGCAGAGAATGTAACAGTTTACATGTTTGTGTTTAAAATCCACTTGGTTTTAAATGGGCAATGATGTTAAAAACACCATGTTCTGCTGAGACATGAGGAGGGACCGGCATATACATATGAATCAATGAGAGAATGGTCATGACCTTTTAGACTAACCAAGTTTGGGAGGGTTGGATAAATTACTGATAGACTGGCGAATACACAGAGTGCATCTAAATGTTTTGTGTGTTACCATTAAAATATGAAGTTGTGCTTTTTCTCTTTCCTGACATTTATTTCAAGCATATGTGATTCTAGCTTTCTAAGCCGTATCTATTGGTTACGTATTGCAGGCCTGGCTACTCTGTACATATGGATTAAATTGCATATTGGGACAGCGGTCAGATCTTAACTGTGATGTGATGATCATCAGATGGGTTTTACCCTTCTGGAGCACAAAGGCCTGAAGTATACATTAAACCATAAAAATCCTGTTTAGAGTAGTGTTAAAGGTCTGATATATTCCCAGCAGTATTCAAGAAAATGAAAGCTGAAGCTGTTCATGACCAGAAATTATCGTGCAAGTGGAATCCTTACTTTCCAAAAGCAGCATCTTAGAAGAAAATCTGACAAACTGACTGCTAAGAATGGACTTCATAAACTTCAAGAACTTTAATACATAAGCAGTTCTATGGATACTCGGTACTTAAATGTAATTTGTTTGCCATGTTTTGAAATAATCCTGTGAACATTATTTTTAAATTCTTAATTATAACTATGTGTGAATTGATTTTATGTTTTATTGAAAGAGATTATTTCCTGTCATAATTTTGATGAATAATGATTTTTTTAATTTTTTTAAAGAAAAAATATTTTCCCTGAAAGAATTGTTGGTTCTGTTTTTTCTCACATAAAGATATCATTAACCTCACTTGAGTCAAAATTTGTACAGAGGGGAAATAGGTTTTATTAGACCCATGATATAGCTAGAAAAAAAAAAAAACAAACCACAAAGAAAATCTCTTACACATCCAAATCTTATTCAGAATTTTTTTTTTCATTTTTATTTGTAACTTCATTCTTTTAAACAAATCTTGGCTTTTGTTTGCTCTTAGCTAAAACTTATGTTTTATTTCTCAGTGACCAAAAAACTCTAAACTTGCAGCTTTTATGCCATCAATCTTCTTTTTTATTGCTGTAAGTTCATTGATATGTTATTTTAATCAGCTCTTTTATCCTTATGTTTTTATTACTTTTTTCCTGCTCCATAATACTGCAAAATATCCTCATTGTTATAACTTTTATAAAGAGTAAAGTTACCCTCATCTATTTTTCAACAAGATAAATGTCTAATCCCACAGATTTTTTAAAATTAAATCCAGTTACAACAAAGAAAAAAAAAAAGAATATAGATCAAAAATATTCTTTAGTGATTAAGAAAGAAATAAGAACTGTTCTATTTCAGATCCTTCAGGGAAACTGTACTGAAGAGAATTGAAATACTTTTATAAAATTATTTTTTCTGTTAACTTGTTTAATTTTTTTCCCAAAAGCTGCATGCAAAAGTTTCCGGGTTTTATGTTTAGTTGGAAAGCTCTGTTAACAATGATCCTGGAACTGGCTTGGGTCTATGGAACTATTCAAATCAGAGAAGAAATATGAATTTAGTTTCAGTGGAAGTAGGCTGATGGTGGTCTTCCATATTAGAGAGAAAGAAAAATTGTCATTTTGTAAAACTTAACGTTTGGAAAAGGAAACAATATGAAACCCATTTGTTTTCCCCAAGGGATATTTTGATAGTTTTTGGGCCTGTCTGTTCACTTAATTTTAGCATTGCCAAAAATTTATGGCTTCACAGAACTAAAATCTTAAACATAAGGCTACTTCAGTAAGAAATAAGTGTATTAAAAACTTGTGTGGTGGGTTGTTCTTTTTTGTGTGTGTGGTTTGTTTTGTTTTCTTTTCTTTTCTTCTTTTGTTTTGGTTTGTTTCTTTGGTTTGGGTTTTTTCCTGAAATCAGAAAAGAGAATACTTGGTAAAACACTCAAAAGAAAACCCACCAATTTCAGTGCACATCTAGAGAATGAGTGATCAAAGATTGTTTACACATTAAATTACTTAGTCATGTCTTCTTACTGCTTATTTTTACACAATCTGTTCTATTTAAGACATTAGCAAGATAAGCATTTACAATATTTAATACAGTTTGTTTTGTCTTGGATCTTGGATCTTGGATTTTGAAAACCTGTGAGATACTTGTACTTAGAGTAAAACTCATTTTGCTATTTATATTGACTTAGGTGTGCCTTTGTTGGCTATTGTAATGGTTGTCTCAGAAATGCCTGCTGCCTTGTTACATAAAGGTAAGGCCAATCCCATATCAGGTATGAGGGGCATTTGTGGATTGAAACTTCCTGAAAAGATCCGAAAAGGACCACCTCTTGAGCAATTACATCTTCTAAGAGTGTAGTTCGTCTAAGCAGTGGATATCGTTGCAGTGAAAACTGCTATGTTAATCCAGGCCAAATACGATCTGATATGATCTATGTTAATATATAGAAGTCATAAAAGAACTTCATTCTAAGTGGCCTACAGCTGCATCATGCTTTGTAAGCACATGAATCTTAAAGTTGCTGTAATTGGGTAAGTAATTCTGGATGCTCAGGTTGTCTAACTTATAAAGGTCATGACTCAAGATGTTTGGCAGAATGACATCTGGGGGAAAAGCAAAAACAGATAAACAGGAAAAGAGAAGAAAGTACTAAATGTCAAGCACTTCAACACCATGCCACTTTTCATGTTTTTTATGCTGAAGTATTTACATACAAATCCATAACACACTTTGGAGAAGTGGCTCAACAGTAGATAGAGATAAGTGCAATTTAAAAATAAATATTGGAGAAAAGTCTACATTTACTTTCATTACATGAGAAGACCTAAAGCACAGAATGGATGTTACCAGTGACAAGAGGAGGTCACTTGCCTCCCGTTCCCCTGCAAGGACATTAGCACTTTGTTAATACAGCAGGAAGTACAGCACCAAGGTGTTTTTTTTCTGTTTCCTCAACCCCATACATCACAGCCAAGGAACCAGAGAGATGAGATGCTGCACAGTCACCAGAAGATGTGTTCTGTGTGATTGCAGCCCAGGGATGTAAATTCACACCTCTGCACCATGAACTTTTATGAGGAGAGAAGGACTCAAGACCTCCTTTTACATCAGGTCTGAGCCTATCCCATACACAGCATACGCTGCATGGGAGAATGCAAATTCCTCTGCACAATACAGTGGAGCTAAAGGATACTTCCAAATTAAAGCACCTAGTATGCTCTAAGTGGCATATTACAGAGCAATTAAAAATTTATTTTAGAATAATATTATAAGCTTGACTTCATATTTTCTGAATCTGAAGTGTAAAATCCTGGTTCCACTGGCAGCAATATGAATTTCATCATTGACTTTACTGAGGCTAGATTTCAGCTGTTGCACAGTGACTTGCTGAACCCATGATGATTTGCACTGGTTGAGGATTTGGCCCAGATTTACTGAGCACTGCCAGCCTTCGCGCTATGGACATTTGTCCACCGGGGATAAGGTTAACCATCAGCTTGCTTTACAGGCAAAGCAATATCTATCAAAAGGTCAGAACTCCCTGTCAGGACCAGTAGGTGGATTTCAGAGACTGCTGTAAGAGTACCTTAATGAAATGCAGAAGACAATATAGTAACCCATAAGCCACTTTACGGCAAAGGAGAATATATGACTTTCATATTGAAGAACAGATGATAGATTATTCTTTCGTCCTTTATTGCTGTGCCTTTTCTTTTTTAATAGTTATAGACATAACTTTGAACATTATTTCATTTAGTTTTGAGGCCAGATTTTTATAGTAACTGTATGAGATACAGTCACATACCCTTTGTACAGATGATTTGATACCACATAGATTCAGCATAATTCAGCCTGACCTTTGGATAAAACTCAATTAGCACTTAGGAGTACATTATATTTTCATCACTCAGAAAAAACAACTGGAGAAAGATGACAAAAATTTTCCTCGAATGCTGTGGGTTCACTCCCGTACTAGGAGTCTTACTTTCCTAGTCCAGAATATCTCCAATCCAGACTCCTAGCTCTTGACACATGCCTTCTTCCTTTACTTGCACCATAAAGAACTGTATAGAGCAATGCAGGAATGGCATTTCCTGCCTGTGCCTATGACATTGTAGGATTTGCCCAATTTAATCTGCCCCTATGAAGGGCATGACAATCATGCTTTATCCAACTTCTTATCTATTACAAAAATCTTTTTTAAAAGATGGCTCTCATTCTTTGTTTTTTGTGATCTTCCAGCTCTAACTGAACTATGAGTTGAAGACCAAATGTCATTGCTGGAAGCATTTAACAGTGAGGCTGTCAAAGACAAAACACTCTTTTTAGGGGACATTACCTCAGTAATCTCCCACACGTCTTTTCTGCCTTACCAGAGAACACAGTAGCCAAGCACGGTAGTCCAGGTAAGACATTTTCCAGGCCTTCCCACAGGCTCCAGGAGCCTCCAAGGCCAGCTGCATCCACAGCCTCAAAGGAGAGACGGAGGGTTGTTGTTCATGCATTGTACGTACACAGGATCTGAAAGTGCCTTTGGGCACCTCAGCTCCTGTTCTGACAACTTCCCAAAGCTCACGAGCTGCAAGAGAGACAGGATTTGTTGCACAGTGTTTGCATTAGAAGTGCTCCTTCTGTGTACATGCAAGATGAACTCCATTTAATAACTCAGAGGATCTGAATATACTTTCTTATTAGAAGGTACCCAACAGCTCTGAGATATCAAAAGTAATGAAGGAAAAAAACCACACTACATAGCATCAACGCATATTTGCAAGTTAATTTTGGGCTCCAGTGTGATACTGTAGGAAACGCAGTTGTCTGAACTGTAAAATAAAATGCCAGTGATCATCGTTCAAAAGTCTGGCTCTACTCCAAAGCACTGCAGCAGAAGCAATATTGTTATTCTGTATTTGCAGCATAGGGAAACTTTGCAGAATCTTAAATGCCATTGCAAAGGCTGACCTTTAATGGGTATTTCAATAACAGGACAGACAATTATGTATACAGCAGGAGAAACAGAAGGGATGGTAATGCTAGTGGAAGGAAGTGAAAAACGTTATAAATGTATACAAAAGGGAGTTCAGAAAGAGTGCTTGACTATTTAACTATGATATGCAGCTTCTTTGCACAATGTATGTTAGAGGAAAGATTGACAAAAGGAAAAATATTAATTCAGAAGATAGGCACTATGTGTAGGTTTAAAGGATTATTATGAGTAGATCTATTAACCTGGCTGGAAAGGAATATAAGGTATGGCATGAAACAGCTGCAAATAGCATGTGGTGGAGTGCTCTGAAAGAAAGATGAAGATAGCAATTATCACTGTACTTGCGACAAAATTTACAGAACAAGACCATAAGTATATTAGGTAATTCTTACATTGCTATTTTATGTCGAAGTATATAAAGCTAGAAAGCTAGATGTTGGCTACAATAAAAAAATAAAGGACCATGCCACATCAAAAACTTTTCTTTTCCATTTGACACTAAATTTCACTTGACATGCAGAAGGCACTGATGGATATGAATAATTAAACCAGAAGACTTGGAGTACAAAAAGCAAAACTTTCATTCCAATGAATTTGGTTTACATTGGTTTGAATCTCACGATGTGGCTATGATATGCATAATGTATAATATTGTTTCCATTAGAAGATACCTTCTGAAAGCATAATCTATGGGCATTCCTAAATACTGCAGAAGACCATTTCAAAGTCATGGAGTCTTAATGTAATCAATGGCTGCAGTAGCAATGTTATCTTTGATGCTCCAGGTAATAAGTAATTTAAGTAATCAACAGATTTATAGTTTTTACATATATTTCTCAGAAGGCATTTCCAGGGTAAAGAAATTTTGTCCTTGTGCAAACAGCAAACCAAAGCACAGAGAGAACATCAGATCTGATTATGGCTGCACAGTAAATCTGGAGCATAGCTGGGAACAGTGCATGAGATTACTGACTCGCAGCCTGGGACTCTAACCGCATAAAAACATAACTATTGGCTGAGATCATATTACTAAGTTACACTGTACTGAGAGCATCAGAATAGTAGCTATCAGACAACCGTTATATTTGTACAATACTTGAATATATAGGATCTGGTCTAAATCTTCTTTATGGACTTGAAACAGAGTGAAGTTAGTGGAGTCTCAGTGGAGCCTGTGAAAGTGCTGTTAGATCTGAACATAGCGGAGAGCCATGACATGTATGTTTGAGGTAAAACACAGCTTTCTGAAGGAGTATAGGATGAAGGCATAATTTGTTGCAGAATGAATTCTCCGAGAGAACATTGTGATTGCTTGGAATGCTTCCAAAAAACCAAACCTTTTTCTTCTGTGATAAAAACAAAAATCCTGCCATAAAGCTTTCATAAAGAATTTCACAATTGTTTGTTACATGATTTAACCTTTAGCACACTTCATGCTCTTTGATGGTCTTCTGTGATAGGCAAAAATTGCATAGTATTGTAGCTGTCCTGATTTTGGCTTGGATACAGTTAATTTTCTTCCTAGCAGCTGGTGTAGTGCTGTGTTTGGGATTTAGGATGAGAATAATGTTGATGACACACTAATATATTAATTGTTGTCAAGCAGTCAGGGACTTTTCAGTTTCTCATACAGCCCTGCCAATGAGAAAGCAGAAGTGCGCAAGAACCTGAGAGGGGAGACAGTCAGGACAGCTGACCCCAACTGCCCAATGAGATATTCCATACCATATGATGGCATACTCCATATATAAATGGGGGATTGGCTGGGAGGCAGGGCAGCTCAGGAACATTGACTTCGGGTGGTGAGAAATTTTGCTGTTCATCACTTGTTTTGTATATTCTTTTTTAATATTGTTGTTGTTGTTATTATTAATATAATTCCTTTTCTGTCTTATTAAATGCTCTATATCTCAACTCATGAGTCTTACTTTTTTTTTCTTCCTTTTTGATTCTCTCTTCCATCCCACTGTGGGGGAGGAGTGAGCAAACAGCTGTGTGGTTATTTTAGCTGCCGGCTGAGCTAAACTACAACAGCAGCAAACCAAAGAAAAGGTCTTGAAACCAACACCAAGTCTTTATATGAACTCATTTCAAGCCTAAATTTGCACTTCAGTATGCAGAACCCCTCAGACTGCACCTGCAGTCTACTGCAAAAATAGCAGGATCAGTCAAGGCAATAGCAAATAGGATTTCATCAAGTGGTGGATGACACCAAGCTGGGTGGTGCAGTTGATATGACTGAGGGAAGGGATGCCATTCAGAGGGACCTTGACAGGCTTGAGCATTTGGCTAATATGAACCTCATGAAGTTCAACAAGGCCAAGTGCAAGGTCCTGCACGTGGGTCAGAGCAATCACTGGCATCAGTACAGGCTGGGTGATGAGTTGATTAAGTGCAGCTCTGCAGAGGAGGACTTGCGGATACTGGTGGGTGAAAAATTTGACATGAGCTGTGTATTGGGTTTATGTGGCAAGGTTTTGGTAGCAGGGGTATGCAGGGGTGGCTTCTATGAGAAAATGCCCCCACTGCCCTTCCCCCATGTCCGATGCCAGACGGCTCTAAGATGGACCCACTGCTGGCCAAGGCCAACCCCATCAGTGATGGTGGTAGCACCTCTGGGTTAACATACCTAAGAAGGGGGAAAAAATCTGCACAACACCAGCAGCAGTCAGAAGAGAAGAGCGAGGGAAACAACTCTGCAGACACCAAGGTCAATAAAGAAGGAGGGGGAGGATGTGCTCCAGGTGCCAGAGCAGAGATTCCCCTGCAGCCCATGGAGCAGACCATGGTGAGGCAGGCTGTCCCCCTGCAGCCCATGCAGGATGATGGGGAGCAGAAATTCCACCTGCAGTCTGTGGAGGACCCCATGCTGGAGCAGGTGGATGCCCAAAGGAGGCTGTGACCCCATAGGAAGCCTGTGCTGGAGCTGGCTCCTGGCAGGACCTGTGGCCCTGGGGAGAGAGGAACCGACGCTGGAGCAGGTTTGCTGGCAGGACTTGTGACCCTGTGGGGGACTCACAGTGAAGCAGTCTGGTCCTGAGGTCTGTACCCTGTGGAAGGGACCCACACTCGAGCAGGTCATGAAGAACTGCATCCCGTGGGAAGGACTCAGGTTGGAGAAGTTCATGGAGGACTGTGTCCCATGGGAGGGACCCCACGCTGGAGCAGGGGCAGAGTGTGAGGAGTCCTCCCCCTGAGGAGGAAGGAGCAGCAGAGACAATGTGTGATGAACTGACCACAACCCCCATTTCCCCACCCCCCTGTGCTGCCGAGGGGGGAGGAGGTAGAGAAAACTGACAGTGAAGTCAAGCCTGGGAAGAAGGGAGGGGTTGGAGGGAGGTGTTTTAAGATTCGGTTTTATTTCTCGTTATCCTACTCTGAACTTTGCTTGGTAATAAATTAAATTAATTTCCCCAGGCTGAGTGTTTTGCCTGTGATGGTAATTGGCGAGTGCTCTCTCCCTGTCCTTATCTTGACCCAAGAGCCTTTCATTATAGTTTCTCTCCCTTGTCTGGCTGAGGAGGCAGAGTGATAGACCGTATCTGGTGGGCACCTGGCATCCAGCCAGAGTCAACCCACCACAAGCTGTGATGCATCCCAGAAAGCCAACCATGTCCTGGACTGTATCGAAAGCAGCGTGACCAGCAGGTCAAGGGAGGTGATTCTGCCCCTCTGCTCTGTTCTCATGAGACCCCACTTGGAGTGCTGCGTCCAGCTCTGGGCTCCCCAGTACGAGACAGACATGGAGCTGTTGGAGAGAGTCCAGAGGAGGGCCATGAAGATGATCAGAGTGCTGGAATACCTCTTTGAAGAAAGGCCAAGAGAGTTGGGGTTGTTCAGCCTGGGGAACAGAAGGCTCCAGGGAGACCTTATTGTGGCCTTTCAATATATAAAGAAGGCTTATAAGAAAGAAGGAGAGAAACTTTTTATGAGGGCCTGTAGTGACTGGACAAGGGGCAGTGGTTTTAAGCTGAAAGAGGGTAGGTTTAGCTTGAACATATTTTTTTACAAGGACGGTGGTGAGACACTGGAACAAGTTTCCCAGAGAATTTGTGGATGCTCCATCATGGGAACTGTTTAAAGTCAAGTTGGATGGGACTTTGAGCAAAAGTTGTGAAAGATATCCCCATGCCAGGGGGGTTAGACTACATGATCTTTAAAAGTCCCTTCCAAGCCAAACCATTCTATGGTTCTATAAAGTGATGACTATCACCACCAGAAAACTAACAGAGCAGCCTGGCCCTTCTTTGAGTTTTTGGAACACATTTCAATAGACTGATGCTGGGATTTGGACCGAAATTATGTCACAGATCTTGCTCATTATCTCTTTCTTGAGAAAATGGCTTATTCTACTGCCCTCTCTGCTATACTTTAATCAGTACCACTTGTAAATTGCACTTCCTAGCTCTTCATATTAATCAGCTTGCCATTAAGTAGCTTACAAGAAAGAATCTTTGTTCCAATTTTTTTTTGCTGTAAATCTGTCACCTTTCTCAATACTATCACACTGAAGTAAGTAGAGCTAGGAACCCATGAATGCACATATTAATTCATCAAACCCAACCATGCTAATTATGAAATATGAATTATGCAGCAAATGGTGTAGCTCAATTCTGTATTTATTATATGGAATCTCAATATACTTCTAAGATAAAATGCTTAAAATTAACTTCATAGTTAAAGGATCATTTTAGATTCTGAAATCATGTTGAAAGATGTGAATGAAGGCTGACTGCTATTTAAGAAAAATTATGATACTATTATAAATAAATTTCTGGCTTTAAAATTTTGTAATTTCTTGCTAAAATAATTAAAGCAATAAAGTAAAAATATAAAACTCCCGCTGCTTTGAACTTTTTCAGTTTCTTACTAGGATGGAATGACATCTTGGATAATTGACATTTTTGAATTAACATAATTCATCAGAAAAGGAACCATAAGGAGTGTGGGCTGGATTTTAATATAGTTTTTAGTAAGGACTTATTTTTTTAAAGTAAAAATAAATAGCATTTTTGTTTTAGTTTCTTGCAGGCCAAATCACTGAAGTTATGTAGTTTTGGATTTTTAGATGGTTGTTTCACATTTTTGTGTTCTGCATAGGAAAAGACAGAAAGTCTAGTTGTTGAATACCATTTTGTAATTTTTTGAAGTACAGACTTCGAGATAGATAGGATAGGAAAGGATTTGTTAACTGAGTTCCTTATTTTAATTATTTACATTAAATAGGTAAATGTATTTAAAAAGCAGGAAAAAAATGTTAGATATAAATTATTGTCCTGTAGGGGGAATGTGGTGGGTTGACCTTGGGTAGCTACCAGACACCTACCCAGCTGCTATCTTGCTCCCTTTCCTTAATAGGACAGGCGAGTAAATAAGATTAAAAAAGCTCATGAGTGGAGATAAAGACAAGGAAACCACTTACCAATTAGTGTCAAAGCAAAACAGACTTGACTTGGGGAAAATTAATTTAATTTATTGCCAATTAGAAGTTGAACAGAATGACAAAAACTAAACCATCTTCCCCCCAGTCACTGTTTTTTCCCCAGACTCAACTTCATTCCCTCATTCCTGACGGCTTGACCTCCTCTCTCAGCAAGTGGTGTGTGGCCGGGATGGGGAAGGGGATTTTGGTCAGTCCATAATCATTCCTCTCTGCTGCTCCTTCCTCCTCACACTTTTCCTCTGTTCCACCATGGGTCCTTCAGAATAAACCTGCTCCAGCGTTGGGTCCTCCATAGGCTGCAGTGTGAGTATCTGCTACAGCACGGTCTCTTACACAGGCTACAGGGGAATCTGCTCCAGTGCCTGGAACACCTGTTTCCCCTCTTTCTCTAACATTGTTGTTTGCAGGATTATTTGTCATATGTTTGGGGTTTTTCCCCCCCTTGCTCCTCACTGCTGTGCAGTGTATTGCTCTTTCTTTAATATGCTTTCCCAGAGACCATCTAGTTCCACCCCCCCTGCCATGGACAGGGACACCCTCCACTAGACCAGGTTGCCCAAAGCCCCATCCAACCTGGCCTTGAACACTTCCAGGGAGGGGGCCTCCACAACTTCTCTGGGTAACCTGTTCCAGTGTCTCACCACCCTCATAGTGAAGAATTTCTTTCTAATGTCCAATCTAAATCTACCCTTCTTTAGCTTAAACCCATTACCCCTTGTCCTATCACTCCATGCCCTTGTAAACAGTCCCTCTCCAGTTTTCCTGTAGGCCTCTTCAGGTACTGGAAGGCTGCTGTAAGGTCTCCCCGGAGCCTTCTCTTCTCCAGGCTGAACAACCCCAACTCTCTCAGCCTGTCCTCATAGGAGAGGTGCTCCAGCCCTCTGATCAATTTTGTGGCCCTCCTCTGGACTCTTGCCAACAGCTCCATGTCTTTCTTGTATTGGGGATCCCCAGAGCTGACATCTTTGATCCAAGCCCCTGGTAAGCACCACACCTCTTCTAGAGAGTGCATCAGGTCAGCAAATGGGTGCCTCGGTACCTCTCAGAAGAAAGTCACCTACGACTATCACCCCTCATCTTTCCTTAGTTGTGCTGGTTGTTATATGGGGAGCAGATCAGGCTGCCTTATTCAGTTCCAGCATCTCTCCTGATCTGGCGTGTCTTTCCTCTTCAGTCTGCAGAGTGGTGAAGTGGTTCTGCAAGGGCACCTTAGGCTTTGGGGGAAATCTCTTCCTCCTGCTGGTCCTTGCCCTTGCAAGCTTCCATTCTTCTGCTTTATTGGCCTCCCTCCTTCTGTGTGTGCCGAGATAGGGAGTTTTTGGCTATTTGGCTGTGGACATATATGGTTCTGAATTCAAGATTCTTTTATTTTCAATGCCCAAATCACCAGCAGACTTGGTGACCTTGTTATTTCTTCAGCCTCAAAATCATAAATGCTTTTGAACAGAAGAGCCATCCACAGGAGAGAGGATGATTTCTGCCCATCCTAAGCTATATGATACAAACCTTTTTGGAGGGAAGGAGGAAAGTGGGTTTTGATGTTATTCATCAAGATCCCTGACATGTAAAACATTCTGTGTTCAGCATTGGTTACTGGTGAGCTCAGGTATCTACCTACAGTATGCTAGTAGCTCTGAATTTCTTATTGTGGTAGCTAACTCTACTGGACTTCATGTGTGAGGTGCCTAAAACTCAGTTGTTGCAACTCAGACTCACAGGGGTGCTTGAAGGCAAGAAATCTCTTTTAAAACTACTCTTCTGTCACATTTGAAGCAAAGACTTGAATCCAGATTGTTTCAATCCTGAAAAACCACTCCAGTCACTAATCTCCTGTATGTTCTGTTTGTTTTCTCCTGGACCTGTGGTACTTTGTATAAATGATGAACTGTTAATTGCAGCAGAAAGTTACATCTGTCTCTCCTAAATCCTAAAGAAATGCCCTCATCTCTTAACTGTAGCACTTAAACCTCCATGATTTGTTCTTTGGCCACATGAAGATTTAATTTATTTATAGAGAAAGTTCAACAACAGGTATTAAAAGATTGTCTTGATTATCCAACAGACATTTAAGATATAGGCATGCTGGTCTAAGCAGCTCTCAAAGAAGATAAATTAAAAAATTATTGCTTTAAGAAACTTCCTAAAATTAAGGCATGCAAACTTTGGAAACATTAGAGGAAAAGAAATTTTGTGCAATTCACCTGTCAAGAAGATAGTTCTGTACAGGTTTGGTGATATCAAACAATGATTCCTGTGTCTCAAGAGATCAAAATATTCTAGTTACCAAAGTTGGAAGTTGAGTAACTAAGACTTTTTGTGATTCTAGTCTTTGTCAAAGCATATGCAGAGTGGTATAAAACTTCTGTAAAAGTGTGTAACATGTATTTACTGCTGCCACAAGAGATTATTATGTTTTGGACATTTTAGAACTTTTTATCAGGGAATATCATCCTAATGCTTCTAAATAAATGGTTATATTACAACTTTTTTTTTTTAAATATTCTGCCTAACTCCTCCTCCTCTTGAATACTTACATCATTCAGATGCTAGGATAAAAGAAACATCAGAATTCTATGTTTGTCATCTAGTCTGCATGCCAGGTAACAGACATCACTTACAATGTTGTGATTACACACTTCTTCCTCTTTAACACTTGCTAAAAATTTTCATTTTCTCATGTATGCCTTATATAAATCAGGTATATCTGGAATAAAATAAAATAAAATAAAATAAAATAAAATAAAATAAAATAAAGGGTGTATTCAGTCTTACTAAGGCCATTTCCAAAGCTTAACGAAGTTGGAAAAGATCTATTTTTCACAGGGAGAACTATCATTTAGTCCAACTGAAAAGTCCAATGAAAATAAGTAGCCTTTCAAAACAAAAAACAAAACAAAACAAAAAATTCCTCAGGAAGGAGAGACTCAAAAAGTGTACTAATAGGAATGCTTCAGGAAAAACAGAAAAAAGAGGATGGCATTGTTATGATCTGCAAGCATGTAAAATGCTTCTGGAATGAAGATAGAAATAATCAGTTCTCCCTGCCTAGAGAGGATGGAAAAAGAATTAATGGACTTGAATTTCATCCAGGAAGATTTAAGATAGATATTAAGTAAAAATTTCTAACGACATGGATCATGACACACTAGAATAGACTGCCTGAAGAGCTTTTGGAGTTTCAATCATTGGAAATCTCTAAGGACAGGTTAGGTAAACATCTATCAGAGTTGACAAGTAGAGATGATTTTGCCTGTGGGCAAAAGCATACAGTAGATGACCTCCTGAGGTCTTTTTCAGCCTATTTGTCTCTGTTTCTGTGATAGGCAGTGGTTTTGTCTATAAGTGCCCTCATGACTTCAATAGAGGCACTTATAGAAGTAAGTACTCTTCAAAAAGACATTTTCAGAGATGTCGGTATTGTTCTGAAATAAGTAGGTGTGCATAAAAGGGATAGAGCTCCTGGCTGAAAATGTAATCCACAACTTTTTTCTGATCAAAAAAATCACATATTAAATAGATTTTCTCAAGACTACAGGTAACAGTTGGATTTGATTTTTCAAGAAGGTGTGCATGGAAAGCCATATTGCCTCCCTCAGCATTGTTAGTAAAATAGGTACTGAAACATATTTAAATGTCTGTCTTCTATGTGCTCTAGAGGATATGATTTTTGTAGAGCTAATTCCTTTAGTGTTGGTCACTTAACTGACACTGAGGAGATGGTATATCTTTGCCTGACTAACTGGCCCAGCACTTCATCTGTATGGTTATTATAAGGAACTCAGCATACTTTAAGTGTGAGAAATCTGATCAAATATCTGCAGTTACAACCATTTGCACACCTACGCCTGAGACTTCCTTTGGAGTCAGTGGAAAGGAACAGGCATTCAGCACATTGTTCAGCTGACTTATTTTTTAATATCTCCTTTAGGATGAAACAATTTATGCTTAGAAGTACTCATTTATTTCCAGTGACTATGAAGAAAACAAGAAGTGAGCAGTTGAAAAGTGGACATCTGTATTAAACAGGCAAGTAAATGAATATCACTCTTCTCTAGGTAGATTTTCACATCGTATGTAATCACTTCATAGTCTTTCACATAGATTTTCCTCGTACAGCTTCTGTAGAGTAGGAGGAGCTGTTGGCTTCTTTTTGAACATGTGGAAATGAAGCACAGGACAGTTATGAAACTTGCCCATGGTCACACTAGAAAATCCAACAAAAGAGAGGTCTGAATTTAAGTTTGTGAAGTTTTTGAATGTTCCACTGGATTTTCCTTTTCTTTCTTTTTTTTTTTTTTTTTTTAAATAGCAAAAATGAATTTTATTAACAAAGCATGTGTTTCTAAGAGAGTCATCAGCACAGGTGTGTCACTCTTGCCACTCTTGACTTTATCCCCCCAAATAAACACTAATTTCCTTAGCTAGATTATTAAATAAAAAGAAAAAAAAAAAAGAAAAAAAAAGAAAAAAAAAAAAGAAAATTGCTGTATGTGAGCAGGGGGGAGAAGTCTTTCTAATTAGGATACTGCAAAGCATTCAAGAATTACATACTAGAAAATGGTTTGGTGGTACAAGGATGGCAAATCTGCAAAAATACAGATCTTCAAAATGAGTATAATCTTGCAAGCATCCATATGGCAAAACATTTTTTTTTCTGATTTGGAAATGAATAAATTATCTTGAGGGCTAAAATACATACATACACATACTTGTTTTCACGTACTACGTGTGTATTCATGCTTACATGATATATATAAGCATAACTTAGTTTTCATTAGGATGGAGCAAACTGTTTTCTCCAGAATGCTAGCAAAAAGGAAACAGAAGCATGGAATACTAGAGTTGATAAATGCCTAGTGCTTTAAATATTTTTTGATCAAGAAGAATCGCCAAGCCAACTCATGTGGGCAAAATCATGTTTTATCTTCAGCTATGTGGCAAGCGGTACCATTCCTACCAGAGAAAGTACCAAAGAAAAATAAGCTCTAAGAAAGTATTTTAGATTCTAACTTTTCACTAAATTTAATAGGCCTTGATGTCCACAGTTTTGCCATAAATATCTGAGGAAAAATCCTGGTCTCACCTGAGCTGAATAACAACAAACCCTGGGTGTGAATGAGAGAAACATTTCCTTCTTGGTTCAGAAGGGGATTGGAGTTCTAGAAGCTAATGTCTGAAATGTGTATTTAGTGCTTGAAATAGAGAGATGGGAAGAGAAAGGAGGAAAGAAATAAGAGGTAGAGAAAATAACTTTTCCACAGTTTAGAAAAAAACATGCAAAGAAGAATCTCTAGGACACACAGAAGTACTTTGTGAAACAGAGTAAAGCCCTAAGCCTTTTTTTCCAGCTCCCATGATATTATCTCCAAAACTATGTCTGCATACAGCCAGCTCTTATATTAAAGTCATTACTCTTATATCGGGAATAAATCTCACACAGGCTAATATACCCTGCTTCTCAATACACAGAGACTTCAAAGAGCATCAGGTGTAAGTCCCCTGGTAATTCTGATTCTCTAGTGTTTATTACGTACCTTGAGCAAGGTGAAAAGATCTTGTAAGGTGTGAAGAAATACAAATCAGCAATATTAATGAATGTTTCTGAATAATCTAGAAAATGTTACTTGTAAGGTTCTTAGAAAATCTATTTAGAGTTGACATAGCTGGTTTTAGACTATCGCACAGGAGCCTCCAGATCAGGGATAATGCTGGAAATGACAAGAAGTGGCTACAATGCACAGGTTATTTTTTCTTATTGATATGTGTGAAACCAGACATACATTAACAGCAATATTTTGTTCAGACTATAAAATCTTACCCAATAAAATTAGGGAGAAAACCAGCGATATGCAAATACTAATTCATCTTTTCAGCAAAACTAAAGACAGAGGACCAAGGAAAACTGAATTAAGCTTCTTCATGTTAGTAGTTCTGGGGACACATTTGTGCTTTAGCACAGGTTAGAACAAGCCCTTAGTGAAGTGCAGATGGTGCCTCTTTAATGTGGTTTTTAAATCCATTACACAATGATTACAGCTCCTGATTTTTCTTCTAATACAACATATGTGAAACTTTTATGTATTCTCAGCAGGTTAAGCAAAACTATATTCCTCTGGTAAACTTCATGCAGAAGTTCTCCACAGAGGAGGAAACTTGTTCCCTTCTGTACAGAACACATTTACAGCAGAACATTATTTTCCATAAAAGTAATAATTTAAGAATAAATGTATAGCATACTGGTCTTTCTTGAACAGATCTGTTTTCAGTTATCTGGACTAAAATCCAACTGATTTAATTTATAAGCTTTTTCCTAAAGTAAGATAAGATGGAATTCTATAATACCTTTATTTCACTTAAAATCCACCTCTTGTTGATAAATGCTATGGTAAGTGTAAAATGGTAAAATCAATACAGGTTCAAAGAAAGACATAAACAAATATAAGGATTGCAGCAAACAGTTGAAATTCATATTTTTGTTTCATTTCTGCAGATTCTTCCTATGATGCAGAAATTTTAAACAGATTTGCAGATAATAAAAGTATTTCATTTTTCAATGTAAGTTTTCTGTACAGGAATTCTTAGCTCTATTATGTTTTACACATGCCAGATTATGTGGCAAGAGGAGGCCCTGCAGCATATAACTCTGCACAGGCCACACGGCTGGTCTGCAGGAAGCATGAGACGCCGTGGCCGGTGTTCGGCATCATCGGCTGTACTGAAAATTGAAGCACAACATGCATGTTGTTTTAGAGCTACACTAACAAAATCTTGCATTTCATTACTACCTTCACCTTCATATCATGAGATTTACTTGGTCATTCTTCTTTTATCATTCTGTTTAAGTGTACTACTTAAAGTATTTACATATCTTTTGCAAGGCTTTATCTTTACCTTATTATTCTACCCCTACTCTTTCTATCACCAAATAAAATTAGTCATTCTTTTTTTCTTTTTACCAATTTCTCTTTTTATATCCACTACAGTTTTGAAGGTAGTTTGCTCTGAGTCCTGCGATGTTGTTTGCAACCTCTTCTTCTTCTCAGCCTGCAAATTCCAGGTAGAGTTTGCTCTTTTGAATTAATGTGCATGGCTCCTCTATATTAAAGTCCTTAAGCTCTCAATCCAATCATTGTCTCTAATTTGTTCTCATAATTTCTCAAAGTTTGCCTTTCAAAGTCAAAATCCTTACTTACAGACATGCCTTTGTTCATCCTACTGTTTAATTTAAACTGGATCAACTAGAGATCATTAGATTCAAGGTGGTTTTCTGCAGAAGGCTTTTTTATAATGTGACTCGTTGTCACGTACTTCACATTACATCCATGTCTTATAATTTCTATAGTTATTGAAGATACAGGACAACTACTGAGCAAAGGGATGTTAGATATTAATATATTATATTCCATAAAGCCCCATCAAACCCAATGGTATTAAAATCACAAGTTCAAGCATTCCGAAACAGGAATTACAGTGCTAATCTAAATTATCCTGACAATTAATTGTGCCCATTTCACATGTAAATGATGTTAAGGTATTCAGTTATGTGATCAAATCTCACTTACATTTTCTGCAACATTTCTCACTCAGGTGGTGCACAAAAAGCATGAAGATGAAGCTATCTTCTTCTACTGGAAATATATATACCCCGATTTTGAAAGAGCTGAATCTGTTTCCAAAATCTTTACACGAATGTATCACACAGAATGGCAGAAATACTGTATTCCAAGAAACTGGTTCACTCTCAGATTCAGTTATAGCAGCATATATATCTTTGTCATGTCAGGACTGAATCCTCCTGGGTTCAGTCGGAAGCAACATGCAAAGCACAACTAATTAAATATCTCCAGTTTGGTGCAGCAAATTTGCACCTTCCCAGTATTTGGCAAAGTAGACATGTAAGTGTTTCATTCAAAACTCTAGCCTCACAGAGAGTTTTGGGCTACACAGGCCATTACAGCTCAAGTTTCTATGTATTTAGGACTGGAGTCTCCCTACAGTTTCTTTTGTCTCAAAATGAAAGCATATTCCAAATACTCTGAATGTGAATCTTGAAGACTTTCTTCAGTGGTGACAAGACAGTACCATTATTTAGCAGTTACATAGATTTTTGATCTGTCCATTTCCAAGAAGTTTTTGGAGGTAGGAACACTTATGCAATATAGAATAACATGGTATGACTGCATATATAAAAAACCCACTAGTCCAATTTAATTACTTTAAAATAAAAATCTTTACTCAGATGGAAGAAGAGAAACAACCTTTTTCTTTCATAGTCTGATCCTACTAGTCACTTTCACATTGCCTAGGTTTATTTTTAAACAACCAGGTGAATTAGGTTATTTGGGTTAATTTGCTCGATTCTGATAAAAGAGTCTCTAGGAAAATCAATGGCCTTTTAGGATGGTAAAAGTCTTCTAAACTGTTATGCAGCTCTCTATCACAATGTCATTTGTCACTAGGAAATGATCTTTCTTCCTCAAAGTCATAAAATTTTATTTTAGTAGGGTGAACAATCTCACCCTTGTGATAATGCAATGATCAAGAAGGTGGGCAAATTTCATACTTAAAGAGCTCTCAAAAACTATAATGTTATTGAAGGAGTTTACTGCTGTTAAAACACACAGGTTGAATCCAGTTTTGTTATTTTGTCAAGAATGCCCTGGGCTAGGAGGACTGAAGTGAAAAAGAAGACTTGATGTCATTTCTAATAAACAGAAAACATTATTTTTTTATTTGTAAGAATTAAGTACCATTTTTTTGTATCCTGCCTTACAGAGAAATGGAAAAACCACAGCACGTTCTCATTATTTTATTTCTAATTGCCATGAAATACTATCTTTTAAGAAAGCCTCAATCTGCCTTTTCTCCCCCCCCCCCCCCACCTCTCTCACACAATTACAAAC
>VXBL01003102.1:0-10030 GCA_013400195.1 Aramus guarauna
TTATATCATTTATTCTAAAGTATCCCTTTGATCAGTGCAGCAATATTAAATTTCATATAAAGAAGGTATCAACTTTTTAAAATATATGTGTTTGTGTGGGCCCACAGGCCAACAAAAAAAATGCCATGCAGTTGTGAGAACACATAGAGTAGCATTCCACTGTCCTTCTAATTTTTTCTAAATTTGACTTGTGCCAACAACTTTGAAAGCAGTCCTATACCTATTTTTCAAGGCTGGAGAGCATGTTGTGAGCTTACACAATATTCTTTACAGTAATAGTATCCCTGATGTGAATAACTCATCCTGAGCTTCCTATCCCTCTTTATTCATCCGAGAACTTCCACATATTCATACTCTCCTGGATGCTGTGTATGATCATATATTAACCTGTTTCCAAAAGGATCTTTACCCTCATCACAAAATCCTACACTTTAAATAGTCTAACAAAATGATCACAGTAGTTGCAACTCAGAGATCTGTGATTCTATATGGTTGATTCACTTTAGTTCAGATCTACTATCCAGTGGATCTTTAACTTTTGTTTTTATAAACATTGAGGTTTCGAAGATACCAGCATAGAAGATGGGCTTAAAAATAATATAATATGGTAAAGTCAGTGGACTTATAGCTTGGTTCATGAAGTTCACGAGAAAAGAAGAAATCACTTTGGGTATTATTAGCATAGAGAAGGTGTCAAGGAAGCTATAGAGTCTAAAACCAGAACAACAGATCATATTAACAAAGTATGCAGCATAGGAAGAGAATGTCACAGAAAAGAAAAAGTGATAAATATGCTAAAAGTTTAAGAGACATCCTTGCCTCTGTCAATCTGTAAAATTAAATAACTTCCTAAAAACATGGACAGGTATCCTGGCTTCAGCAGGGATAGAGTTAATTTTCTTTCTGACAGCTGGTGTAGTGCTGTGTTTTGGATTTAGGATGAGAATAATGTTGATAGCACACTGATTTTTTAGTTGTTATCAAGTAGTCAAGGATTTTTCAGCTTCTCATACTGCCCTGCTAATGAGAAGGCGGAGGGCACCCAAGCTGCGAGGGGACACAGCCAGGACAGGTAACCCAAACTGACCAAAGAGATATTCCATACCATACAACATCATGTCCTGTTTATAACTGGGGAGTGGGCTGAGAGGCATGGCAGCTGGGGGCCTGGCACAGCAGACAGGGGTCTTGTGCATCATCGACTTCAAAGTGATGGCATTTGTCTTCCCAAGTAACTGTTACATGCAATGGAGCCCTGTTTTTCTGGAGATGGCTGAACACCTGCCTGCTGATGGGAAGTAGTGAAGGAATTCCTTGTCTTGCTTTGATTGTGCGTGTGGGCTAGGAGGCTGGGCAGCTGAGGGTCTTGCATAGCATCGACTTTGGGTGATAAGAAATTGTGCTGTTCATCACTTGTATTTATTATTATTATTATTTATTTATTTATTTATTTATTTATTGCTTGTCCTACTAAACTGTCTTTAGCTCAACCCATGGGTTTTCTTCACTTTCACTCTTCCTATTCTCTCCCCTGTCTCGCTGGGGGGGAGTGAGTGAGTGGCTGCATGGTGCTTAGCTGCCAACTGGGGCTAAACCACCACAACATGTTGAAAATACCTGATTTTATTCTTTTGATAAGGTGTTTGTATATAACTAAATATGTAAAAATGTTACAGTATCAAAGTTAGAGTATTTCAGCAACTAGACAAGCATTTTATTGCTTCTATTTTATCTCTGAAATACTGGATAGTTTGAACAGTTCTGGTCTTTCTGATGGTTTCAAACCCACAAGACTCCAAATGTATGATCTTTTCAAATGTTCGTACCTGAAAATCGGAATGTTGACTTCTGTTTCATTGGCTTGGAAAAATGACAAACATCCTTATAACTAACTCTTTTGGAGCTCATTCCTGAATTTTTAGATTGACTTGTCAAGTAAAAAGTTATTTGCAATCACTCTTCTGCCCATTGAATCTTATCAAATACACTTTTTATTAACAATGTGCAAACATATACATGATGAACAGCAAGAGGTGAAGACAGGTTTTCCAAAATCTTATCTGCTCTCTGAATTGGATTAACACTCATAGCAACTTTGAAGGGTTGGAAAAAAAAAAAAAAGAAAAGAAAAAGAAAAACTCTAAATACAGTCCGAGAAGATTTCATTTATGTTCAGTTTCTGCAAGTTTAATAAATCAATGCAAAATTCAACCAAGAAAAATAAAAGCTATTAAAGCTAAAGGGAAATTTTGCTGTAAAACAAATGGGAAATGCTAGCTATGAAGAAATTTAGACTATGATTTAGAAAATATTTCTAGCTACCAGATGAGGGATTTTCTGAAACAGAATTCAAACATGGATGGAAGAGGCAAGAAATTTCTTTGATTTTAAGGGGCTTCATAAGTGAAAGGATTGCCTTGAATCAATGATACAGAAGGTTCTTTTGGAGAATTTTCCCCTGTATTCTCAATTTCAGGTGGGGAAAATGTTAATTTAATGTATGATATTTTAATATAGACAGCATCTATAATCAAGTCTTCAACTAATATCAGTGATGGAAATGAATGTTTGCTTTCCTAAAATACTATGTGCTTTTGATCTCAAACATTTTATAAAGAACCTCTTGCTTTCCAGGGAGAAGTTTCCATATGGAAATCACTGCTTTGTAATAACCAGGGATAACTTAAATGACCCTATGTTTATGATATACTTGTGTAGGGAAAACAAATCCACAAGAATCTGAGAGAGCTTCATATACAATTCATGCAGTCAAAGCCAGGCCATCTGCAGCCATTGCTGTTTTGAACAAAATGTGTTGCACTTCTGAGGTACTGCACTATTATTTTTTTTCCAATCCCTTACTAAGAAATCTTATGAGATAGCACACATGTCTATCAGATGACAGCTTTCCAGGTCACAAAGGACTATGTGATTTGAGTATACAGTATATTTCCTCTGTTTTATTCGTATTTATTTTATCTACACATGCTGCATTTAGATCACATTACATTTTGGAATAAATAAATGACAGCAGTAGTCACCTGAACCAAAACAAAAGAGCCAGAATGATGAAATAATGTTACATTCACATCAGCATGAACCAAAATCGCTAAACAACAGCTACAATGTCAAAGGTAAGAAAGGTTCTATGATGTCAGTGATGAGAATATCATCCAAACCAGCAACCTTCCATGATGATGTATAACTAACTTGATTAGATGGAGACCAAAACCCTTATCTGGAAGAGTATGTGAATGACCTGCCTCACACTGAAATCAGTGGGATTAACCATTTCCCATTGTTGAGGTATGTGTTGTGTTAGATCTGAGCATTGAACATCCATAGTGGCTGAAGGTTATGTCTACCAGAAAGTATATGATGACTATCTGAGGAGTATCTATTTTAGTCAAAAAGATGAATGAGAAGAGTGATGTTTAATGCAGGGTATTAGAGAGTTTTATGAAATTTTAAGAGTACAGGAAAGGTAAGTAGAGATACAAGGCAATATTTTCTAGCAATAAAATATTTTTGCACATTGAGTGTAGTTAACTGTATGATTGTCCCATGACATGGTAAATGGCAAAGTGTATTTCTGGATTAAAAACTTGGATTTTTTTAAAACTGGTTCTAATAAACTCAAAGTAAGACACTCTTATCTTCATACTGCTGGAGGATGTGAAGATTTTCAAGCAGAAGTTTTAATATCTTTTATTTTGTTCATATATTCTTCACAAAACAGCCACTACAAGCTAGATTCACTGATAGGATAACAGCCTAAAGGCACCTTTGTTCTGACCTAGTACAGCCATTTTTACATTGTTGTACCCCATAAGAAATAGGATAAGATTGTTACCACACCATTTCAGGAAGGAATGCTACAAGGCCTGTGAGCTGCAATTATTAATCTTTTAGGTGTTACGATGTATGATTTATGAACATTGGCTGTGAAATGAAGGCAAGCTAAATTTTATTTCTCAGTGCTAAATTCATTCTGGTGTACTAGAAAAATACAGAAGCTTGCTATACAACAATCTATTGCATATTCTAGGCTGCTGATACAGCATTGCTTTTTACACTTCTTTGCTAAAGTGGTAGATGTCTCGTTCACCTACCGAAGCTGAAGTCCACAGCAAAGAGTGGTAAGCAGCAGAAGGGCAGAGTCTTAAAAGCCATAAGGCTTTTAAATTAAATCCATCTTATTAGAATGAAAACCAAACACACAAAACCCCAGAACATGTAAATTTTGAAGAGAGAAAACTCAAGTTACTAGGACAGTCAAAACACAAACAGGGAACTCCTCCTTGTCCATTGAATTGTTACAGACAGATCCTTCTATTAACTTGTGTTGACTTGATCTTGGTTAAAGACTGAGTTGCAGAAAGCACTGCACAAGCTTCTGTGGTCCCCTGAAAAATTATTTCCATCACCTCCAAGGCCTGTCCATCTTCTATTTGCTCCTGTCAGTTCTGATTCTCACTGTCTTGCATCCCATTTCCTCTCTGGGAATCCACACTTTCTTGCCAGGAAAGTCATGGTCTTTCTCTCCCTCCAGAGAATCCCAGCTAGATCTCTCATTTCCTTGTTAAAAAAGTGTAACACACAAAACTGCTAGGGAAATATTTTAAAATAAATCTCAAAAGGTACACAAAACAAAATAAAAAATGAATATTTATAGTGATTGAAATAGGAGAGATTGTTGTTCAGACTGCAGAACAAGAGAAAGGCTTGTTCATATAGTTTTGTACCCTTTATCATTGTAAAGTAAGAACAGACTATAGTCAAAATATGTTGGAGTTGTTGGTGACAGAGCAGAGCAAGGCAGAAAACAGATTTCTTTGCAGAATATTCACAGTTTTATCTTTTCTCCTCTTGCATCAGAAGGAAAAAAGGGACTTGATTCAGAAATTTATACATTGTGGCAATATGTGTCCCCATAGGGGACAGAAGGAAGCAGATGAGCAGAATCAGTCCTTCAGAAAGAAAAGATAGAATCATAGAATCATAGCATGGTTTGGGTTGGAAGGGACCTCAAAGATCATCTAGTTCCAAATCCCCTGCCATGGGNCAGAGAAACAAAGGCACATACTAGGTACTGGTTACAGCTTTCCATCAGGGACTGAAGGATAAAAAGAGAAATTGCACAAAAATTCATCCTAGGCTTGATAAACTTTCAGGAAACATTCAGCAAAAGTGCTCTCACTGCAGTAAAGTTCCATGTCTTCTGATTCAGCACATTCTAGTGAAAAATGGTTGTACTAAAAAGTTCTGACTAATATTAATATCTACATCGAGACTCAGTTCCTGGTGCAATGTAGGAAGGCAGAATGCACTGCACTGTAAAATTCATATTAAAAATACTGTTCAGTGTTTAAGGAAACAGGGAAGCAGATGAGGCTTGTATTTATTTTACCATATAAGACACATCATCATAATGTGATAGAAATAAACGATAATGACAAGGTAGATCGCTACCAGTTATGCACCATTTCTTCCATAGTATATCCCTGGATCTGACCAGAAAGGTCTCCCATAAAAATGCTGAACATTCCCTACCCTGCTTAGCTTATGTGACTTGACATGATGCATTAATAAACAGAAATTGCTTCTGGCAAATACTGCTATTAGCACATTTTCCCACTGTGTTTTTTCCATGAAGTTAAAATTCACGAGAAAACATAATGTGTCTTCTACTGTGCTTCAGCTAGAAAATCCAACGGTAACTTAAGCCTTCCATTAGTGAACAATCTAAAATATAATGAAATAAAAAGGTTTTAAACCAGACTCCAGTATAATGGGATTTTTAAAACAGAATACATTGAATAAAGCTAGAACGACTCACTTTTTGCATATTATTTCAGAGAATAATAGAGACGATCTTGCACCATTACAAATAGGCATTTCAATTAAACTCAATGGATAAATCTCCTAATTTTACAAAGGAAGTACAGCAAAGAAAAGAAAAATACAGGGTAGTTCTTTATACAAGTGGGCCCTGGCTTGCAGCTACCAGTCTCAAGCTCACTGTAAAAAAGACTTTCAAGGAGGGATAAAGTCATTTCATTCCATGGAAGGAAACCTCTCAGCAACCACATTTATTTCTCTCCCTTTTTTAAACTGTTGATATGTTTCCATGTAATGATAACTTGAGATGCTCTGACTTGGTTTACTGCTGTTTCAGGTAGCAGTAAATTGACATTTTTTGCAGGTTTCCTAACGTAAACTAGTGGTTAGCTCCTGTAATACCTTCCACGGTAAATTATATCCCATTCATCAAGCAGTGATGAACTGGCAGTGACAGCAGCTATATTTTCTTGCGAGTGGGAGAATAGTTGCTCCTCTTCTGTGGTACCAACTTTCCAGTACTTCAAATCTATGGTCTGGAAAATTGATGACACCTCAAAGAGGAAGATACAACTCTTCCATTTAACCCCTCACAGAAGTCTTATTCAGGGTTAAAACACAGCCNTTCTCAATATATCAATTAAAGTCTTGTAGAGGATAACATCCAGATTAGCAGATATTGTTGGCACCCAATTCCCTTTAACTTAACAGGGTTTAGGTGTTTATCTGTCCTTGCTGATCTGAGCAATGACCTGCGTTTCTCTAAAAAATTCAGATCTGTTATTTAAAGGTGTTGATGATTAGAATGACGAACTTGTTTCCTGATACTGAATGAACTTTCATTTAAATGAAAAAATGTCATGGAGAGAAAATTGACTTGGATGTAATTCAGGAGAGGAAACTAAACCAAATAATGGTAAATTTACTGTTTTGGATTGATGGTATCAAAATTATTCAAAGTACAGAAGTGATTTATTAACTTTATTGTTAAATAATTTATAACATATTACCTATAGTTACACTTCTACTATGAATTATATGATTTATAGATAATTTGTCATCATTTTCATTATCTTTTTCAAAATTTCTATTTACTAGTTTAATATGTTAGCTTTCTCTTTTAATGTAAAAGATAAACTCAAAATTTAAAATATTGTATTTTGCTCAGAAATTCTCTGATCCATTCTTTTAACATCCACACAATTTTTCCAGTGATAAAAATGGTGTTCAAATCATATTTAAAGGAAATACACTAAGGTGAAAGCATTTCTGAAGATAGATCTGATAGCTCAGAAAACTGACACCAGGATGTCGTTAAAATCCCAATAAAAATTTGAATCGATCAAAGACATTTGATTATTCCCAGAATGCTGTCCTCAACAATTTATTTCCTACTGATATATTTAAATTTGTATTTATCTTAGTGGAGTTACTTATCTCAGTGGAGCTAAATATCATATAATTTGCATTATGAGTTGAAGTGTTCTTCACTACCAACATGACTTTGAAGTGAACATATTTTCCTTGTCAGATCTCAGAGATGTTTCTCTCTCATCTAGTTAGGCAACACTTCACGATGAAGTCAAATCTGACACATTATCACTTATACCAACATGAGTTCTTAATGTCTTTTCTACTGTAGTAGAAGAGTTTCCATAAGATTAAGGAAGGGTGAGGCTCTTCAGTTGGTGAGTCTCTTCAGTTGTTTGCTCCCCTCTGCACACACACATGTGCACACACAAATCAAAAAGCCTGATAATTATGAACTGTTACCCAAAAAGCAAATCAAACATTTGAGAAAGCCTGGAATTGAGGATACCAAGGTCTTCTGGATGGGGAAGAAGTAGTTCTGTTTTGCTGCCAGCATGACTTAGAACATGGTTATGCAAGGAAAATGAAAATCACAAAGGTAACAATATTGAAAAGAAATTGTTGAAATAAGATTCAAGATCTGGGGCAATCTTTTTCCATTGTAAATCAGCTCCTAGATTTATCACTTATTCAATACTCTTATAGTATTAAAATACACATTTCAGCTGCAATATCATAAATGCACACAGGAGAAAAGCTATCAGTTTGCACTGGCAGACTCTAAAGGGCTACAGGTTTTGTGTGTTGACTTTAGGTAGCTCCTAGCCATGAGTGCTGCCTCCCTAATTCCTCTGTGAGACACCAGAATCTTCCTGGTGACAGCTGATGAATGTGTTTCACAGAGGATTCTTGATGTTCTTTAGGAGGCAAGGTATCTGAGAGGCCCTAAACATTCAGCTGTTAGGATCTGACCTCTGAAAATTTTAGACACCCTGGAATACACTGTTAAGGAAGTCTTTTCACCCTAGATTTCCCACAGTAGAGTGGGAATTGCTTTTGCTCAGGGACCAGGGTGCACTTGGTGGGTGATGAGAAAGGATGGGGAAGTCCTGTGTGTACCCCAAGGGGATTTGATCTTGGGTGAAAATAGCCAACAAATTAAACTGTATGATGTTAATAGCTATATACTGTATTAATGCTATGGCCATAAGTATCACCCAAAACTAATGAAGGATGGACTTTGAAACTGAGTAAAGTGCCACGATGATGGAACTAGAACTGACTTCAGCAACTGGTGCCCAGGAACGTCATTGAAAAATCACATCTTTAATGTCCAGACTATGAGCATGGACCATGGCAGATACACCAGCTGTGGAAACTCCAGATGCAGCGTGCAACAATCCAGCAGCACGCACCATTGCTCCTGCCCTGAGAGACTGTAATGACAGATGGAACCCAAAGCCATGGACTAAATGAACTCGACGGACATTTTAGAGTGATGGCCCATAGAGTAAAGGAGTGATATCTGTGAAATAATGTGGACATGACATAGATGGTATGGAATAAGGGGTGGATAATGTCCTGGCTCTGGCTAGGATAGAGTTCATTTCCCAAGAAGCAAGGACAGGTGAGCCAGGCTGGCCGGGGGCTATTCCATACCATGTGATGCCATGCTCTCCATAAAAGGGGGCTAGTTGGGGAGGGATGGGTTCGACATGGCTCCAGGGACGGGCTGAGCATCTGATCAGTCCTTGGATCAGTAAATTGCTTTCTGTTATCACTCATTGTGTATATCTGTTATCAGTACTGTTGTTGATTGTTTCCCTCTCCCTTGCTGTCCCAGTGACCTGTCCTTATCCCAACCCACGAGGCTTTTGCCTTTGTTTGTCAGTTCTCCTCCCCACCCCGTCGGGGGAGGGGTGAGTGAGTGGCAGCGTGGTGCTCGGCTGGGGCTAAACCACGTCAAGGCTCTATTTTTTTCAAGTGTAAAATGGACGCAGTGATATTGTTCTTCTTTGCAACCTGAATTTTGTGTTGTATTATAGAAAGACCTATATGAAATCTAATTTTTACAAACAAAGTCATATTGTATTTTTTTATTTCATACTGCTGGACTGCATTTGTGTTTATGTAAATTATGATGGGTGAAATCCTGAATGCATTAAGGCCAGTGGGTGTGCACATGAATTTATCTTAGTTTTTTATGTGATAGTCTTCACTTTTCAGAAGCATTTGGTAACAGTTTTCTCCTTACTCTGATGCAACATTTGAACAATAAATTCATTTAAGATCTCAATATTTTTAAAATTGACAAGATGTCTGCAAAACAGACAGAAAAAATCAAGAAAGCAGAAATAATGCAAAAATAAGAAAAAGTAGAAGTGAATTAAACAAAATTCTGGTTATCAGCTGTATATGTATATCAAAATGTATATATTTTATAATGCATGTTCATTGCTACTTCTAATCATATATGCTTTTGAAGTCAAAACTGGAGCACTTGCTTTACTTTTAAGGCAATGCGGCTATTTATATGTTTAAAGATAAAATTATTCTCATGTGAATTGTCAAAATTGGGTATAATCTACTAATTTGCAAAATTCAGCAATCTTCAGTGAATTCTGCTATTATAATTTTGAATTATCAAAAATGTACACTGTTGAAAATCAAATCAAACCAAACCAGAAACTATTCTTGATAGAGCAAGATATTTAGAGAAACTGTTGAAAAACATGTATATTTTCAAACTAAAGAGTAAAAGCTATTTAATATACTTCTGTATTTTAAAATGTTTATATATTCAATATATTTCTATTTAGAGAAAATAAACTTTTAAAGAAACTAAATATTGAAATATATAACCACATCCCCACACCCC
>VXBL01003104.1:0-84160 GCA_013400195.1 Aramus guarauna
TCTTACGCACCTGCCACACCAATTACACTTGAGAAAAGAAGCATATTGGAGGCTAGACCAAAGAAATGGCAAATGTAGAATTTAAGGAAGAAGGAACTTGCTATTTTGAAAGCGTTGTTTAGACAGCATGCTGTTTGACTTGAGAACCGTTGAGTATTACAACTGAATATCACAGAATTACAGTATGGTTGAGGCTGGCAGATCACCTTGTCCACCTCCCTGCCCGAGCAGGGCCAGCTAAAGCCAGGTGTGCAGGGCCACATCCAGACAGCTTTCGGATATTTTCAGGGACAGAGACTCCACATCCTTTCTGGGGAACCTGTGCCAGTGTTTGGTCACCCACACAGTAAAAAGTTTTTTTCTTAAGCTTAAATTTCTCTTACATTTAAGCACAAAGTTTGCATCTATTTTCTTTTGTCCTGTTACTGGGCACCACTTCTTAGGTGTCTGGCTCTGTCCTCTTTACACCCTCACTTGCAATATTTGTCCACACTGATGGGCTCCCTCTGAGCTGCTGCTTCTCTGGGCTAAACAGCCCCAGCTCTGTCTCTCCTCACAGGAGAGATGCTCCAGTCCATCATCTTGATGACCCTTCACTAGTTGCTCTCCAGTATATCTCTCCGGTACTGGGGAGGCCAGAACTGGATGCAGCACTCCAGGTGAATATAGATGATAAAATCTAACCAACCGTATAATGCATAGAGCGTTAATTATTTGACATAATACAAAGACCTACTTCTTCTCCAATTAGGCAGGACAATTTTGCAGTGTGACAAATAATTTATATGTAAACAATGAGACTTAATAAAAATTAGTAGGATAGGATAGGATAGGATTTGGCTAGTTTTTCAGTGCCAAACCCACTTCCACTTACATTAGGGTCTTTAGAACCAGGTCTAGGTGATCCATACTACAATTATAAAGAAAGTCCTTTATTGTACATAAAATCAGTAACTCCATTATGCCTAGGCTTGATCCTGGTCTTTACTCAACGTCACTAATTGAAGGGCGAGGCGGGGGAGAAAGAGGTTTCTTCTATATACATATAAGCCAGAACAACTACATTTCTAAAGGATTTTTCAGCTTTCCGCCCTTCTGGATTACAACAACTTCACTGGTTCTCTATATGCCACTGTAACTGTGAGGGGTCAAGTGCTTTTAAATCTCACAGATGCCTCAAGTTGGAGGTACCTGACACATCACAGGGTTGGACCTGAAGAACAGGCTTCCTCTTCCAGAATGGTTCCACAGTGAACACAGCGTGCTATACTGCCTTTGCACTGTACTCTCAGTTATGTCTGAAACCTCGAACTGGAAACCATGTACTTCACAATGAAGCCATTACTCCACTGTGTAGAAAAGATTCACCTTTATTACATTTATTCCAGGATCAACTTCAATGGAGAATTGCCAGGAATAGAAAAAATCTTGGGACTTCAGGAAGGATATTTGAGAAGCCATTTGGGACTACATGCTCTCATGGTACTTTAGGGTAAAGAAACCGGTTCTTTAAGTCTCTCCTCTTATTGCCCCAAGACTGGGGGAAAGTAGGTTGAAAGAGAGTGTTTTTAAAGGTTTTACAATTACTGATTTTAATTTCAAGTTTCTGTAGTTAAAAACATGAAAACTTGCAGTCTACCCTGGACATATCAGAGATTTTTTTCCAAAATGGCTCATAGCATTAGCAATCACCATTTACCTATGTGAAAATTATTCCACACCCCTAACTGGATAGCATGGTATATTCCTTAAGTCAAACTTTATTTTTCTTAAGCATTTCTTGGAGGAAAGGGAAGAATATAACAGAAGTTTATCTCAAACATTGAGCTGGGACTTTTGAGTGCCCCAGCAACCACTGAATTCTGTAATATGACTCACCCCAGCCCTTGGTAACCAATATATTATAACAACAATAATTTATGCTAGAAACTGTTTTTAGCAGGCAACATTTCAAAGCTGGGGAAATAAAAAAAGCTGAAAATTAATTTGGAATCCCTTCAGTCAAACCCAATGCTACTGCCTCATGAAAAGAGGCTCAGGCATATGAAATAATTTTCCAAGATAGGTAATTCCGTGGGTTGAGATCTAAGCGGCACTTCAGTAGGAGAAGATGGACAAGGGTTGAAAGGAAATGTCACATCTCATCTTAAACACACTGGGACAGAATTGCATCTTATGCCTGGGGTGTGTACCATAGTCTCTAGACTTGGAATAAATGCCCTTGCAACCATACACAGGAAGAGAAAATCAGCAGTCTTTTCAGATGCTAGTTGTGGTTGTATGGAGTTCTGTATTTTGGACAGAAATACGACAGCCTGTGACACACTTTCCTTCCAAAGTCAGTCTACAGGATGCCTGCTTAAAAGAATACCGTCTCAGAGCCTTACAAAGAGGAGCAACTACAGCTTCTAGTCGTTACACTTAAAGGAGATGCTGAAGGACCAAATCTCTGTCTGTGGTTTACCAGATTCCCCAGTATGCAGGTCAGCAGTGCCAAAGACGGGAAACATGGGATTCAAGGCTTCATGAGAAAATCAGTAAGTTGTATGTCCTTGAGCACACTGAACTTCCTGATCCAAAAGAGGAAGGGAAGATGACCTATTCCAGGCAACTCTTCAGACTCAAAGGAGAAAGAAAGAAGTATAGAATATCTGTTACATTGGTACCAAGATAGCGTATGGGTTTTATGCCCAGCACTGCATTAGAAAAAGACATCTGCCAAGATAAAATCTGAACCTATCCTGTGTGGTTTTAAAATTATTCATAATCATGCTATGATGACGCAGTTTCTGCCACCATCCTGATCAGAGATTTTTTACATATGAAGAAATGACTTTGACATTTATGATTGCCTGAAGTCAATCTCACTATCTTTAGGGATGGCATTACTCTGGAAAACACTAGATCAGTGTTCCACAACTCTTCTGTAGTCTAAATCTTGTGTCAGATATAGGTCCAACTTCCAATTTCTCTTTTGACTCTTTTCCAAGAACACCATCTACATGGGTTCTAGGATGTTTTTTCTGTAATGCATCTTAAGCATTTGATCTTTCTTCCATTCCATTCTGTTTGCATTCTTAAGATCATTCAGACAATTAAGCTATAGAACTAAATCTCTGGTCTCCATTACTTACAATCTAAGTATCATAGCAAGACAGGTCCAGAGGCAACTAAATAGAAGGAGATGGGGAGGAAGAAAAAGAAATAGAAAGCAGCATTTATCCCTCCAGTGAGCTCTGTATGAATTAATTCTTAGACACAATGTCACTAAATATTTATAATAACAAAAACATGGGGAAAAATAAAATCATTAGTAACAAAGATTACATATGACACAAAAATTGAGGTTGCCATAAATTATGAAATAGGGTGCTCTCTTGTAAGCTGGGCAAAACCAGAAATATCTTTATTTCAATATGGCCAATTGTAAATTTATAAAGCAAGGACCAAAAGTGAAGAACACTACTCTGGAAAGATACATTTCGAAGAAAGCTATAGGTAATGGACACGTACCTTTGCTCGGCAAATATCACGGCCAAACTGGTTAACACACATAAGGGCTGTACAGATAAGGGATTATCAAATATGGATGGTGTTGGGTTGAAAAGACTTACGAAAGGTAGGTTTTAAACAGCAATCTGAAGGAAGCAAAAAAAAAGTTGTGTTGTGGATGTAAAGAGGGGAAGGCTTTCCACATGAAAAGATGAAAAAAAATTCCTCTTAAGAAAAAAGGTGGGAAAAGAAAAAGATATGGTGGGTAGCAGAGCTATGTAACTAAAGCAGAGATTAGGTAGAGGTAGAAACAAAACTGTGTAGAACCATGAAAGGACAAGAATTATTTTGATGTAGTAAATGTGCAGCCAGTGAGGACATTATCTAAAGAGGAAGTGTGAACAAAGCACAGTAGAGGAAGCAGAGTTTGGCAGCAGCATTTGGACCACCTGGAAGGAAACTAGGTGTGTATGATGAAGGCCAGAAATTACTGTAATCCAAGTGAGAAATTATCCAAGACTATAAATGTTTTGAAACCTTTTCTAATAAAAGATAAGCATAGAGAAGACCTATGCCCAGGGAATGACATCAGAGTCACCTTACACATCCTAATGAGATGGAGAGCACTATTACTTCCCTTGCAGAAGTTGGGTGGGTTCTGTTTGATTAGCATTGCTAGTGCAATTTAATTTTCCAGCTCACTGCTCTTCAGCAGAAATTAAACAGCAATAAAAATAGGTAACACTACCAGTGCACATCACACAGCAGATACCCAAACCAGAAAACTTTATAGAAACACCTTTAAGTATGTATTGAGTCAAACTCTTCAGTTCCTGGGAATCGTGATCTGATTCTCCTCAGGCAACATCCTTCCTTCTTTCTGCCTTTCCCTAGGCAGTTATATAAAACAGTGAGAATCTGGATTATAGCTTCCATACCATGCCTTATTGTAAGAGGATCAAGAGATTCTCTAAAGATTAATGCACCAGGCACTTTTGGGTTATGCCAGAAGGTTACCCTTCTGTGTTAATAAAAAGCTCTTCCAATCAGCTCTGCAAGTGAAACAGTAACTCAAGTTAATAAAAATACATTTAATCTGCAGCAGTTGGCACAAGCAAGCTAAAGTAAATCATTCTCTTTCAGAAGAAACTCAGAAATTAATAAAAGTTCAGAAGTGCTCCACAGACTCTATGTAGTTGCCTTTAAGAAAAATTCTCCTAGACTTGTAATGGTTGGTCTAAAACTTTTTTGAGCATTTCCCACTCAAATATAGAGAATTTTTCATCACGTGGTGTTCTGACCAATCACATCAACATTACAAAACAGGGTTGCAACTGCTTGGTTGCTCTCCAGATTCACACGTGATAGATGAGACTCTGGTTATTCTGGACCAGGAAAGGGAGGAGTTCACAGAAGAAAACCACATTCCAATGTGTGGACCAATGACCACGGAAAATTAGGTCAGAGGCATGTCACAGATTTTTAAACAAAGCTTTGTGCTGATGAGATTCAGTATTATATGTTTAAAGGTAAGAAAGGAAACAAAACAGAGAGAATACTTTTCTGAAGTAGTCAAGTAAATCACTGTTTTGAAAATGGTAGCCAGAATTTAAGGGAAATGCACATTGTATTACTACCAACTAAATTATTTTAACTTTACTACTATGGTTTACATACATCACAATATTCAAAACTCCACACAAACAGTAAACCCTCAAAGACTAACAAAACCCCTTTTCATGGCTCTTTGATACTACAAAAGTTGCCACCACTATTAATATTTAAATGAAGTCAAGACTTCACATATTAACTTCAAAATCACCCATAATTGGATTTATACTTGGGAAAAATTGGAGGAATGTTTATAGATTTTGCCACAGAAGTGGAATACTCAAGCTCAATAAAATGGTATATTTATAAGAGTAATGTTTTTTCCAGAAGTCATCATAAAGAAATAATAGCCGCCTTTGCTTTCATTGCAGAAACAGGAGCTTTTTGAAATCCCTAGAGAGAAAGGGAAAGTATGAACATTGTATTTTACATTGAAAAACTGGCAATGCTTTCAGCTGACCTGCACTGGACATATTATTGCAGCCTGTGCTAGTGGCTATGGTTGCATTTTATCATCATGAATTTAGCTTTCTTTAAATGTGCCTTTGAAGCAAGTTCAAACTTTTCAGTCCAAGCTGTCTCACTGGCAAACTTATGTTCAAATATTTATTAACAATGACTGGAAAAAAGGTTAATTGGAGACTAAATTAAGGTCTGGGAAGAGTTCTAACTCTATTTTAACATTTTAAACAGGTGGTTAGAAGTTTTAGATGGCTCCTCCTCATAGTCTCCTCAGATATTCAAGATCCTGAGGATTATATCAGTGATCTCAAAAGAGTAATGCATAAAATTACAGCTCTTATATTTGGGGAGTAGGTGAGAAAAGGAAGTGGCTGCACACTCCTCTGGACTGTTTGTAATCCTCCGCTAAGCCCAGTGCTATCCACCCTGTTCACAGGGTTATTTAGGCGTTCCTCAGGGAACCTCAGATGTGTACCAAGCAGTCTCCCAATTTCTGGTCCAGACGGAAGTAAGAAATTGATGCTTAACATGTTATTTTAGATCATAGAAGCAGTACACCAATGAGATGCAGTTTTTTCTCTGATTTTATTTCAGACTGTTTAGAAACTAATGATACATCTACACTAGGATCCTGGGATATGACTGTAGCATATAGCCTTTGCAGAATATATGTGCACCTCAAATTAGATGGCTCAGATACCAACTTCATGGTACTGAGAAAGTAGGATGTACCAGATAGTGAAAAAGAATATTTTTAAAGTTCTTTCTACATTCTGTTTCTATCTGTATTATTTGCCTTTTTGCATATAACTCCACTTTACTTATTCCTTGGATTTCTGAACATTAATCTGACCAAAAAGAATTATATATACTTTAGTGGACTTGGTAAATTGGTTTTTCAGAGATGAGCTGCTGGAATTCCTACTGGATTCAGTCACCACTGAAGATGCACAGTATTGCTGAAACTAGACCCAGACGCCACGTTTTGGAGAACTGAGGGGAATCACGAAGGAAAGACATTTATACTAATGCCAGATTCTATTATTTTGGTGTTTGAAGCAAAAATCTTCCTGTTACTTGCAATTACTGGTAAATTCTATGACTAATCATTCTAAGTTATTAACACATATGTATTCTGATGACTTGAGAGAACTGGATTGTTTTAATAGGCATGTTCAGGATATGTTGCTTTAAAAAAATACTTCTCAGTTGCTTCGGTAATTTCACGTCCCCTGTTCATGATTTATTGATCGGAGATTCATCTGTCTGTTAAGATTAGTTAATATTCCTTTATACTAGTCAACAATCTGACTTTTGTTCTTTGGTCCACATTGAAATGTTCACAGCCATAGTCAGAATTACTTGGTCAACATACAATAGTACTTTTGAGTACTCCAGAGCTATATACAGGACAGTGTAGCACCTACTGAAATTGGTCATATTAGAGCAGTTTAAGAATGTCAGTTAATACAATGTACTCTTCTTTACAGTTACTCATTCACAAACCTATAGACTTGGATTCTACAGTTTCCTAAGGCCACCTTGCATCCCAAAAAGCAGATTCATAAATCACAGAAGAATTCAAAGAATTTTGTCTTGCACAGGTAAATCATCCAGTCACCTCACGCCAGTCAGAAACTTAACTTCTGGAGTAAGGAAAATGTATTTAATAGGTTTTGCAGAAAAAATATGTGGATGCGGGAAAAAATATGGCAAAGTACTCTATTCCTGTGCAATGCCTACACCATGTAATTAAGCCCATAGTAGAGAAAATAAAAGTATTTTTTTCTTCCTGTAGTGCTTTCTTGAGAATAAACAAGTTCCACTGGAGCTTCCTTACCATGGCAACAATTATTATTATGGAGCATAAAGCAGAACACCTGAATTATCTGTGTACTTCCTATGACTGTGAGTTTTCTGAAAGAGGTCTGATTCACAGTATTAGATTACAAAGTCTAAAAAAGCAACCAAAGTTGGATTATGCTTATTCTATAGTAATAATTTTATCTGTTTCTTTCAATTACCTGTCTGAAAGCTATTTTCCCTGTTACCTAATACACATGATCTTTCTTTTCATGGCTATCAACCCATTACATGTGATGACAGCCAGTACAGAACACCCACAAAAGTACTGTGGGACCCAACAGCCTTAATGAGTACCAGTAAATGCAGTAACACTGGGTAACCCTCTAAATACTTATTTTTGCAAAAATGCAGGGAGGAAGTAGATGGAAGATACTACAATTGTTTTTCTTCCAGTCATGCAGAAGCGAATACACTTACGCACATTACCGTTCTGGGAAGAAATGTTTACGTGGGAAGAAGTCTTATGAAGAAATGAGTTAATAGAATTAATGCTTCAAACTTGCACAGTATTAGGCAGATATTTAAACATTCACTATGGCATCTGAGGTGGGCCCCAAAACCCATCCCTCACTCTCTGGTTGCAGCTCAATGGATGCATATGATCCATAACATACTAAATATAACTATACTATCAAATGCTGTTCTTCTTATGTAAACTGTCACGTACTATCAAGGAAACTCATCTGGATTCACTTCATGAAAAATTACCTTGCATTTTCATAATTTATTTTTGTAAACTGTAATAATCTGGCAAAGTTACAATTTATGTGATATATATTAATGAAAGTGATAAATTGCAAAATGTATTTTTCACAAGTTTTGGGAAAGCTGCCATCTGACTCTAGCCCCTTAGTGAAAGCACAACCACCGAACATGGGGACAGCTGTCAGTACCCGATCACACTGCTATCGAACATCACCCTTCAGGATCCTAGAGGAAACTCTTCCAGAATTCAGGAAAATTTCCTCTTACACAGAAACCCAGCCAATTTCTTTTTGTTTTCATTTGTCTCAGGGCTCTGACAGGCAATGATAAACTGAACTCAACTTAAAATTGGGATCAGATGGTGAACTGAGATTAGTTCTGTAAACTCACAATTTGACAATGCTAGCGTAAGAGTCTCCCCTCATTCTATATCTCTCCCCTCTATGATTTAGGAAGCTAGATCATCTGGACCAAGCCACTAGCTACTGTAATCAGGGGGGTTTTTTGGTTGAATTTATTCAGTTTCTCATCCAAATGCTCAAAAGACACTGACACTGGGATGGATTTTTGGTCAGGAAACACTGCTTCCCCCCACTTCCCTAAAGAAGGCCAGGAAAGATGTACAATAACTGTAGCTGTCTGCAAAGTCTCTTCCCTAGAGATGAGAATAATGAGCTCTTGGAAATGTTTAAAGTCTACTAAATAAGAAAAGCATCTAGCAATAATCTGGTAAAACAGTTTTAATGCCATGAGATTCCACTCAGTATCTCCAGTACTATTATTTTTAACTGAAAAACTAGGACTGCAGCCAACTTTATACTTCTGGAATATTATTGTTTTATGAATTTACACATACATACACATATGTATCTTTTAAAATGTCTACATTTCCTGGCATTCAACGTAGACACCTAGTGCTTCAAATCTTGACAAAATTCAGCTAAATAATCAAGTCCACACCCATCTCCAAATATTTAAACTATAAACGTGTCCAAAATATTTTCAGTTTCTCTCCCTTTGTTTGAGCTATTAAAAAAAAGTGCATTAAGATTTTGCAAATTCATAAATATTCTATCATTTCTGGGATAACAACTCAGAAGAGTGAGAAGAGACTGTCTCTAGGGAGTTCTCCATGAAATTCCTGGTTGGGAGCATGGACAGTGCTGTGAAAATAGTTACACCATTCAAACACAGCGAACAGAACTCAACTCACACGTTCAAAGCCAGTGTACAACGGCTAGCAAATACAAGCTACTGAACAGTATAAAGACTAACAATCCCCACACAGATAAACTCTACAAATAACAGCTCTGGGAGTCCATTTGTCAACTTCCAGATGTTGTTTCTTACCCTTCAAGCATCAACAGAGGCTAGAAACATCATGAAATCTAGCATGCACTAGCCCAATGTGCCCAGAGTTGGGCTCTTAAATGTAGCACTCAGCAGCTAAACTTTTTCAAAGCGTGGCTCGAGTCTCCAGCAAAAATCCTAGAAGACTTCTGAGGTCATGAGCAATACTGCCATGGCCTGAGCTCCAAAGGAGTCTCCTCTCTGTGAGGAAGAGTGACACTGTGGCTTTCACTCTGTGCTACAAAAATCCCCTCATTAGCTCTCAGCTTTCATCTCCAGTCCAAGAATATCTCTACTGCCCTTTCTGTAGTTTCAAAGTATTTTAAGAACTTCTTAAGAGATCAAACGGGGGGTTAGAAGCTGGAATCTCATATTTTTCCTGATATTCTTGTACTGTTTGCTTGATACAAATTTGAACATCAATTCAGTAAGTGTTGCTATAGCAGACAGCCAAGCTGTGCCAAGAGACAGACAACTTGCTCTCCTACAAGTACAGGCTATACCCTAACCAGGACTATCCAGACCACATCTGATGTCAGGAAAACCAACAATTTTTCAAACTGCAACACTACAAACAAACGATAGAATCCATGTTTATGTTAACACTGAGAACAACTCCTCACCATATTGCACCATACAAAGTGAAAAATATATACTTCTCCCAACAAAGCCAAAGCTCACAGAGAATAGAATAGTTCTAGTTGGAGGGAACCTAGAATGGTCATCTAATCCAAGTGACCACCTCAGGGCTGACCAAAAATCAAGGCATATTATTAAGGGCATTGCCCCAAAGCCTCTTAAACAGTAACATAATGTACTTCTCTTTGGTCCAAGGGACAGCTAGGAAAGAGAAAGAAGCATGTTGGTGCAGAAGTAAGGCTGCACAAAATTTAATGTTTAGCTAGATCCTTTTAAACACATTAGCTCTGCATGTCATTACTTGAGCAGGGCAGACCTAACTGGGAGAGACCTAGCAAGCTGTGAAAAAGAGGACTGCATCCCAGATATTAAGACCAGATGGTTGTGACATGGAAAACAGGTGAGATCTGTCACTGGAAAGGAGCAGCCACACATACAAAAAAGAGCCAAAAAAAGGCATCTGGAGCAAATCTGACTTTTGCAAATATATTCATATCTGTTTACAGCACAACTCACTGATAATGACCATCCGCTTTTGACCATAATTTTATGCTGCAGCATCAATGTTCAAGTACTATCATACATCAACTATAGAAGTGGTCCCCAGGTTTTCACTTTTTATTTTTGTTTAGTAGTAGGATAGGATATGTGACTACAAATACATTTTAAAACTAAGTATGACAGATTTGGAATTGTACCAGCAAAATTAATAGCAGTGTAGGAGCAGTCCCTGGGACAGGAGGATACGTGGCGAAAGTCCTAAGTCAGTATTCACCACACAATCTTTTTTTGGATATTTTGCAAAGTTTAAATCATAAACAGATGTTTGCAGAAAGAAACTCTGTCTCTTCTTTCTTACATATAATGTATTAATCACTCTAAAATAAGACTATAAAGATAATATCTTGCTGAGTCCTTAGTACTTAGCAAGGTTACTAAATACTTCATTTACATCCCATTCCGGACAAAGCTTAAAAAGCAAAATTTGAGATGCTTCAGTGATCTATAAAAACAGTTATAAAAACTATTTAAATATTTATACTCTCGAGGCTGACAAAAAGAACTGATGCCCCACCATGCTGGATGGTGGCAGAAGACAGAGTCTCTGCCTTCAAGGGCGACGTGTCCAAAGAAAAGAAACCATCCTGTGCCCTTCCTGAGACTGAATAAACAAGCAAATTAGTTTAAGAAAGAATTGTGTTCCCAATTTAGTTACGATGACATTCTTCTCTTATTTTTAGTGGGGACAATGATAACAAGGAAGTAGTAAAGAAGCTGAAAAGCAGTAGTTGTTGCTTATCAACTGTTTGTCCCTTATTATGAGACTGGGAAGGGTGAGATCTGCGCTATGACAGAGCCAGCCAAGGAACCAAAGTTGTGAGACATACCACAGAGCATGTTGGTGCCATGATTTCAGTCCAGCCAGAAGAGCACAACGGAGACAGCAAAAGTTAGGAGATCATGAAATGAAGTAATTAAATAACAAAACCAATACTTTTAGGAAAACCTCAGACTCAGAAAACCAACAATCCAGAAGGATATGAAGGAGGGAACAGCCCTGACACAGAAGGATTAGAGATAATTATAGGTAAGAACAAAAATTAGTATGAACACAGGCAGGATTGGGATTGAACAAACCTCTCCAGAGAGAAGTGGGCAATAAAGGAGGAAGCAGAGTTGGAACTTATAAAAGTCAATCAGAAAGAAAAGGCAACAGGATGAGATACCACTGGTAGGAGGCAGCTACAGGGGGTAAGCAAAAACAGAAATACAAACAGACCAAAAATGTGGAATGACTGAGTCAACGAAAAGTTGCAGACTGTTATTACATGCAAGCAATCATTTCAGAACCCGTAGGTCTGATTTGCACGCTGACTTAAAACTCAGACACTGCTAGCACAGACTCAGACTGTAATGCTAGCACAGTATTTCATGCTAGCAAGCTGCAGTAGATGGTCTGCTCCAGACTTTCTCATTTACCAGTGAGGTGGTGTACTGTTGTGTTAAGCAAAGAATGTCCCAGCCACATCTCACCAGACAGGGCTGTTGTCTTTAACAGCCTTTAGCCCCCCAGGGAAGGAAAAACTCAAGCAGAGCAGAAATAATTGTGCCATGACATTCAAAACCTAACTAAGGTCTATACCATATTAGGGGAAAAAATATGCAGTTGGTCATACTGCCATCAGCTGCTGGATCAGGAGTGCTTAAATCCACAAAATCTGGCAATTTACTTTTTTTTTTTTTTTTTTCCCCTCCTCTGGATGCCTTCACTATTCTTAATCCGCAGCATTGCTGTGATAGAAGTTGCAGTCATTTAGTGGTGGTGTAGTTCGTTCACTCACAGTGGTCCCTACAGTCAGGAATCTCAGCTATCATTTAATAGCACAAAAAGTATAACCCATTGGTGGTCCTCTCACACAGCACATGGAAAAGTAAAGCATAAAAAATGGAAACATCAACTTTTGCCTATTTTTTTTTTTTTACAATCTCCTCTAGTCCTATCACATCCTCTTTTTGAGGATGTAACAGTCACGCCTGCACGAGAGTCTCAAAGCGACACCTCTGAGCAGCACAATGCTGGAGAGAGCATTGTTTACCTAACAGCTAAATGAGGAAAAAAACCCCCACCAAACCCAAACACTGAGCTTATTATAAATGACGGAACACAGGTTCCTGTAAATACGATATATAAACAAAGTCTTCAACCACAGGCACAATCTGAATCCAAGCGTCAGGCACTGTAAATGAAGAGTGTCCCTAGCACAGGTGGTAGTTAAGTTTATGACTGCTATAAAATGAATGGCATTTCACAACGATAAAAGCAATCTAAGCCAGGTCTATTTTTGTATCATCAGCACTGTTCAAAACTTCAAAATTAGTACGTAGCACTGTCTTGCCTTATAAGTGACAAGCAGGTGGCACGCTACCACTTGTTTTCTGCATCTTACTTCTCCCAAAAGTCAGTCGCTTTCATTTTCATAACATTGTATTACAAAAAAACTGCCTGAAATGAAAAACATTTTCTTTTTTCATTAACATAATTACAATAAAAATGGAATTGCTTTCCATTCCAGCCATTCTTATCCAAAGGAGATATTTACCAATGTTTGCACACACACACCAGCAACTCAGCTTCATTGGGCCTATGTTAAAAGCACCATATTTGACTTTTAAAATTGGACACAGGAGTGGAATTTGATGCTTTCTCTAAACAAAACCCACTTTTGTCTTTGGGAATAAACACAAGTTAGCCTTGGCCATTTCTCTTAAAATGATTCAACGGCTCAAAACACACTTCTGTAACCCCAGAGAAGTGGAAAACACCTAAATCCTGTGCAGTTTAATCATTCTTCATTTTTAACTTTAATCTTATAGAACTGGGCATTTGTTTAAAAGTCTCTTCAAATTTTGATTATGTATTTATTGCCTTTCTTAGTTTATACCAGTGCAGTATACACACCAGAAACTCCATTAAAACATCTATATGCAGACAATAGTTTCAACAACACAAATACCAAGGCACAGCACATTACTTAAAACCCCCAGCCCCATGAGCAATATCGCTATGTTTATCATCACTTATGTTTATAAGTAACTTAGGCAGATTTTCCCTTTTTTTTCCCCAATCACAGTAGGATTTCTAACAAAGAAGGAAGGCAAGGTGACAAAAATGAGATAAAAGCTTTCATATAGTACAGCGTGGTGGTACTTACTGAAGCTGAAACTAGTTAGTGGTTTTCCTTGGAGTACAGACTATGCTCTTTGTCAAAAATCCGTTTTGTCCCATGTTCTGTGGAGCAGTTATTTGACATTGCCTCTGCTCCTGAAGCTAAACCTGCTGCCAACAAGCCTCAACTGAGAAAACACTATAGCCCCAGTAACCTTTTCAACTGCTTAACTGCATATTAACTCCTTGTTCTCAACCATCTGACCTCCTGCTCCCAAACACAAGAGTAGAAAAACCTGGTTTAGCACCTACTTCTAAACCAAAAATACATTGTGCAGATACTTAAGTCCTAGGAAACGCAGCCATTTCCTTGTCTTCTGCTCTCAAGTTTCCCTATGACGTGCTTTTATACCAATAGCTGCAATTACAAACTCCGCTATTCTGATATTTTGTAATATGACAAAAGCCCAGAGAAGCAGAACGATGGCTACAACATGTCCTGTGGAAGAAGAAGTTTTCCACCAATGCCGAATATTTGCGAAAGGCGCCTTGAGTTCAGTGAGGGCAGATTGGGGATTGACTCCAAGGAAAGTATGACAAGATTTTCTTTACGAAGCCACTGTAACAGGAATATTGTTGAATATAATTTCAGGGCAAAGTATGGCAATTTCTTTCCTGTGGGGAAGAAAAAAAGTCTCTTGGAAGTCTACATAAAAAAACAAAATAGGATTTTCTGGAGACCTGGGGAAACTCAAAATGATTCTAAGCAAACGTCTTTTATATATGCTGTAATGTTGCTATTCTTCATGTACAAAATTGTCTCCCTAATATTTAATATATTTTTAAAATAAAACAAAAACTGCTACAGCATAGTTTGATATTGATCAAATCTACCTTTTAAAATTTCCCAATTTATTAGTTTAATAGTAAGGAAAAAATATTAAATAATACTTAGCCCTGCAAAACCTCTGTGCTACTTATTAAACACAAGAACCGCATTCAGGCCAAACGAATTTGGCCCCAAGTCTAAATGAAAGGCCCTAAGAACGCACCCTTCACTGCAGCCCTGTGCCTGACTTCCATCCACAGTCCAGTCGAGAATTCTGGTTTGTCAGCACCTCTGCTGAAAAGGCAGGTCCTGTTTAAGAAACACGTATCCCACATTCTGAGCGATTTAGCAATAACAACAACAACAAAGCCACGTAGCCCGCCTCCACCTCCGTTTTCCTTCCTGTGCCAAAGAACGGCATCAAAGCATCCCTGCCTATGGAGCTGAAAGGAGAAGGCATCTGGGACAAAAGCAAAGTGGTGCCAGCTCTTGTGTCCAGAGACCAACGCACAGGGGCCACCTGCTCAGATGGTGGCCTCTGCTAATGCAATCAAACAGCACAGCTGCGAGTAACTTGATTAACTGGGATAGAAAGCTCATTGAAAATGCACAGCGGATGCTATACGCCACGACTCCCTCGTTATTATTTTTGGGGGATTTTGGCAAAAAAGTCATTCAAGTATCTTTAGGGTAGGAGCCTGCAGCGTTCGCAGGCGGCGCTGCTACCAAGTGAAAATACTTTGCAATTGAATCTGACATCAAGATCATATCCAGTACTCCTCATGTATGCTATTTCTAAAATGGCCATCGTGCAACAACCAGCATATGCTGGCATTTTAGCTAAAAGCAACAGATGAGCAGCTGGTTCCCATTTTGAAATCTGATTTGGAAAATATACCAAACCAGCTGCACTCAGTTCCCTTATCCTGAAAATACTGCTCTTTAAAAATATTTTCCATATATAATTTACAACTTCTATACTTTTCTGGCAACGAAAAGAAAACAAATCCTAACACTGTGTAGTCTGACTTAAGCTGGAAAATCACTTTTTTAATACAAATTTAGAATCATTAACAAATTTAATAGAGCACTTCTTTGTAACTGTTATGACATTCTTAGATCAGCTGGTATAAATGTGAAGGATCAATGATTTAACAAGTTGGGGTTTTTTTCCAGTATAAATTCAGTAGAATCACTGCAGTCCCACAGCTGAAGAGATGTAGTATTCCAGAAGTCAAACACATGCTCAGATCATCATCAATTTTTCAGAAGAAAAGATTAATCAAAGCCTTTTTAATAAAAACTCGATACTGTTAAAAGATCTCTAAATGTCTGAACCATTATGCCCAGCCACAGAAATGGACTCCATAGGTTTTCAGATTACTCCAGGGCTGACAAATGCAAAACCTCTAACAAGGCAGGCTTTCTATTCTGCATCTACTGAAAGAAGGCTAAAAAAAAAAAAAAGAAAAAAATCCATTATTTTTAACAGTGCAGGGCCAAAGTATATCTAAGAAAGCGAACTTAAATATTATTGCTAAATTTGAAGATTCTCATAGTTCAGTAAAGCCTGCGAGATACAAGATTACTGTGAGAGCTGCAGTATTTCAGAGACTTGTGCCACAAGTGTTTTCTATCCTTAAGTGTGGAGCCACAAACCCAGATGACATCTAGGAAAAAGATAAGCTGGTTAAACATTTTCAAAGCTTGTACAGAACCTAAAATTAATACAATGTAAGTTTAATTATATGTGGCACTTAATGGCTTATTTAAAGAGCACTATTTTTTGCTGCATTTTTTTCAATATACTTTCAGATTTGCGGACTCTTCTGATATTAATAACTATTATGACAATATTTCAGTTCATCTGACAGACACAAATAAGCTTGCTCCTATTCATATCTGTTGTAAAAGGAAAAATAACTCTTGTGCGTGTTTTCTAGATCAGAGCTCTATGCTGAGCAAGAGCAATAATTCCAAATATCTGTTCTATTAAGGTCTTTAAAAAAAGGGAAAGAAAAAACGAAAAGAAGGAATTTACATTTAGCAGTAGGAATTAATCACAAAGCAATTAAAATAAAATTAATTTTATAGTGTCATTTAGCTACATATTTGCAGAAATAATACCTTCTATGATTCTAGAAAGAAGGCTTACCCTTTTCTAGCAGTATTTAACTCCATTTTTATTAAAACCTGCACAGTTCATTTTCAGCAAACCCTGCCAGCAATCTCTTTCCAGTAGCCATTTAGGCTTGCTATAGACCAGCAAGTAGATGAATGACTAACTTTGATGGTAAAATCCACCAAATTCTGAAATAAAGTTAGCCAATTAAGTGATACTTCTCTTGCTGTTTCCAAAGTTTAATGTTTGAAACAGATAACTTTCTGGTTTTGTACTAAGCTAAATCCCATTTTTAGAAGGAGAAATATCAAAGTAATGCTGTGCTGGAGATAAAATAGTAAAGAATTTCCTTCTGCAAGAGCCAATGCAGGGAGGGCAGTAGGAATTCTTCCCCCTAATTATTAGCAAGATATAAAAGAGTAAGGGATTAGGAGAAAAAGATCTTTGAATCACTGAAACCCCAGTCTATTTTTCAAAATGTGTTACTTTCTTCTCTCATATGCGCCCCAGTTATATAAAGATGACCTACCAGATAACTATTATCTGCTTCTGGGGACACAATCAGCATTCTTTGGAATTCCAGAAATCCAGCTATTCAAATAAACTCACTTATAAAATCACAAAGAACTTTTGTAATTTTGTAATTAAACAAACACATTAGCTAAACAGATTACATGATTTATTCAGACGCTGTTAGCACTGGCACCACCGTGGGCGTCAATGAAGTGTCAGTTAACTGCACTTACATATGGCAGTGGGTCTGAAGTGTCTTATTGCATTTTTCAGCCATTTCCAGGCTAATATTTTTTACAGTGGTGTATAAACACTAGTGATTGCTAATGCAGAAATAAGGCGTGCATCTGGAATTTCCAAAAAGTATCAAAAATTCTGCAGATACCAACTACTGTCTCCTTGCCTCTAAGTTAAATAAAAAGACAATGAATCAGTAAAAATAAATCAATTGCACTATCTTGCAATTAAAAGCAGCAGTCTTTAGCTCCTTTCAATTAAGCAAGCTCTCAGTATGCCTTATTGAGATGAAACTGGTATAGAGAGGCTGCAGGATTAGAAGGGGAGAGGCAGCTCTAAGCATTCAAAGCAAGTCAAGCTCAAAATCTGTGTGCAACCTCTAATTTTACCAAAACTGTATCCATATGGGAAGTTGCTCAGGGATAGCTGTATAGGTGGAAGGCTACCCCAAAGGATATTTAGGGTTCTCCTCTATTTGCTATAGTCTTCCTCTGTGACACTAGGAAGGTCACTCAGAGCCAGTGTTTGAAAGTCTTCAAGCACCTGGAGATACAGATAGACATTGCGGCTTGACATAGACGCTCAAACACAGGAACCTGTTGCCATCCGAGACACTCCAGGGTATCCACAGCACCCACATAGAGCTGGCCAATATGACTGAGGACGTGTGGGACAGTTAAGGTACCTGGACCAGCAGCTGGAGGCCAGATAGGGTACAACACTGGACCTCTATGCTTAGGCAACTGGATTGTGCCCAAGAGGACATCTAAATCCAATTTTGTCCTGTAACGCTGTAATTCCCACGTATAAAAGGGGAAAAATTTTACTCTGCAACAGCTTTAAGGACTATAAAGAGGCCAGACTGATGGAGAATGCAGCAATAGACACTGGATATGTTTATGATACTGAAAAGACATGGAAAAACTCTCTAACTAGGATACTCTCGACATAAGAGCCTCTATATTATTTTCAAACGGATCACGCTTACTGATCCTGATAATGCATACAACTCCAGAATTCAGTTCTGACATGCTTTCTGATCCTAGTCCCAAATCACTGGCAGACAGGTCATATCACAAGGTTTGCACAGCTGAAAGACTAATATGGCCATAATCTCAGGATAAGGTTAAATACTTCCATTTTACAAGTCAGCATTTAAATCCACAGTTGAGCACCAAAAGAGAAGTATCCTGATTTTCAGAAGTGCCATATGTCAACACCACAGTAGGCTATATTGCTATGTAAGGACATACGGATTACTACTGCAGATTCTAGGACAGACAGGGAAGCCACTGAAGTTTCCATCGCAATTTCCTGGGAAGACTGTACAAAAACTTGTATGTGAGCCCATGATCCTAGCAAGTGCTCTGTCTCTGTGTAAATTCTAAAAAAAAAAAAAAAAGTAATAGCCCAGATTATATAAAAATTGTATTTTCAAAATTATGCCTGCTGATTTATAGTTTTCCAGCATTTCTGTTCAGAATCAGGGCCGAATGAACAGAGACGCTAAAGATGCAATTCCTTAAAGCATTTAATCTGCCAGTCACCTCTAATACCTTCCCTCTACCACACTCATACACTTGTTCCAAAGTCTCTGTCATATTCTGTGCATGAATATTACATTTTTAGCTTAGTCCAATCAAATGGTTTAAGGGATTGATGTGTTAATAACTGAAGATAAAAATTCTGTTTTATTGCTAAATCAGCCATTGGCAAAACAAGTTAGTAACATCCAAATGATGAATATGTTATGTCAGTGATATTTACTAATGGCTTATTATTTGTAGGCAATTGGGCATCAACAATGTTTATAATCCATAGCAGACATAAAACAAGGGAATTACTCTTATAACACATAGCACAAGTGCATTGCTCCAGACAACAACTGACACCTGGGTGTGGTGGTCTTTAGGTCCCACCAAACTCACGGGGAAGCTCTTAGATGTTCTGGATCTGGCCAAGTCCTGCACCTTCCTCAGCAGTGGATCAGTTGTTCTTAACGAAAACACAGTGGCCCCACCAGTCCCTGGGTCTGCAGCAACGACTCCACTATACCCCTATATCCTCTTAAATATTTTGTGTTGTATAGTTTGCAATTTATCCGATAAATGCTGTTTCCTGACCTAGTCCCTGACAATGTTTTGTGTTACACAAACCGCACTGCCTAAAACCTTTTTCTATCATGAAGTACAACACAGAAAAATATCTAGTCTCGAGAGTCTGGGCAGGATGGCAATATCCAACTTTCCTTCTTACCCCTGTGATACTTATTCTGTGACAGAAACAAGCAGATTTTACTCTAAAAGTGGTACTCAAGGAGAAGATCAGGAAATTCAGATTACCAACTGTTTGATCCATGTGTGCTGGTTTTGGCTGGGATAGAGTTCATTTTCTTCACAGTAGCTAGAATGGGGCTGTGTTTTGGATTTGTGCTGAAAACAGTGCTGATAACGCAGGGATGTTTTAGCTGTTGCTGAGCAGTGCTTACACAGAGCCAAGGCCTTTTCTGCTTCTCACACCACCCCACCAGCGAGGAGGCTGGGGGGGCACGCAAGGAGTTGGGATGGGACACAGCTGGGACAGCTGACCCCAGCTGACCCAAGGGATATTCCATACCATATGACGTCATGCTCAATATAGAACTGGGGCGGCTATCCAGGAGGTGGAATTGCTGCTCAGAAACAGAGTGGACATCGAGTTGGTTTTTTTTTTCCTCTGCATGTGGTAAGCAATTACATTTGTGCATCACTTGGTTTTATTATTAATATTATAATAATAATATTTATTATTATCATCATCATCCTCTTCCTTTGTTATCTTATTAAATTGTCTTTATCTCAATCCATGAGTTGGGTTTTTTTGTTGGTTTTTTTTTTTTCCCATTCTCCTCCTTGTCCCAGTGGGGAGAAGGGGCGAATGAGCAGCTGCAGGGTGCTCAGTTACTGGCTCAGGTTAAACCACGACACTATGTCATCTACCTGGGGTGGCCAACAAGCCATATATTAAGAACTTCTTGTAACTAGCACATATGCCTCAGAGGGTGCAGGGAAACGAGAGATCTAAGTCTTTCCTAGGTGGGAGATGACCACAGCCCTTGGTGGGTCCAGGCCCTCTCACGCAGGGCAGGATTGGTTTGGGCAGGGTAGGACACCTAGGTTAGTCCACCGCTGACTCTGGCCTCGGTCGTACCTGCTGCCTTCTGCTCTCCTGCAGCTGGGCTTTATTTTACCAGCAGATCTCAGGCTACCAAAGTCCCATTGCTGTTGGCATCCTGCGTCCCCAGCCTGTGAGCTGTAGCAGAGGCACTCACAGGCACGGGCTGATCCTCTGCTGCAGATTGGGAATCAGGTGGGAGCAGGTGCAGTTCAGGTGGGACACTCTGAGCAAAGCACAGTAGTGTCACTGTCTGGCAGGGTAAAGGACCAGGGAGAGATGAAGCACTGAGGTACCCAATCCCACTAGCCAGACTGACAGTGAATGAAAGTTTTCTTCAAAGTTTTGAAATCTAGATAGAAATAATTCTTGACCCATTACGGGAGAGAGACAGATGTGGGATAAGAGGGACAGATATCTGATGTGAACTGCAGCAAAAAAATGGTATTTTACTTTACTTTACAAGAGTTTCCAAAGGAAAAAAAATAAATTAAGAAACTGCTGCTTCTGATGGCCTGGAAAAATACTATACTTCTGTAACAACAATATAAACCTTGTTAAAATATTACACTCACACAAATTTTTCAAATAAATCAACGTTCACTCCATTTACAATACAGTTGCACCAGCTAACTTCTGTTGAGAATCCTGCCCACCATTTGCTGGAGCTATAAAAGAGGAAGGAAAGTAACTGAGATTACCCAGGCCTTTTCCATTTGAAAAATCCCTTCTTAAAATAGTTTGGAGAAGAAAAGTCTGAGAACAGTGTGTTCTTCACTTGGTGGGTTTTGAATGACTGCAGAAAGCCTGGGACATAGCTAAGCATTATTAGAACATGGATACATCCAATTCCAAGCTCCAAAATCAGTTTTGGTACAAGAGGTATATTAAAAGTACTGGAAATATTCCCTCACTCTATCTTGTCCCACAAAAACAAAACAATAGCCTTCCCCCTCGGTACTGTGTTTGAGGATCTCATTACTTTTTGTTTTCTTTAAGGGACGAATGATGTTTTATTTCTTCAGGGCTCTTCTGCTGATCTTTGCTAAGAATTTCTCTAAGGTCTCACATTACAAACAATAATAGGACTCTACAAATAAACTTGATGTGTTTAGGGTCTATCTATCCTGCTATGATTTTGCTTCACTGACAGATTCACTTTTCCTTATGCCGCTCGCTGTGTCTGAAAAGTTTGTACAACATGTATTTGTAATATTTCCAGCAATCAGATATAATTTAACTTGGCCTGCAGCACGGACTTTTCTTTTTCCCAGATATAACAAGTTTTCAAATTAATCACAAAATGAATATACAGAAATATTCAAAGGTGTCAAAAGTGAACAGACACAAAATCCCCAAAAGATCAGATTCCAGAGACAGAGCTGCCAGTGTAACTCCAGTCTACAACTTCTGCTCTGCCCATTCTGGAAACTGAGTCAAGCGAAGTTCTGCAAAGCCTAATAAAAGATGATGCCATGAATGAACGCATAGTCCATATGCAAATAACAATGGTCTAAAATTTAGATTTTCTATCTTTTCCATGCTAGATTTTACAACTGTAATAGTATTCATTAGCATAGTTTTATTCTACTTTCAGTTTATTTAAAGGTAAAAAAAACTCCTCTAATACTTGCAACTGCAAATCTCCCTGAGCTTCCACTGCCAAAGGCTTCAAGCTTGGGCATTAGGCAGCACAGTACAGACTTATATCATCTGAGCAACTAACCAGACGATTTGGCAGCAGCAAATAGCATTACAAAAGATTCAGAAAGACCTTATAATTGCATTATAGAAGATTCAGATCACACATGAAATGAAAAACCTAGTTTGACTTGGCCTTCATTCCCATTTTGCCATAGGGTGAACCTTAAGAAACTGAAATGGCTACTGAGGCCTTTTCTGCCTCTAAGTAGGACAGCACATCCCACTTCTGCATCTTATCCAAAACATTCCCAGCAGCGTCCACTCCTGCTGCTGTGTTGACTCACCTAAATTCAAGAGGATGGAATATTTATATTTATTCATTACTGCTCTGGCAAGCTGTCAGCATTTTTCAAGAGTATGCAAAAGAAAGGAAATGATGAATCAGAACAGTTAATATCGCTGTGAGAGCTGAGTGTGGTTTCAGATGACAAAGCTCAGGCCCTTCCCTTGCCAAGGACATGGATGGAAGAGGACGCAGAGCTTCTGCACAGAATATTCATGTTTGGGAAATGGCGAGTGCTTCTCCTGTGACAAGAAAGATGGTCCTATTTTTAGGAGAGACATGTTGTTATTGGTTATTTATACAATGGAGGCAAACAAAAAATCTTAATCAAGCCGATCTCCATTGTGTTAAGCTATAAAAGTGACAGGCCAGAGACAGAACAGAAACAAAAGCTAGTGAGAAGGATGGATAGAAAGCACCCTACTAGAAGTAACATATACATATTTTCCTCAGTTAGCTGGGTGTGGTGGGGTGACCCTGGCTGGAGGCCAGGTGCCCACCAGAGCCGCTCTGTCACTGCCCTCCTTCACTAGACAGGGAGAAAAGGTATAATGAAATGCTTGTGGGTCGAGATGAGGACAGGGAGAGATCACTCATCAATTATCCTCACAAGCAGAACAGACTGAACTTAGAGAGAAAATTCATCTAATTTATTACCAAGCAAAACAGAGTGGAGGAATGAGAAATAAAATCAAATCTTAAAACATCTCCCCACCCCTCCCATCTTCCTGGGCTCAACTTCACTCCCAGTTTAAATCTCCTCTCCCCAGCGGCACAGGGGGACGGGGAATGGGGGTTGTGGTCAGTTGATCACACGNTCATCCTTCCTCCATGGGCTGCAGGGGGACAGCCTGCCTCACCATGATCTTCACCACGGGCTGCAGGGGGATCTCTGCTCCAGCACCTGGAGCACCTCCTCCCCCTCCTCCTGCACTGACCTTGGTGTCTGCAGAGTTTCTTACATCTCACTCCTCTCTCTCCAGCTGCAAAAGCTCTCTCTAACTTGTGTTTTTTCCCTTCTTAAATATGTTATCACAGAAGCACTGATTGGTTCGGCTTTGGCCAGCGGTGGGTCCATCTTGGAGCCGGCTGGCATTGGCTCTGTCAGACACAGGAAAAGCTTCTAGCAGCTTCCTGCAGAAGCCACCCCTGTAGCTCCCCCCCTGCTAACAAAACCTTGCCACGCAAACCCAATACACTGGGGCAACTTAATCAATCAAGCAACATCTGCCATCTGTGCTCAGATTCCAGTTAACAAAAGCACAAATGAATTGTAAGGAAAAATGTGAAGGTAAATAAATTAGTGTCCTGAGTGAGACATTTCTGCAGTTCTAAGTCCAGAGAGAAGCAGCAGCACAAAATTTCATGGTTGATTCTGGAGTTAGAGAAAGCAGGATGCAAACATCTGGAAATACAGATTATGGCAAAACAGAGGACAGGTTTAAACTGAGGTTTTAAAAGAAGGACACAAAATTCAGATCTCATGCTACAGGAGGTCAGAGTGGGCTGGTTTTGCCCAGGAGTATCAAGCAACCACTGCCCAGCCATTGAATCTTAAGGATTGTACCATCAAATCAACCAGCAGGAAAAGGAAGGAGAGGGGTACAAAGCACCAAATAACAAAAAGAAAGATCGTTTGCCTACATTCTTCTTTCTATAATGCATTGTTTATAATGATTTTCATACTGGGGGTGAATTAATTAACCTGCTCCCCCTTACCTAATGGAATATACAGAAGTAGATGGCTTCTACCCAGTCTTCTTTGCTCCATCTCAAAGTCCCCTGGATTCAGCAACCAAAAGGAGCAGCAAAGATACACACAAGCATCCCATCTCAAAAAACATACTATAGCTAAGTTAATTCTCTATTTCCCCTACATAGACAGGTGAGGATGACTCCAAGCAGGGTACGCTACTAAGGACCACGGCCTGGGGACAAGTTCAGAGTCCTGTAACAAACTTCCTAGAGGTGGCATCATCTGTTGAGAATTTAAATGTTTCAAGTGGTAAGAGTTACAAGTCATCATGGTTAATCACAACATTTAAAGATTTTCCTCAGGCAAACCATCACAGCTGCTTGAACTAGGATAAAAAATAAACCCTGCTTATTAAACTGAGTTTTCCTCTTCCACAACACTCTCCACTATCCACAGCAATAAACCCTGTTCTAAAACCACAGTGGTTTTGAGTTTGAGGGCCCTTTTTAATAGGCAAACAACCTAAGGATCCTCCTCAATGGTTTTACCCTGTCAGTATAAAAGCAAAGTCCACCTGAGAGTCTAGGTAGGCAAAGAAGTCTGAGCCCTGGGACCAGGCAGTTTCAGGAAGAACACAAACCCACCAATGACTGGAAATAAAGCTGAGATGTAACCGCAGGAAGGAACTGAGGGTAGGTTCAAAGAGCAATTGTAACTGTAGTCGAGGCAGGGTATGGGCTTCTGCCTAAGGACCCACCTTTCTCCTATCCTGCTGTCCATAGTGATCTTGACTAGGAAGGTAATGTTCATAGAATGGTGGAAGGAACAGGTAGTCATAGACTTGGAAAATTCCCTCAAAGGGCCTAAGTCCCACTGAAGGACAGTCTCTGAACAGAAAGATTTTCACCAAGTCTGCCATAGGAGGGAGTTGTTGCAGCAGTATTTCTTCCTGCACACTTTCTGACAGCCCCACTTTAACTTGTACAACATGGGAATATACAGGCATGATACAAGTCTTGGTCTTGTACCACTACAGTGCAGAAGAGGACACAGGCACCAATGTTCTCGTACTCACAATCTCTGCTAGAACATACTGTCAGAAACACTGTGCGGTCCAACCACTTCCTTAATGATGCACTGCTATAAGCACCTCTCATGTTGACTTCTTGCCAGTATATTCTCTTATCAAAAGAGCTGTTTGAGTGAATTAAGTTATTCACTAATTGAATTATATTCTAGTGTAATCTACTAAACGAAAACATCTGTTAAAATATTCGTGTATTTTTATTTTGTGGATATATAATTCTTACGGTTGTTCTGAAAGCTAGATAAACCATACTTACCATAAAACACTGTTTTAAAGCAACACATGATGTGAAATGAAATCCTGCTACCATCTGTGAATAATGTAATCAGGCAAATGAGGAATAATGACTACATCATGGTAATTTAGGACAGAACATACTGAATTACAATTGTCAGCAGCTTGGTTTATAGCTCACAAACTTGAGAAAAGCACAGCATATAAAAAGAGTGGGGAAGGATTTAATTAAAATATGATTACAGAAGAGAACATAAATGACACATGATATTACTTTTCAAGGGTCCACCACTCTTACTTGCATCTTGAAATGAAACTGAAAACTCACCACACATGCACAGAAAGATAATTTCAGTGATCTAGGGTTGCTTTTACACATCACAAATCCACGGAGCTTAGCTTATCTCAGAATAATAATGCTGCCCAACTCTTTGGGGTTGCGGTAGGTGGGCAAGGAAATAACCTATGGGAATTACACCAAGTTCTTTCCATTTTCTAAAAGTTTCCTATCTGTTCATAGACCAGAGGTGCAACTCAGTGTTGTCCTTCCCCAGTGCATAGGACCTTCTATTGGGCATGGTCTGCAGCAGAAAGCAAGCTAGTGGGATGCTGTTCCTCCCTAGTCTGGCTTTTTTTAGCAGGGTTCAAGACGGAATTATCTTTATCAGATTTGTGAAATGGAAGTCTCCTTCAAACTAAGTAAAAATTTTCGACAGCCTTTGAATCTACATTTTGCATCAGACAAGGAAAGTCAAGACTCTGCTATTAAAAAGGTGCTTTTTTCCTCTCCCCTCATTTCTCGTTGCATCTCCATTCTACATATTTTCCCCTCGAGTGTTCCCATAATCCCTTCACTGTTGTACATGAGTACCTCTTGGCCATTGATATATTTCTCTTTGCGTCATCGCAGGCAAGTAGGGAAGAAGTAGGAACCAGGATAAAAAGACAAATTTCCTCTGGTTACACAGGAAGCCTTGGTGGATCAACCCCAGCTACTAAAGTCTTGTTTAGCAATCCCTTCTCTCAGAGTTTCCTCTGTAAACATAGATATTTAAGAAGAACTTGTCATTTGGAAAAATTTAGTTCTCTGTATGAAATGTTTTATGACCCATTTCTCCATAGGACAGAAACTTAACAAACATTTCTGAATTGCAGTTAGATTTACATTCTTCAGCGATGAAGATCACTGTCCATTTTTTCACATGTTATAAAACATTCTTCCCATCTAGAATACTCCTGTTCCCCTAAAGTATTGCATCAGCACAAAAGCAAGAAACACCTGGTAATGTCCAGAGAAATCATAGCACCTGCCCTCAGAGAGGACAGCTGCTGGCACTAGTAATACACAAATAAACAGATAAATGTATACATATGTAAATAAAAGCTGTTCACTGGATTTATGTCAACAGAAATCCAGATACTTTCCATATGCTTCTGCCTTCCCACATCTGGGAAAAATCACATTGTACGAGTTCCATTCTGCCATGATAGCACACTGGATAACTGTACCAGAATCTTTTAGTAATGGATGGTTTAAGTTGTGGGTTTCTTTTTAAATCCTGACTCTTTCATAAATAATTTTGTTTTATAAAAAGAACTTTTGGGGGGTAAGTACCAGTGGAGGCTGAGAAGACAAGGTATTGTAGCTGATGAAACTATACCTTCATATGACAGACCTTTTTTATAAAGCATTTTCTTTATTACGCATCAAGACATTTACTGTATAAAGGTGCCGTTACAACATGAAACATTATAAATGATGCTGCATCAGCTTATAAAAATCTACATTTTCAAAATTGAACTAGCAATCAAGATGATGTACGTGCCTAGGAAATTGCCCTGGCAGCCAATGAAGAGCTCGTACAAAGTGCAGTGCCCTGTACAGCTGCCTACTCCTGCTTGTTCCCAGGCAGTGCCGCTAAAACCTGGCTCTCACTTCATTAGCATTTGGCTTCTCTGGAGAATTATGAAAGTGAAAATATCTAAAATAGGTATTTAATGTAGTTTTCCAACTTGCTGTCTTTTCTCTTGAAAATATTTTTCATCACCTTAAAAGCTTGTCTTTAGATTTGGCTTATTAAAAATACATGATAGCCTTGTGGTTTGTGGTGTTCATGGTTATGTATGTTTTGGAGATGAAGACTTCATGGTACTGAAACCACGCCAACAAGATTTCCCCAGAACTTCTTCTATTCTCAGAATTAGTTAGCCAATGCTATATAAGAAAGCCTCTTCTGGAGTGCCATAGCAATAACTAACAATAAATATGATGAACCTAAAATGTAACAGACCAAATATGCATCTAAGATTAGCAAAGCAAATACTGCCCCCGATAAAACAGCCAGCAGAAGGTTAAAAAAGGTGAAAAGAGGAAAAACGTAAGAGAAACTTTCACAAGGAGAAGATAACTAGCATTTAATCAAAGCATACAATTACCTAGATCATCACAATGGCTGGCAAGGGAAAGTAATACACAACAAAGCAAATCATGACTTGCATCTTTAACAGTCAGAGCCACCACACCAGAATCAGCTGCCAGTGCTGAGTCTGCCAGCAGCATGCTAAACACAAATTTGAATTTAGGAACATATTAAATTATTGAGAGAATGGACTTGATTTTAACTTAACTACATCACTTTTCCCTTAACATTAGCAAATGAGTATCACAATCAATATAGATGTCACGCTGCAGCCAAAACAATTCACGAGTAAACCCGGCAAAGTTTGCACTACATTTGTAAGTGCTCCACTTTAAACATGAAATAAATGACACCATTGTAGACCATGACAGATTTAGCTGAGAACACAGTGATCTTTCAGAAGGTCAAGCAAACACAGATTCCTCAAAATTGCTCAAAATTACAGAGTTTTAAAGATGTTTAAGTAAAAAGAGTATGTCAACCAGACCTTCAAACATTATGGAGATAATCTGTTTGATTCTGATGATCTTCAGTATGAAGAACTGTGGTTCATTTATAGAAAGGGTGAGTTAGGGAATGCATTAAGTTAGAGATTCTCAAAACATGGTCCACAGAGCAATTTCTAATGCTCTGAACCTTCTATTAGGAAGGTGAAAATACATCAATTTTATCTGAAAGGGAATACTTGGAAGAGGTGCAAACACACTACAGGGTAGAGCCAAACCAGCAACTTCCATAGCAAGATTATGAACAAGGAAGTGTCAGCCAGCTGGGGGTGATGGAGAAGTGTACACTAATACATGAAGGAATATGTGCTTCAGGAATGGAAATTAATCCTACCTGCTTGCTCAAGTTTCTTTTGCACAGGAACCAGGGCAGGAAGAACAGAGGTTGTGCAGGTAAGGTCCCAACAGGAAGTCAAAAGGTAGATGGGACATAAGCAAAGACTGAGGAGCTGGGAAGTATTTCCAGGTCCCACAGCTCAGCCCCAGCTTTAGGGTGCAGATGCAGAAAACACATTCTGCTAAGGGTCCTGGCACTTGGGCTATTTTAGGTATACAGATTGAATGCAGGGCTGAACTCCAAATATTTTAACAAACAAGGAAAATATGAGCAAATGTGTTATTTGACATGTGAGAAGAACTATTTTATGCATCGTGGTCTAATAATAAAGTTAACTACTTTCTGTATAGGAAAAAAAGAAGCAAGAGAAAGAGCTCACTTAATATAGGTCCATACCATGACATTTAAAACCAAGTAGGATAGCTTCTTTCAGGCTGCTGACATCTCACGTACGAAATAACAGAGAAAATCACATAGGCAGAGCACTAGGCATAGAAAATTATTAGGCAAATATTTAACAATCCAAATCTTGAAAAAGAAGTTGGAAAAACTAGTTCACTCATCTCAAGATGAGTTTTACCACTCACGCAGTGAATTCATAAACCTGCAATATTAAAGATAAGTAGTTCAAGCAGTTATGGACTTACAGAATAATACACTCAACCCAAAAGTTATCAGAAACCTAAGAACGCTGCCTTCCTTTCATAAGCTACTGACCTTTATTTCTCCCAAGATGAAGTTCACAGAGGAATTCACCAATGAATAGCACAGATATATCACATACCTTGAAGTCACAGCTTCCATGAATTCATCAAGAAGATCATCGTAGGCTTGACCTCTGATTCTCTTGTGTCTCAGTCCAATATACAAAGGATCTTTCAGCAATGCCTGCAATAAAAAAATGTTTGAACTATTACATGAGGAAGTTATACTAGTACACTCTAAGTTAATAGGAAGGGGACAACACCACAGTGTTTGAGGATTAACCCAAGCATATGAAGTACATATCCATTTATCCACCTCTATATAAAGATGGAAGAAATGCAACAAAGAGATTAAAGAAACTCCCTTTTGTATCAAGGAAAAGGGATACCCTAGTCTCCAAGGAAGTGTATTGTTTCCAAGTGAAAAAGTAAAAGTTTATTCTGGGAAGTCAGGTTTCAAAAGTGTCTTTTAAAGCTTTAGATAGTACTCATGTCTTTTTCCTTTACATCTTGACAGTGCTCTGACATTTTAAAAAAGCCATTTTCTTTACTTTTATCATCATATTTCACAAATCTCTCCCAGAGTCCATCATCTCAACCGTGTTGATGAGTTGATACTCAGAAAATGTGCTTACAAATTACTAAATGTGTTCAAAGTGGTTTGCAATGACTTTTGACAATGCGCTCCAGCTACAGCGATTCCCCACTCTCAACACTTTCACTGGCCCTCCCAGAAACCCTCATATAAAGACACTCTTTGCTATTATTTTTCACAGGCCTCTGAAAATGAATAAGCTAATTTCTCCATTGACTCTAGCGTGCAATCCTCCCACACATGCCCAAACAGCTTGCAGAATCGGTCAGAAACTTGACTAAACATTTTTCATCCAAAAGCAATCTGCAAAACCAACACGGCTGCAGAAACTCGTACATCAGCTTCAATTAGGAAAGCATCATGAAAAAAAATACAGACCACCTCTCCTTCCAGGAGAGAACCTTCAACGTACAACACGCAGTAACAAGGCTGGAAGGCTTGCTCAGCCTGCTTCAGGCTGGGAATTAGAAATCTCATTTCTCTATTTTTAGAAAAGTGCCTAAATTCCCTTCACAGCTTTTCTATGTTGTCGAACTGAAAAATACTCTGGGTCACAAGCCCCAGTTGGAGATTGATTTGAATCAGTAAGAAACTTAAAACCTTTGGTGGTATTCTGCCTCCCCTGGGATTATCCTGATGCAGACCTACAGATAGAGTTGTTTGTCTCTCCCTCACTTTTCTCTCCCATAAGAAAATTAATAAATAATAAATAAATAATGAAAAAAACAAAGATATCAGATTAGAATGTTTAAAAAATCAATACAAAAATTCAGCAGGATTAAAAGCTGATTTTTCTAAAATTGTTGCTAAATTCATCACCATTTCAAAACAAACTATTTCCAATACATTACTTACAGACTTTCAGAAGCTGTTAGCTCAACTGTTTGAATCAGACACAAATAAAGCTCAAAATTAAAATTAGTTTGTAAATAAAAGTGAAGTCATTACATCGTAAGCATTTTATTTGTTCCCTTCACCAATTCTATGTAGCATTCATGTTTAAGTAGCATATTCTTTGGCTGAAATGATTTTACCTGTGTATTTATATTATTCTGGGTATACTAGCAGCCACATCAAAATCATGATTATATATCTTTTCCAGATACTGCAGGAAAAACTGGCAAGAGCTTGATATCAGGTACCTTCCAAAGTAATTTTCTCTTGTGCATGCTCTTTTTTTACAACCATTTCCAATTTCGTAGTCAAGAACTATTTGTGGAATTATTTTTTCATTGCCATTTTGCGTTTGCCTAGTTATTTAAAATGACCTTAAGAAAATCTGACAAATCAAGGATAAATTTATTTCTCTGGGAGATAAATTCACAGGAATTGCAAATGAACTGTTTAGCAATGTGAAATCTTCAGACAAGTTTGGAAACCCCATGGGAGTTGCCTCGTGCTTCCCACCAGACTGAGGACGCCAGGTCAGAAAGCAGAACTGCCGAGCAGCAGGAGCCTCTGTCAGGAGCATCGTGGTGGGACTCAGAAACAGCAAACCCGTTTCTAAAATCCCACTACCGCACCTTTCCATGCCAGCAGGCTTCTGCTCCTCCGTGTCCTGTGCAAGCATACCACACGCTCCACGGTCCAATTCAGTGTAAGTAACGTAGCCCCTTTCCAACTCCCATAACTCTTCCCAAATTGTTTTGCTTTTTAACAGACTTCTGCAAGATTTTTATTAAAAAATCAGTCTGTGTTCTCATTTTCTAAAACAATGCCCAAAGCGAAAAAAAATAGAGATATCTCTCTCTCTATATATATATATATCTTTGATCCCTTTATTTTTTAAATTCTGAAGACATGTTTCCAAAATGTTTTGCAGCCAGACTGAGTCATACTGATTCCTTCAAGAAGCCAGCTTATATTGGGCAGCGATTCTGTGAAAATTCAAGAGAAAGAGGCGTTCACAGTTATGCTGTTTAAAAAGTGCTAAACAAGCCACAGGTCTGCCTTGAAACACAAGCTCTTCTCCTCCTTTTGCCACTTTTGCATCTTCCATGTCCGTGAGCTTTTAAATCTATCGCCAATGTTCAAACTCAGAACTCTGAAACAGCTCCATTTATAAGAGCACTATATGAATTTATTCACATATCTGTGATGCTGAAATTTAATGTGGAATATTTAAAACAATTAATACGATGTTTCTAGGGTATGTTTAAACTTCCAGGCTGGGAAGTCTCGCAAGCAGAGACAATTAATTCAGCGACACATCTCTGATGAAAAGCTAGGCCAGCTATACACCCAGAGTTCAAAATTCCTTTACAGCTCAGTGCATTCTGCTTCACAAACGTTACAGTTCGACAAGAAATACTCCCAAAAAGTTCCTTTATAGTCCCGTTTGGAACAACGTATGAAGAAACCCAGGGCGGAGACAAAAGAATGAAACATTCAGCAAGTGAAAAGAACAGTGGTCACGTCGGAGCCCTGAGTGGCAAACCATTGTGGGACCGCTCCCTTTCCAAAGGGCACTGAAGAATGAATAAGCTGCTTAAGCACATTATCCCCTTATTCAGGTCAACACCATGCAAACCGGGTCCGCAGTGGTTGTTTTTTTAGAGGGTTCACACATCTTGAGAGATTAACATTTGCTATCGACTATTTCATGGCTTTCAAAACAGATTACCAAAAAGAAAGTTCCGTCCTACAATCGAGTATGTCAAGCTGACATGATGATTAGGTACTTTTCCTCAATGACTTGGGTTTCTTTTGTTCCCCAGCTTGTTGTCAAAGCTTAAACTTTGTTTTGTTCCTTTGGAAATCGAATCTCCTTCAAAACATAACTCTGTTTTTTTCAGGTTAATGGGTTCGTTATGCATATTAAAAGATACTGAAAAAGCTGATGCTGGTTTATTTTTAGACACACTCTAAGGCTAAAAAAAATTCTAAAACATTAATGTTTAGCAATGTGGTGCATTTGAGCTTTAATAGAAATAAGGTTTTACAAGAATAAAGGGCTTAATTGAGGTTCTGGTACTGGAAATATCATGTAGATCTACTTAGAATTAGCTGTGTAAAATAACAAAGAGTTCTTTGAAGCACCACCTGACCATATTAAAACTGTAATGACCTTTGAGGTTTTAAGAAAAAAGCAAGCCGTTTATACCATCTTATTTGTGCACACTTATAGTAAAGAGATCAGCAAATCATCAAAGTTCAAGCAAGGCTTGAGCTGCACACCTGGCTCTCATTTAGCTACAAAAGCCAAACCAGCAAGAAACAGAAAATTGCACACTTATATATTTCATCAGTTGAGAACAAACATGCTGAAATGTCATCTATTCTCAAACTTGGCACCAAGACATTTCTTTGGAACAGATACATATTTTAGTGAACAGCTTCACGGAAAATTGGAGGTGAAGAACTGCAAGACACCGAGCTTTTCCACTCACAAAGATGACAGCAGAGAGCGTCTAGAAGCTCTCAGTGCCACCTAGAAAGTGTTTGGCGCACGGAAATGCTTCAGAACAGCAACTCTCCCCATGCCATTAAAATGTCAAAACCTTCCAGCAGTTCTACAATGGGCAATGATTTGCATTACAGCCACAGTTATAAAATTAAAGGAGAACTACATTTCTATGGGACATGAGAAGCTTTGGGACAAAGACATGCCACATGCCAGAAATGAAACAGATTTCTGAGTATGATTGGTCTACCAGAGCACACAGTCACCAAGAAAACCAGGGGAATGCTGCTGCTTTTGCAGCATTTGATATTTTCTTATATTAATACACTGTAAAATCTTTCTGAAACTTCTTCTTGACTTAGTTTTCACAGGTTGGGGAAGAGCTGGTGACCACAGGGGAATTTCTGTTCTCCAGGAAAGTTGGACATTTGAAACTTTTTTTGGTTCCATAAGATTGAAATGTCACTCAATGTGAAACTTTTTCCAATAAAAGAGTTAGCTAGTCAGAAACAACCTCAACGTTTTGGACTTAACTTCAGCTAATACTAATTATCCAGTAATCAATCTGCATTCATTTAAATTTTTGGTTTGTAAGCACTAACATGCTGAATCACAACTTTCTGTCCTGCAAGAACTGCTTACAGCTGCAAAGTGTTTTCTATGGCATGAGGAAGAATGTATAAGATTTCAATTTATATTAAACTAGGAAGCCTTTTTTTCTTTGAATAAGCTTATTTTGAAGTCTGAAATACAGGATGATGCCCTTAAAACCTGCAACATTCTGTGTTTCCAAATGCTAACTGAATTTCAGATGTGCTGAATGCTGCAAGTAGCGTTGACTATAATTGGGTTTGAGGCTGTAGAATACTTTGCAAAAAGAAGTTTCATAATCAGGGAGCTAAAGATTTTTTACAAAAAATTGTTTTCTTTGAACTACATTGGCCCCATGACATAGTTAATAAGAAGAGATCCCTCCTATCTAAAGACTAGACCTTTGTCAACACATTTGCAAACTGCAAGGAGCCTCTTGCACAAGAAAAAATGAGCCTCATCTTCTGTTTCTCCCCAGAAGGAGACCTCATCTTTGGAAGTCTCAGCTAACACTTTATCTGGACATCCTCAACAGACAGGTACTTGCATACAGAGCATCACCTCTCTTTGCATCTCAGATTCCTCCAGGGGATCCCCCACAGGACAGGATGTGACAAAAGATCCCAAAATAGGAGACCAAAAAATGGGTATCACGATGGCTCATTCAAGGTATAAATAAAGGAGGGGAAAAAACCCACACTGGACATGAGTTTAAAAAATTGAGCCCAATTGTGACAGACCTGCCAAACCCAAGTGGCTGCCAGTACTTGAGCAACAGAGATATTGTATATGCAGACAACAATTGTACTATAATTAACATCTTCCCATCTGTAACCCTAAAAAAATCACTGAAAACTGTCCATTGTCTGTCCAGACAAAACTCTAGATCTGCAATAGTCAAGACTTTAAAATATAATACATTCATAATGTTCCTTTGACATCAATCTTAAATACAGTGTTTGAAGGGGACAATTCCTGCTGAAAAAACTAATAGCAAATAATATTATGCATTTTTGAGACAGTTCAAAATATATTTATTTATTAATACTCTGATGAAGCAATATCCTAATGTAACAGAAAAGAAGTTACAGTATTTCAAATTTTGTTTAAAATAACTTAAGGTTGTGCTAAAAAATTTAGAGAATACATTCTCTTCCATACATGCATAGTGATTCTATAGTTTTGAACAGCTACACTAGATGTTTTCAGTTATTTCTCCATAAAGACAGGCTTGAGTTATCCAATCCAACTTTTCTTTCCTTTCATAAGGTTGTTCATCTGTCACTTTGACATTTATATCTTTTGCCTGCCTTCTGCTCAGGAAGCTTACTCATTTCTTAACCTGGAGAGGAATTACCAGTTGTAGCTTTGACTGCGCACTGAACCCCATTGCTTATATTCTTGTTATTTCCCACGCATGCAGAAAGCTTTACCCAGTTGAAAAATTGTCAGCTCCAGCAAACCTTAATTTAACAACAAAATAAAAAATCACTCTAATGGCTGGAAAGAATGTTTCATGAAGGAATCTTGTAACACGCTATGAAATTACCACAGCCTGTCCCCAAGCAAGAGACTGCACAAAGCCAGGCTGTGCCAAGGACATTCTGTGGGCTGCCTCCAGCGTGTGTATGTGGCACCGAATAAAGGCCCCAGTGTGCGAGGGCTGCGGGCAGACGGCGGGCTGCCTGCCGAGCGGGCGCCATCCCTCCATCCCTCTCGTACGGCACGCTCCGCCTGCCTCCCTCCTTCCCTTCTCATGGGCACCAGAAGGGCTCTCCCAGGAAATCAAACTCATTCCCTTGTACGAGCACACAAAGTCAAGGACCATTCAGCTCCCTAAAAGTAACACTTACAAACATAAGTAAAATATACAAAATGGCGCAAGCTATGTGAGCCATCCTTAGCGAGGGAGCACCAAGTACAACATCCAAAGAGAAAAAGTTGCTGCAGTAATAGGCAAGATGCACCTGATTTTTCAAGAGGGTGTTGTGCTGTCTGCTCTTTGAGCCACGCAACATGTTGGTGTTTTTGTTCAAGAGTCAGTCTGTGGAATTAAGTGATGGGTCAACAGCTCAAGGAGTGTTGATGGTGCAGGGCCCGGCAGCAGTGTTGCCTTCTGGTTTGAGTCTGTTAGGTACATCTGAGTCATTCTCTTAGCTTACCCCCAAAATACTGGAAATTATAAAATACTTTTTAGAAATCAAAAATTTATCTCATGATTTGTAGGCATAATTCAAGATTTCTGAGCACTTAAACTCACAATAACGGTTACAGCCAGCTGCCCATCAATGATGCATATGCCTAAGGAGGTTCCTTTCTAGAGTGATTTTCCATTCCCAACAACCTGGAGTTCACAGGGAAACCTGAACTTCTCTTCTGGATTGGCTCTGAAAATTACAAGCAGTACACAGTATAGCTACGCTAACTGTATATTTTGCCATAGTTCATATTGAATACTAAAAATTAAATTTTTTAAAAGGCAGTAATACATCAGACATCAGATGAATTATATCTTTTTCAGAGCAATTAGGCTTTTGTTCCACTTGCTCACCTTTCCAGTACACAGGATAAGAGATTCACACAAAAATAATAAGCTTTCCCAGCAAGTTTCCATTGCTATTAAAAAGAATTTCTTGCAGTAAAATTAATTGGAGAATCTAGAAAAATTGCTCTGCGCACCCTGTTCTTTATGGCAATTTCAAATTAGGGAAGACTTGGGAGTACCGCTCAACAGTGAAGCACAGCCCAGACTACATCTTTGGTAGACAGGAGATAAAGTACAAAAACAATGGTCTTTCGCTGAAATTTAAATTCCATTGGAACTTTTTTCAGGTAAAACAGCTTCTGTTTACTCTTTTCAACCAGCTTAACTTTTAAAAACTGTTAGAAGTAAGTATTATAGAACTGCCATCACTGAATCTACAGCACAAGCCACATGATGCTCATAAGGAGAAAAGCAGACATTTTCCTCCAGACTGGATTAGAAATTGTTCATGAAGATACTGTAACTAAAGACAAAACCCCACTGTCTTCAAAGCTAGCAAGTTAGTTTGTCAATTCTTCAAACTAGAAAAAGGAAAAACTATGTTTTTCAATTGTAAACATACAATTGTGCCAACATCTGTTAAGTGAATGTTAGCTTCAAAACTAAAATTCATACAGTCCTTGTTTCTAGCACTAGAGTTATTTTCCTAGTACCATGCTTGTGTACCACCACCAGATGCATCAGGTCTGTCTTTTAAATCTACATTTGACTTCTACACCAAGTAGCAGCTATGCCAAGCAGGTCATTACTAAAGCACTTGATTGCTAGGAGGAAGTGGGAGGGGAAACAATTTCTAATCTTGGAATTTCCTTAATTTATACAAAAGAAAGAGTATAGAATGATCCGTTTTCTGTACGACTTGTGCCAATCTGAAAATAATGGCATGCTTTGTACAAACAGGGCACTGTCCCTATGGGTGGGATACAGAGACAGCTGCATTCCGGGGATAAGCACTAAGTGGAGACAAGCTACATGTCTACAGTAACACACTTCAATCATTTCATTTGTTCTTTACTGCCAAACTCTTACAAAATGCTGACTTTACATCTTCTGACAGCCAGAAAGCTTTGTATGGACAGCCAGCACAAAACCTCCCAGAAATTTTTATTTTATTCTTATTTATTGTTTGAAGGACCCTAGGTAAATTTAAGTAAAGTTCAGCAGAGGTTTTCTAACCCTTCTTCCTCCTCCTCATCATCTGACTATGTCCTGTCTTTTCTCCATAGACAGAAGTATGTGATTGCACATAAATAGTTAGAGGAATTATTTCAATACACATTTGCTGGTTCTGCTATTAAGCTAAAAAACTCTCCCAGTTCCTCAGCTTGACAATCACCTTTCAAAAGAGATTTATAAATTAAGAGAAAAAACCAAAAGACTTCCTCTCTCATGTAACAGGATAAAGTCAAGAGTGGCTGAAGGACATCCTGGGCTTAGGAAGCCCTTAGTAGGAGTCACCAGTCTGGAATTCACAACCAGCCATGAGAAAACTCCATTCTGGGCGACTTTGACAAGCCCTGAAAAGTGCAGTTTCCCACTAACAGAGCTCAGACAACAGCCTGCTCCTCTCCCTACAAATTTTTCTCTCTTCCTTGGACATAACACATTAGTCCCATTTGAATACTGCTTTCTGCCTCTTCCTCAGGAGGTTACAAATGATTTTCCAACAAAAGAGCGTCACCACAAAGTCCAGGGCGGTACTGCTGCACTAATCGAGGCTAGCATGCACCATATGATCCACGGCCAGAACCATATCTAGCAGAGTTAGTAAGGGGATCAGAGAGACCTAATTCATTGTGTATTTTAAGAAAAGTAAAATAAACAGCAAGAGCAGTACTGTGCATTATGTTTAACAGTCAGAAAACTCTCCTAATGTTAACATCTGTCTGCAAGGATAGGGACGATGCCAATTCCACAAATGCCTGTAATTTGAGTTGGAACTTGGAAGACGCTCAGAACCATGGCTTCAGAGCAACATTTCATCAGACACAATTTTAGGATGCATAACTCTTTTATACAGTAAAACTGAAAACAAATGGTTTGCCTGCATGCCAGTGGCATTTCTTGAAAAACTTAATCATTTGCCTATTGAGAAAACAATAGTCCTGAAGAATCCAACATTGTTTAGGACTTCAGCAAATTATGCTGCATATAATCATTAATATTTTAACATACAAATAATAATCAGAAAGCAATGAAATCTGACAAGTCTCTTGAAGTCTCTTGTATTTTACTCATGTAATTTTCAGACCACCTAACAAGAAATCTCCTACAACCCCTGACATCTATTTTCTATAAAAGCTTTTACTGAATCCCAGAAAAGGCTCAGACTAACAATTAAGCTCTCTACACAACTGACCTTCAACAGCCCCCATGCAATCAAAGACTACCATTTCTTCTTCACGAACCCCAGCAGCTACAAGGCTAAAATCTCAATCTGCATGTCCTGCCAGACATCAAGAAACATTTAACAATGTCCTCCATGCTACATTTTGAAATATGGTTGATGGATAACAGGAACTGGAAGCTATAGAAATAGATTACCACAACCAAATTTCCAAAGTTGATTGCTCTTAAAACACATGAGGGAGGATGTGCTGGACCCTGTTTGAGGGTCCAGCAGTAAGTGCTTATAGTAAATCACAGAAGATGGCAAAACAATAATATTTAAGAAGGGCCAGAATAGTACCCACAGTAGGCTACATAGTACCCTAAAACCAAGTCTAGCCTCACTGAAACTTTTTATAAAAGTTGGAGATATTTTTCTTTGCTTTTTTTCCTGCAAAGTTACCAGGAGTGTAGCTATCTTAATAAATTATCTTTTCCAGCTTAATCAAGAGCACATGACAAGATATAGCTGCTCGAGGTGGTTCAATCACTTTGAATAAAATCAAACTTCCCTACGCCATTTTTGTGAAGCAACAAACACACATCACTCCCTTTATTTTCATCCACTTACATGTCCAAATTTTGTTTGGGACAGGCAGCTGAAATGTCTGAAAGCAAGGAGTCATCTCCAGATTTTGAAACCAGACAAAAAAAANCCACCAAAGTGAATCAGACTTACTCTTTTGAAGAAGGCATGAGTAAAGCTTTGCTATTAAGTAATAATATTCAGAAGAATGCCATCTTAATAATTTTCCTTCATCTGGTAAATGACAAAGATAACATAAACTTAAAAAAAAAATCTCAAATATCTCATTTTCATTCATATTTAATATTCTATCAATAAAATGAATTTTGCTAATATTGTATCAGCTCACACTTTTTGACAGCACACAAAGTGTCTTGAGTCCATCACATAGTTAATTGAACAGAATTTCAACATATCAGCAGATACACCATTTACAAAACTAAAAAATTTGTTCTATGTTATCAGTACATCTCATTTCTGTATCAACAGTTCTGATATTTTGTTTCAATTTTTTTCATTCACATGTAACTATAAACCTCCATCGCTTGTTGCGGCCTCTTCTCAGTTCTATTAAACTTGTCTATTTATTTCATTTGCTTCCATAAGCTACTCCCACATGGTCCTTCACCAAAGTATCTTTGACCCTGACATCCTTCTCTACTGTGCTGTCACTCAGCCGTTTTGTTTACTAGAGCCAAATGGGTTGGGCCTCTTCCTACACAAACAAGTCACAACAACAGTGTCCTTTTGACTGGCAATTATTAGACAAGTCTGGTGATATTATTTTGGTGCTGGCACCTCAGCTGTTGACTATATATCTGTCCTAGCACCAGAAGAAAAAAAGGAAAAGTAGTTCAGTGCACAAAGTAGATCTGCTAGTGCAAGGCTAACATTTGTAAGAGCACCTTTATGGTTTGCAAGAGACACGTTTTGTCCTAGACACTAGGTTGACTTCCAGGGAAGCACAAATGATGCATCTTATCCAACCGTTTGTGATAATAGAAATATTTATGGCTCATTCCCTCTCTTGTCTTCTCCATTGCCTGTCAAATTGCTGAGGAGGCAGATAGCTAGCAGTTACTATTTCGGAACGAGTGGAAGGCAACCAGAACAAACACTATCTGTTGCTGTCTTCTGAGTATGAATAGCTGGAAATGTCTAATGTATCTTGAAATAAAGTCTGCCGTCAGTTTGGTCTATGGATATTCATGCATGCTATCCAAAATAAGCATTTCCAGATATTCATTGCTGCCCTCTTTTATAGATCCCCTTGTGCTGGAAAGCGAAGCAAGAAGAAATGAAATGGACTGATAGAAGTGTCGGTAACATCAGTACACAGCTCATTCTTTCTAATGTCAGCTGAAACTGAGACTTAAATCCCATGTCACCATTTATGTTCTTTCTGCTAAAGCCCTCCCCTCTTCATCTTCTTGGGTCTGAAAAATCATTGCCGACATGCTGTTTGGTAAATGTGAAAATCTGAAGCACCCCCTGGCTTTGTCACGTTTTCCATGGTCTAATGAAATAGAATATTTCACAAAAGTAATATTCATAAATAGCGTATTTCGTAAAAATAAATGAAGTCTCAGAAAAAGAACACCATTTATTCCTAGCCAAAATGGCAAAGTTTAAAGGATGACAATGGATCAAAAGTAACAGACAATTTCTGAGGTCTTCTCATGCACTAAGCAGTAGAATGGCATTTCTCAAAGATAGAAAGAGTTTGTTTAAGAAGAGGTTGACATAAGTTCAAAAACAATTTTTAGTGTCTGTAGAAGCCTCCTGAGCCAGACAGCAACAACATGTCAGATGCAGAGAGGCGAGTTAAGTGCAGAGTATGAATTCATGTTATCTAACTTAAGAACCTAAATTGGATATTTCAATATCTAAGCTAGTCTAAGCTTGGTTTATAGTCAATAGATAAAAAAGAGACAGTTTTAAAATACAATTCATCTGACCAATTTAGACAGCTACTTAAAAAGAACAAGCATCTGCTCCTCTTTATGACCAAGCCTAGGATGATTAACTCAGGTTCAGACGGCTCTCAAGCTCCGTGTCTCTTTCTCAGTCATTCTGAGCTAGTTTGATGATGGGGCCCCAGATTCTCGAGACTAATAATTCAAATACAAGATTATAATTGTCCATTACATTGAATCTTAAGTATGGGAAAGATGAAAGAGAACAGGCAAAAATATTGTTGCCTAAGTGGGTATACTAGAAAAGTCTAGATTTGGGTTTAGTACACAGGCAATACAGAAAGGCTGGATTTACAAGAAGATTGCAAACATTAATTTTTAGTATTTTATGAAAGCTTAGAAAGACTTTAAGCAGAGGCAGTATAGGATACTGATAGATGTAAGTCTGGCACCAAAATATATAGTACTATATTATTTTATACAACATGCATATTAAAAAGATAATATGAACTTGAAAGACTCCTTTAATTTAATTGTACTAGAACAATTGGATGAGTTTTAGAAACTGCAGTAACCTTGGCGTACAATGACAACAGTAAGCCCCTGGTGAAAAAAACAAACAAAACTTTGCTCTGTTGGGTTTTTTTTATTTATTTAGAAAGAACTGTAAGTATTTTGGCTACTGAAACTAAAAGTAGATCAAGATATTTTTCATCCCTGTAATACGGCAAAAAAAGACAAGCATTATAATAGTAATAGTGTAAACACAGAATGTCTTTCTACTATTAAAGAACAAAGCCCACTACAAGTGAAGGCAGCATTAAACAAAATGCTGATAGTGTACATTTTATGAAACTGAGAAAAATATTTAAAGAGAACAAATGTTTAAAAGCCAAGCCCATTTATATTTGAGCTTTATTGCTAAAAGTGCTGGTACGCATAGCTGCTGAACTATGCCTAAAAAAATATGAGAAAAACATCTAAATGAAAACAAGGGAGATGATGTAATACATTTCCCTGGGAACATCATGGTAAAGAATAGCAACTGGTCTTCTACATTTGCAAGTAAGTCAAAACAGTCAGCAGCTCTAATTATGGTGGGAAATGCTCTTCCCCTTTGTACACAATTATTTCATAAAAGGGGTAGGCAATGTTTTGTATTTCAGCTCTCTTAATACATGATTAGTAGAATGCATCCCTTAGTAAGCACTAGACGTTTATACACAGTCTTCCACTGAAGGTTTAATACAAACAAGGAAATACATAGTAAGGCAGAAGAAATAGTAATTAAAAAATAAATTGCAAAAGACTATGGACAAAATAGAAGACAAACTCAAAGATTCTTCAAAAGGCAGTCTTTAAAAGATAGAAACATACTAGAAACCTCAGTATGTTGGGTAAATTTATATTCTCAAGATTCCCTCCCTAGAAACACATCTCAACAACATGCTGCAGTCACTTCAGGCAAGAGGTTTTGGCCATAGAGGGTGAAAAAACCTTCCTGGCTAAAGCCATATGCAGTTTTGAGGATATACTTGAAAGAATAAATTAGGAAACATTATTTGAGTAGTCGGTAAAAATTAGCATTTGATTCTTAGATTTTTAATTGCAGAAGTGAATTCTGAAATATAGCAACATCCACTATTAAAACCAATGAAAATAATTGTGTAAAACACATCATCAGCAAATTACTTTCTGATTTCCTGCAAGAAAATCATGATGCAAGAGGTCTCTTTGAATGTTACTGAACTGTATTTTTAATGCTACCTAACAGATAACAATTGGACCAGTTTTAAAAATTGCAGTAACCTTTTGTTAACTGCTAACATCGGTTTCCTTGGCATTCGCTCAAAGCTGAGGTCCACCTGAGTAGGACTTTGAGCTCTTACTGGCTCAAGGAGAAAAGCCAACAGTGAAGAATTCCTGTTCTTCCTTTCCCAAGACTAAAGACAGTAACTGTTTGGCTAGTAAGCTTTTATGTCCTTTTCTTTTTTTGTCTTTCTTGCAGTTATAATCTGTTACTCTCCATGAGCATTGCTTGATGCGTCTTGTCAGTGAGCATGCTTGCACACATCACACTGGATATGCTTGGGAAAAAATTGGAGTCTCTGAAAATTGATTATAGCTCTCAGAATATATCTGAACAAAAGGTGAAGAAACATATGGAAAAAAAAACCCCCACAGACAAAAGTCAGATGCAAGCTACCACGCAGACTGACACATTTAACAAGGTTAAAACAGGAACTGTGGTTTCCAAATCAAAACACCATATTCCAAAATACAGAATATTCTGTGCAATAAAGGCCTCTCTATCCAGGAACAATTTACCATTTCTGTCGATGACAGGGCCCTGTGAAAATACGGAATTTTCTAACACCCCAGATATATTAACTCCATGTATGATGTAATGGATATATCTGTGTGTGCACAAACACTTCCACATAAATGAATGCAAAGTCTGAATATGCACCTATGATTAGATTGAGATGGGAGCAACTAGCATTTAGTATAATTATTGAAATAAAAATAAATACATACAGCAGAATTCTATATTACTTCATTCCTCCTCTCATCATGTTATACACAACTTACTCAAGAAATACTACCTAACTTTGTGCAATGCAATATAATGGGACCAAATATTACAAAGAGTTTTGACTGAGGCCTGATTAGAGAGACCTTTGGAGACTCTTACTGTTCTGATTCATTATTTGTAATAATGATAATGTCTGCACTAGAATAACATTATCTGATTCAAGTTTAATATTTTCTACAAGATTCAGAAAAGCACATAAAAAAATTACAATTCCTTCCACATCTGTATTGTCAAAATAAAGTGAAGAAAACTCAGTACATGCAAGAAAACACAGAACAAGAATTCTAACATGCTACAGCACATGACCCTTAGATAAGTATTCACTTAACCGCATTTTTCACTACCATTGTGGTAAGAATTTCAATACTAACTAATACCAACTTCAGTAATGGTCAACAAAAATGTCACACAGCCCTATTTATTCACTGGAAATGAGGGAACATTCTGCAATTCTGATGGATATTTGCATGTTTGTTTGTTTGGTTTTTTTTCTTACTCCAGAAAGCAGCAAATAATATATTTTGAAATATTAAATTTCCAAACAAAATCTATGGGAAAATTGTAATTGTTGTTAAATATTCCCTTGCCTCTGCCTGCTCACTATAGTAATCTGTATGTAAGGCTCCGTGCCAGTCCACACATCCCAGGGTGTACCTCACCACACCAGCTCAGCAACATGGGGGCCATGAAGGTTTGTAGGAAACACAGTCAGGCAGAAACTCCTGATCCACAGAGGGAAAATACTGAGGCAGGAGACATCCAAACAGAGTGTTGGAATCAGCTTTAGGATTTCAATGATAATCCCCCTCCACCAAATATATACACTAAAACCCAAAACCAGTCTGTCACACTATTTATCAGTGGTTTTAGAACATCCCATAGATGTGAATCCATGGAGTACAGGAGGTTTGGGCTCAAGCTTGTAGTGGATTGTAACAGAAAGAACATATTTGAAATATTACTAACAGGAAAAAATAAAATAAAGTTTATCATATACTGTGAAGTACTCACCTCATGTCTACAACAAACAGAAAACTATTCAAACTATGAAAACACTAATGGGACAAAACCAGCAGTGATAACGTACGGCTTACAAAGGACAATATGAAATTTTAATACACACGAAGAACATACAAAGATGATGGACGATATGTATAAGAGCCCAAAGAAGAGGGAAGTTAGCATTCACCAATGATATGCTTCTAATGTGCAACAGATAAAGCACTAATATCTAGCTAAAACTCCTCTGTAATTGTAAAAATGATAAAAATAAAATAAAAACTCCTCTGTAATAATAAAAATGCCACTCCATTTGAATACTTCAATATAATACAGATGTTTTCCTGTAATTTTTCATGAATTACCTTTCTAGTATGTATACTTCATGACTGCATGATTAACTATGTCCTTCACTGAATATCCCACCTAAAAACTATTATCCAGAATCTGGAGCAATTCTGGCAGCAATTAAATTAAATTAAAAAGCAGATGCTTCATGATAAATAAATATACAAACAAATTTGTCACCATATTACACTCAGTTTAAAGTAACTGTACCTTCAATAGCACGTTTAAAACCTGTGCAAACTATCCTCTCATTCTGATAAAATTTAACAATTTTGATCAATATTTTCTTCTAAGAGTAGACTAGGTTTGTCACACTATTGCTTTGGATACGCAAGATCACATCATAAACCTTTATTTTTCAATTCATTCAAAGTTTGCCTTGAAGCAAGCTTATTTAATATAATCTGTTGTCTGTTGCCTAAAGCCTGCGATTTCATTTACTCTTCCTGATCTGTTTTATTACTTTCTATGTGCTCTACTGACAATCCAACCTGGCGAGCTTACAAGACTCAATACCTGAGAAATAGAAAGCTAGGAATTTGCAAACAGACTAATGTAAAATAATATTTTTGGACAGGAAAAGCGAGCTACAACTTAGTCAAAAGACTGAGTTCGACATGTGTCAATAACAAATCAGCAGTGTACAGCAGAAACGTATTCAAATGGTAAATCTAGATTTATTATTACACTTACAAATTGTCAACATGTCTGAGTTAAAATACTGAGTCAAAATAACTTTTGTAACTTTCAACTTGTGAATGCATTACCAGACATGTTTAACTATTCACTAAGAGCATTGAAGAGCAAGAAAATGAAAGGTCTCCAAAAATTTAGGGAAAAACATCAGCTGTCGGATACTTGTGACCCGCTCAAGCACATCATCCAAGGGGCCCTGCACTGAGGGGCAATGGTGCCCCCGCCGAGTACCATCCCTTCCTCAGCTCCTTCTTTAGGTCTGCCACGCTGGCACAGTTTCAGGTGTTTCTGCTGTTCAAATACAGCATGTTCAGGAGCGATGCTCTATTTATTTTAGAGGTGAAACACATTGGAAAGATGACTCTAAACCCCCCATTTTTAGAAGACACATCTAAATAAACAGATTGTACTTGTCCATTCCCTCCTCTAATGCATATTCAGTCCACTCCAAATAACTGAATAGATTTAAAAGGAGACTATCAATTCCTGCAAATTAAAAAAGAGTGTGGGGTTTTTTTTTCCTTCTGCACAATGGGCTAGACAGAATTGTAATTCAGAAGTTACTTTACTTTTCAGCACTTCTGAACACTGAAAAGAGAAAAGAAAAAATGACTCATGATACTGACTCTAGGAAAAGTAATATCTTACCACAATATCTTCTTGCCAACTGAAAGCGGGGAAAGGGGAGGAAAAAGGAATATTCATGTATTTTCTCTTTTGTTCAAGCACTGGCAGTGTACTACCAGGGAAGGATCTAGCAGCAAGAACTAAGGGGGGGGAAAAATTCCGCTTGTAAAATAGAACTTAAGTTGTGAAGGAGAGTGCAATTATCTACTACCAGAATGGCACAGACAGGCAGTAGCCAAATGATAAAAAAAACACAGAAGGTTTAGTCCATCAATAGTTTTACAGATTTTCATGCCTGGAATCCAGCATCATAGGGCCACAGCATTACCTTTGAGCACCTTCCCTGTTTTGTGGAACATGGAGAAAAACCTCTCGTTTAACCAGGTTAATTTGGTCAGTGACATTTTAACATAGCTAAAGGAAAAGCTGTGTATCTAGAAACCTCCTGTTTGTATCACACTTAGTGTCATTTGTATTTGAGAAATACTCAAAACTACTAGGGAACGCATCGGAGAATATAACCTAGAAATGAGATTCCCATATATGCACCAGATACAAAAATAAATCCTTTTTATATAGACAGGAACAACCTCTATTCATAGAGTTCAGGAAATGCTACTACTGTTTTACAGCAAAACTATCACTGAAATGCTGTCTCTAGTTCTAACAACCATCATTCAAGGGGAAGGCAAAAGGACCTTTTTAAATTCAGAGAACATAACCATTCCATGATACATTTACTACACAAACAACGGCATAAAAGTGCCATTCATCTACATATGAATGCAAATTTTAACTCTTTTCTTTAGAAATCTCTACAGCTGTACACAATTTACATGATTTTATGTGTTTATATCTTTACATTGATAAGATATGAAATCGCAGGTTTTCTCTAAACTCAACTTGCTCTGTCCAGATTTCTACTTTGGTTGGAATATGAATAACAAAAGCAAAAGCAGGCTCATTTCTTATACCTCAACAGTTTCCATTTGCACATTCATAGGTAGGTATTTTTCAAGAACACTTATCTTGGAAGGCTGGTACCAGTTCTTACGATAGTTGGAAGTAATTTGGGGAAACACAGAAAGCTAACTAGCACAAGTTGAAGAACTGAGCCTGAATTTGCATGTCAGCTTTTCTGGATTCACTCTTCCACCACGGATCCCCATCATTCCTCCAGAACAGTCAGAACTGCCAGCCCAGTCATGCTCATTGACCTATTTAGGGCAACTGTGAGAACGGCCACATTCCTGCATTTAAACATTTGTAGTAAGTTAAGGGAAAAAGTATTCCAAAGCAAGCACGCAGGAAATAACTTGAAACAGCAGCCCACAAGTCCCTGAAATGTGGCAGATGAAGGAGGAGAAGCTGCCCTGCGTGTTTCTCTCTCTTGTGCACTGCTCAGTACCTAAATGTCTGTATTTGACAGTTATTCAAATAAACAATGTCTTCAGACATGCATTTGCAAAAACTGAACCAACCGTCATGATTCATCTGTACATTAATGGCATATATGTATGACCAGCCAGTTATTTAATTATGTCTACCCCAGGGTAAGAGAAGGTTTGCATGTCCTGCATCTTTGAAGCCATCATGGCTGCAGCTGGAATGACTTCTGACACCGGAGCGATCCTGATGGTGCTGGTGTGTGGCCGCCATCCCAGCTCTCAAAGAACTGGCTCCAGGACACCAAGATGCCTTCTGGTAGAAACTGCCTATGTAAAAAATCCTTCCAATACCAGCTGTCTTGGCTTTTCTGTGTTGTGTGGAAGTACTGTTTAGAAGAGTTGAATGCTTTCTACCTAAGCTGAAATTTATGGTTAATGGTTTACATTTAAATGCTAACACACAATTAATCTCTCCGAAGCTCCCGCAACTGGCCGTTGCCAGTATTGAATTTACAGATGTAATCAGCCCAGGAGTGCTCTGGCAGCCCTGAACTTGTCAGAGCTTCTCTTGTAAGGTACCAAATAAACACAGTTCTCATTCCTCTGTTAAGCATCCATTATTAGATTAAGATTTTTATGGTCAGAAGAAACCCTTTAACCACCAGTTTGACTTCTATATAACAAAAGCCATCAGTCTTCCCAGATTTCATTCTTGTTCTGGCTGGATAACAGTACTTTAACTAAACCATGTCTCATCTATGACCCTTGGGCACTAAAAATACTGCCTCCAAGTCATTGATAAAGATATTATATATTGCAGAACTGAAAAAAAATAAAACAAAACCCTAGAATACCATAAACCCACAACTATTTTATTATTCTTCACAGAAATGTATGTTTTAAATTGCATTTTCTCTAGTAACACACGAGGCCTGCTTTGTTTTTTCATTAGTTCAGTTTCTTAGATGGAACAGTATGCATTAAATGTGTTACTGAAGGCAAAAAATAAGAGTCAACCAAAAATCTGTAAACTCACTTTAACATTAGATTAAATTTGTTTTTAATAAGCCCATGCTAATCAGCAGCAGCTATTTTATGCTCAATTCTTGATTAGTCAAACTTTCTGATTTTACTCAATTCTTTAACTAAGGTTACAGCAAACAGGACCACTGTATTTTAAATAAAAGCCTTAACTTTAATCCAATCTTCCTGAACTTCTCAATTCATCCCATATATAATTAAAAAAACTCCAGTACTTCCTCCCCAGCCAGCTCAGCATGGTCCAGAAAGCTTTTACCCAAGTTTTTTTTAAAAGAACTGGCCAAAGCATTATTTAGACATTTGGATTTATGGATCTTGACAAATTTTTAAAGCTTTTGTTTAACATATTAATTTGCTGTTAATAAAATGGAAAATAAGACCTCTCACCAAGATAGATAAAACTGACATTTTTAAAATATCTACTATATTTATACTGACAATCTAATATTTCCATCAGTACCACCATTAAGGTAAAGCATCACGAAAAATAGAAAATCTCGTTCTTACTCTTCATAATTAATGTGGATTAAGTTTCTTCTCTTTAGTGTCTTTTGCTTTTTTACTACCTATATACCCAGTTTTTGAACTTGGTTTCTACTATTGTGCTTTGCTGTTTTCTTTTCTTTTTTTTTTTTTTTTTTATATTTTTTTTTTTTAACTNTTTTTTTTAAACTGTCAGTTTTCACATCCCTGTAAGCCGGGCTGATATTTAACCAACAGGCTTGCCTCAACATTGCTTATTTTGTGAGAGTTTAATAACATGTTTTAAGTAGCAAACAATCATCATTCACATTTGAATGTTTAAATGTTTTCCCTTGATTCAGCTTGATTATTTCTGCCATCCTTAAACCACCCCACTTACAGTGCTGAGTACATGTGTTTCAGATAGGTCTCCATTAAGCTGTAGTTGCTTGTACCTTGACAACCACTCATTTTTCTTCTGCAATCTGTTTCTTTCACTATTTCAAAGTGATTAACATACACCTCTATAACATTAGATGAATGCCCAGAATCCAGAGATCACATCACCCCAGGATTTCCAACAACACTTTCATATCAGTGCTGAGACTAGTGCCTGAGTATGGATTACGTGGATTGAAATCCCACCTCAGAAGCACCATCCTCACACTTAAAAAATTCATGGCTACTGGGTAAGGCACAACTTTTAGTGAGATTGTCATGGGCTGCAGTAAATAACTAATACTCCAACTAATGTTTTCAATGCTTTGGATAAAAATGTCTTACCAGCAATTACTTGCCTCCAATTTGTCAATGACTTACAAAACAGGCATATTATTTTTGGCAGTGGTCAACACCACTTCTTTTGGACGCTCAGTCCCACACTGATTACATGGAGTAATTTACTAGTTTGGTCATGCAAGTCTTTCTACCAGGTCAATTTTTACTCATAAGTAAGCAGTTCCCTTTCTTTTGCTTATTATCTAGGCAACTGTATAAAAATGTTTTATTTGCCTCTCTTCTCTTTCCTTGCTTTTATGAGTAGCAGGATAACACCCCAGCTAAAAATACCTCTGCTAAAACTAGCACTAATAAGGCTTCTAATAATTGTCAGAAATTGAATTAGTTGCTCCTCAGAGTTACTGGTTTGAGTCCTGTACCCAACAAAATAATATAGGATGAGAATTTGTGAAGTTTTTCTTGCAATCTGCTTTAGAGTAAGATTTAATCTTTCTGGAGAATTTGCAGGTTGTGCACAACCGCATTATAGTTGCCAAAAATACATATTTTAAAATTTATTTTAAAGCACTGAGGCCCCCACAGAAAGGGAGAAGGAACTAATCTAAATGGAAAACATCTGCACATTTCAAAAAATATGTTCAGCACAATTATTATTTATATGTGCTCAAGTTATGAGAGTGATTTCTATTGTGTCTTATTATGGAAAATCCTGGCTAGAGTAAGAAAATATAGCATAAAAATACAGTTATTTGTCCAAGAGATGTTACGATAAGGAATTGCAGTGCAATTCCACAGCAGCTTGACCTAATATAACCAGCTGAGCCAGCAAAATGCAGTCGCTTTTCAGTCATTTCAGTTCTCTGCAGTGGCTCACCACCAGGTTACACAAACACCAGCATTAGGGAGGGAACAGGAAGGGTGTTAGAGGGAAGAAATTAAGGGAGCTGGTATCCCAGAATCTCTGACTTTGACTAAAGTAGCCAGGGAACTGCAGCCAAGCTCCACTTAATGAGTATCACCAAGCTCATGCAGTCTCTTCAGACAAGGGGTATACCAATAGAGTCCCACCTGTTCATAAACCTACAGCGGAGTTCAGATTTACAGCTGTTAGATAAATGCTTAAACATCTGAGCAACCAGTCCCCACTGGAAAAAGCCACCAAACATCTACGTTTTGAAGGGCAGTCTAGCAAAACCTTGAAAGAGCAATTGTGCTGCCTCTAGTGTTGACTATAGCCCAACCACAATTCACAGCCTTGATTCCTCTCATGCCACTGACTTCTCCTCACCCAGATGAGTATAAACGTCATGGATTCATAAGCTAATATAATTCCTTGCATCTGCTACAGCACTGAAAAAACCCCAACAAAAATAACTCTTTACCCAACCTCCCATTCATTCAACGTCAGTTTGAAGTCTCTTGTACCAGTAAATTTAGCTGGGGATTTTAGACTGTCGGGCAGCACGTGCATGTCTGAGCTTGATACACACCTAGGCAGGAACAAAAAGCACTCTGACAGAAGCAGTCCTGTCCTACACTGCTAACCACCATGCTGGCTGGGGACTAAAACACACTCAGCCTCTAATTGCACTGTATGACTAAACTGAAGCAGTTCATAATACAGTCCTAAAATAAGAAGCCATATTCCAAAGTGAAACAACAAAAGGCATTCCCCTGATCAGAAGGTGAATATTTCAGAGCATCAACAAATCCCAGCTCACACATTTTTTATGCATCTTGTAATACTTTAGGTTTGCCATTCTTCATACAAATTGAACTCATTCTTTAGTCACAACAACAGTGACATGAAAGTTGATCTACTGTTATGGGTAAGCTTGTTTTGCTATTTGTGTATAGGTGTATATATAAGTTTGATAACTTTCAAAAAAATAATATGCTATGAGCAATTCAAAACTACAGAGCAATTCAAGCGTAAAAGCAAAATGTAAAGCCTACTGCAGCATTACAAGTAGCTGATGCAATTAACTACCTAGAAACCATAGAATCATAGAATATCCTGAGTTGGAAGGGACTCATAAGGATCATCGAGTCCGACTCCTGGCTCCACACAGGACCAGCCAAATCAGAGCATATGACTGAGAGCGTTATGCAGATGCTTCTTGAACTCAGTCAAGCTCGGTGCTGTGACCACTTCCCTGGGGAGCCTGTTCCAGTGCCCGACCACCCTCTCAGTGAAAAACCTTTTCCTGATACCCAACCTAAACCTGCCCCATTGCCGCTTCATTCCATTCCCTCGGGTTCTATCACTGGTCACCAGAGCGAGGAGATCAGCGCCTGCCCCCTCACTCTCCCTCATGAGGAAGCTGTAGGCCATGATGAAGTCTCCCCTCAGCATCCTCTTCTCTAGGCTGAACAAACCAAGAGACTTCAGTCTCTCTTCATGTATGTCTTCCCCTCTAGACCCTTCACCATCTTTGTTGCCCAGAAACATTCAATAATATGTTAGATAACTGTCCCAGCTGTTCAAACCAGGAAAAAAAAACAAAACCATTTTATAGTTAAAAAGACTTGTATGTGATTTGATATGGCTATGTGCTACAGTGTTCAGATACATCTCACAAGTCTATCCACTTTCAGAAGGGGAATTTGGGGAGATAGAGAGAGGGTAGCAGGCCATATCTCTGTTCAGTAATGCTTTCATGATGCATTGTCTAAATTATCCCAGCGGGGCAGGGGTGGAGGTGTGTGTATAAAGCTGAAGATGCACACGCCCAACCCAACAATCTAGAAGTCCCAGCTAAATTTACTGGTACAGGAATGCTTTATTTAGCTATAATACACATAAATCTCGGATACATTTATCATGCATAAAGTTTAACATTTGCATCATTTATAGTATAAATAAATGCTAAAGCATAATGATATTTCATTTGACATCATTCAGAGTCACTAATTCAAAATTCTTTCAGAAAAAAAAAGAAGGAAGAACAGGGGCCAAGTAATCCCAGGAGCCCTGGAAATAACAAAGCCAATTGTCAACAACGTTAAATCTCTGCACTTCACACAAATGGGAAGCCAAGTTAAAGAGGGTAAGGTGCACTTACTTGCAGCACTAGGACCTCATTTGGGGAAAATTCATAGCATTACAGTGCTTTCTATAGCTAAAGTCAATGTACAACTGAAGTGCATAGACGTGCACTCTCAGCACAGGTCAGGCTGTAGCTTCAAGCTGTTCACCAAAATGAGGGGCACAGTCAGAATTCACACCTGAAATCACTGCAGAGGAATTCAGCAGCAAAAGAATGCTGCTTTAAATTGTATTTTTAACTCTATCATCCCCCTCTTCTTCAAATCTAATTTCCCGTACCATTTTTTAACATGTACAATGTATGCAGCACATTTTTATAGTCAACAGTGTCCTTAATTACCTGAGCCTTACAGAACAGTCTACAATGTGCATTAGGATGAGTGTATCTACACTGTGTATTAGGATGAGATTTTTTCCATAGAACTTTTTAGTTTGAACTTAATCAAAGTCAGTATCATAACAAAGAAAAACAACTTTTTACAATTCAACTTTTATATAGCCCCCTTCAAACAGCTAATACTCACTAGACCTCAGAAAAGGATTTACCTCATTATCTGTTCCCACATCCAACATGACTGGTAGACACTCGTGAGGTTTTACTCCTCCACATGCTGTATAAAGTGCCAGTTTACCAACTGGAATGCCCATTCCATAACAGCCAAGGTCTCCAAGACCAAGAATACGTTCTCCATCTGTCACCACAATAGCCTGGAGGAAGAAATAAAAGCGCTGTAAAAATCACTTCTTTGCTTGTATGTACTAAGTATTCCATTATCTTCTTACCATCATTTTTTTAATTTTCATGTAAAAATTCTAACAGGTACAAACAAATCAGTACAACAAAGGTCCATAATTGTTTTATTGTGTTTCACTGTGGTTTTGTTAGACTATTTTAGACTCTTGCTTCACTGTAAATGGGACTTTCATATAAAATTTTTAAGAATACACAAGAGAGGCACTTAGTATTACATTACAAGGGAACTGGCATTGTTCCCTCTTATATTTTTCTGTCAACAGTATGAAAACAGAATAGGAAGAGAAAGGAAGTTATCCACAAAAGATGAAGAACCCTGGACTTCTGGGTTTTGTCATGGTTGTTTTCAGCAGAACCAGAGCCAGCCGCTCCTGCTAGCCTTTGACAAGGCTGTCTACAGCCACCTGGTTCTTACCCTTCAAAGATGTATTTCTTCTTCCCTTGAGCAAATAACACACTCCATCATACTTATACATATGAGGAAGTACGTGTTTTCATTGACAGAAACACAATAACTCAGTAAACCCCACACAACTGTCTGCACTAAAAAGGCAAGATTTTTCATATTAATGGACAGAAGTGCTCAGCATGGCAAGCAGCCGACAACACAATAATTTCCTTGTCATACTCTGTGACGAGCCATTTTAGCTGGAAATTTCGTATTTTTTGTGAGAGAGCTCATCAGGTATCACATGTGGAGAACTATTAACCCAAACACTAGAACAGGTTGCCAGGAGATCTTGGGGAGTCTCCACCCTTGGAGATACTCAAAACCCACAGGCTGGACACAGCCCTGAGGATCCTGCCCTGGTTGAACATGCCCGAGCAGGAGGATGGACTAAATGATCTCCAGAGGTGTCTTCCTACCTCAACTACTCTGTGATTCCCTGAAATGCAGAAAAAACAATCAGGGGTTTTCTTTGATGCATAATATTTAATGTAATTGGCCAAATAATCAGTAAAGGATGCCTATAGCTAAACAACTAAGGGTTTAAAAGCCTCAAACTTTGGCTGTAACAGCATTATTTCTATTTAAAAAATGAGCTAAGAAATCACTGAAATCTAATTGATAGAAAGCTTATAAAAGTATCTTTACCAAGTCACACTGGGTGCAAAACAGTGTCAGCTTTGTCATGCAACTAAAACTGAACTTACCTTGATGACATTTTCCGGCCAGGATTTAAGCATTGTAGCAATGTGTCCCCGGTCATGGATAGTAATAAAAAGACCTCTGCAAATAAAAAAAATACTTTTCCTATAAAGAGGCAATTAAATACTTCCATATAAACCAATTAAATAATAAATTAACTCTATGCAAAAGTGTTTCCAACATACATAGATTCAGTTCAATAAGTACTTAATTTTGTACGAATGAGTAAATTAAATGTCTGCATTTAGTCGAAGTCAGAGAACATGTAACTCAGTAAAGCTTCACTGAGCCGTGAGAACCTGTAAGAGTAATTTTTGAAAACTGCTAAGTTTGATTTTAAAGCTCGCTGAGGACTTGATCTGTTCAAATGTTCCTTAATTGTCCCAGACCACAAAGCATGTCCATCACACGACAGTGACCACTAGTGCCCCAGCAGTCCGAACGTTTACAGACAATAGGCCAAAGTTTTAGTCTATGAACAAAACCTGAAATAAGTCATATATTATCATTACATAAAATAATTCAAGAGCATTCAGTTGTGTGTTCAGAAAACACTTATTTAATTAGATTGCCCCTTTGACACCTACAAAAGTGGGAAATTATCCTCTGAATATAAAAAACGTCTCTGATTTGAAAGCGTGTAGCACATCCCACAGTGCTGAGCATACCGCACTTTTACTTTGAAGAGTGTTTGTACATTGGCCTTTAGTTGCACCAATACAGAATAATATAAAACAAATGACAGAAAAGTGTAATTCTCATTTCCTTTTTTATTTATTTCAGAAGCAAAATTGATGTAGTATCTGATCCTACTGTTCAGCATTTTATTCTTCATTTACTTTACTTGACATGCAGCTATACATCCAGGTCCACTCAGACTTAATTTAATACCATTTCTTATCTACTTTTCTCATGTGAGATAGTAGAAAAAAATTCTCCCACTAAATTCAATCTCTCAAAAACCATGAAGAAAACATCAATGAAGAAGTACATGCCAAACATGCCTTCTTGTAATTAAACTTTGCATTAGTAAGTATAAGAAGTTGTCTTCTGGAATTATTCTAAAGCATTTCATTCACCTATTATAAAAATTATAAAGTAAAAATTAGTAAAGAGTATTGAAAAATAATTTAAATCTGAGTCTACTACAATATCTCCATATTCATAGAAGTGGGTAAATGCCCATGCGGGTTTAAATAAAACTAGTAACTCAGGGAAATGTCTGTCAGATATGACTGCAAATATTCCAAGCCAAGCAAAAAATTTCCTGCAGCGTTAAAAAGTATATTAGTCAAGACACTGAAATGAGTCCAAACATTATATTTCATTTCATATGTTTATATATTTCACACATATTAGATTATATCTATTTTTATATATGTTACCATGTTTTCTATATTTTTATATTGAATTTTATGTTTAATTTCATCTTTAAGTGTCTTCTTCCCCTCTTTGATGTCAAAAATACACAACTGAAATTGTTTATTATTTTGGACAAAAGGCAGCGTAAGACACATTGCCATTAACCAAAGTATTTCTTAATCTTAAAGCTAATGATTCAGAAACAAGTTACAATCTCAAATAGCTAATTAAAAACTGGCATGCTCTAAAAGAAAAATATATATGCACTGCATAAAGGAAAAAAAACAATCAGGTGTTTCTGGTTAGATATTTTTAACTGTTTAAATTTCATTTTATGTTTCCCCCTAGAACTGGGAATTCTCTGATCCTGGCGTTCCCAATTAATTCCCCTTCTGCGTCCATTCCCCATGCTCAGAACAAACGCACCAGGCTGGATGATTGCCTCCATCGGTTGTTTCTTAATAAGTAACGCCTGTCAGCAGATGAGTTCCTCCACCCCAGTGGAAGCAACAGTCCTCAGGGGTAGGAGGGTTACTATTTACAGCACTTTTCAGAAGTTGTGGTATTTACAGCCTACAAGCATTTCTGTTTGTGAGCCAGCTACCTGAAAAAGAGACGGCCCCAACAGGGAAACGCCAAAAGCAAAATAAACGTGGATGCTTCCTTTCTGATGTATTGCATAGTGAGTCACTGTCTAAAGCACTGTGTAAAAAGTCAAATCATAAAATACAGCTTATCAAAATTGCTTGCCTCAGAGACAGTCAACGGTGAGAGATGAGCGTGCGAAAGGAAATAGTGCCGGAGGAAAGCTCTCGAGAGGCATCACCCCTCTCCTTGTCCTCGCCCTCCAATTTACACTGACCCAATAGATTCGTGTTAAATGAAGCAAGATTTTGTATTGATGTTCTAAAAAGCCGGAGCCCAGCCCAATGTGGTTAAATGACCTCTTCCTTGCAAGCTAGGGAGAGAGGTCTCCATGGAATGAATTCCGCGGCAGAGGAAAATAAAGGCAGGGTGGCTGCTCCAGAAGGAATTTTGTTTAGAACATTTGTAAGGACCCTTGAATAAGTATTGAGAGCGTATTTCAGAAATCTGTCCAAGCAGGATCACATTCAAACAACAATGGAAAATAGGGGCTGAAGGGTAAACAGAGTCATGTCGAAAGCATTTCACTCCCCTCCTTTCCCCCTTCCCTCCATTCTTTCTGTAGATTATTAAAACATTTCTGCACACATCGGCCTGACTGAGAAGATACCCCTAGATTTAAGGGCACAGAGTAAGAAATAAGAAACCTGTAGTGAATTTCTGTGGCCAGGTTTTGGCAGCAGGGGGGCTACAGGGGTGGCTTCTGAGAGAAAGCTGCTAGAAGCTTCCCCCATGTCCAATAGAGCCAATGCCAGCCAGCTCCAAGATGGACCTGCTGCTGGCCAAGGCCAAACCCATCAGTGACAGTGGTAGTGCCTCTGGGGTAACGTATTTAAGAAGGGGGGAAAAAACAGTGCAACTGCAGACAGAGAGAGGAGTGAGAATACATGAAAGGAACAACTCTGCAGACACCAAGGTCAGTGCAGAAGGAGGGGGAGGAGGTGCTCCAGGCGCCGGAGCAGAGATTCTCCTGTAGCCCCTGGAGAAGACCACGGTGAGGTAAGCTGTCCCTCTGCAGCCCCTGGAGGGACCCCACAACAGAGCAGGTAGATGCCCAAGGAGGCTGTGACCCTGTGGAAAGCCCACACTGGAGCAGGCTCCTGGCAGGACCTGTNGATTACAAAAAAAATTCTTCGATGTGAGGGTGGTGAGACACTGGAACAGGTTGCCCAGAGAGGTTGTGGATGCCCCCTCCCTGGAAGTGTTCAAGGCCAGGTTGGATGGGGCTTTGGGCAACCTGGTCTAGTGCAGGGTGTCCCAGCCCATGGCAGGGGGGTTGGGACCAGATGATCTTTGAGGTCCTTTCCAACCTAAACCATTCTATCATTCTATGATTCTATAAGAACTGCAGACCATGGGAAGGACCCACGCTGGGGAGGTTGATGGAGTACTGTCTCCCATGGGATGGACTCCATACTGCAGCAGAGGAGTCGTCCCCTCTGAGGAGGAAGAAGCAGCAGAGACATGTGATGAACTAACCACAACGCCCATTCCCCATCCCCCTGTGACGCTGGAGAGGAGGAGGTAGAGAAATCAAGAGTAAAGTTGAGCCCAGGAAGAAGGAAAGGGTGGGGGAAGGTGTTTTAAGATTTGATTTTATTTCTCATTACTATACTCTGATTTGATTGATTATAATTAAATTAATTCTCCGAAGTCAAGTCTGTTTTGCCTGTGATAGTAATTGGTGAACGATCTCTCCCTGTTCTTATCTCGACCCATGAGCCTTTTGTTATATTTTCTCTCCCCTGTCCAGCTGATGAGGGCAGTGATAGAGCAGCTCTGGTGGGCACCTGGCATCCAGACAGGGCCAACCCACCACAGAATCTTTTATTCTTTTATCTGGATCAGTTTTCCTCATCCTTCATTTCTTTAGTTAAAGCACTTTTCTCCTTTAAGGTGTCCTCTGCAAGACGCTACACTAGGTTGCAAGAGGAACCCCAGCTTGCAACAGCATCAGACACAAGAATATTCAACCGACATTACTGGGACTGAACTGGCAATTCTACCTGCAGACAACCACCAAAAGGTAGCACTACATATTTTTTCTTTTCCATGAGGTCATGCTATGTCCAGGAAAAGTACCAACTGCATAAGTTTATTACAAGTGGGATAAGGTGACACAAGCTGACAAGGTAGCCAACTATTTGGCTACCTAGCAGACATTATAGTTATTTTTTGGCTGTCATAGCACAGTCATGAGAAGAATCAAGAAAAGGGCAAGCTAGACAATTTAAATTGGATTAAATTATATATGTATTTCAGTCCAGAAATAAGACAGAATGATCCATCTGAGTAATGAGTAGAATGTTAATAATAATTACTGTCATATCAGTGACGTACACCCCACTGCCGGATGCAGAGCAAGAGACAGCCTGTATGATGTTCATCTGTCTGACACAACACATCAAGATGGGGCTGCTACAGCAGATGGACAAGTAACACGTTTCAGCACATGGAGACAGAAGCAAGATACAGGCAAAAAATGCTTAAAGATAAGGTATTGTAAAAAAAAAAAAAGAGATGAGGGAAAATATGCTGCTTGTTTTTCAGCATGCACATGTTCATGTCTAACAAGAAAAGCATCTCATGAGGCACTAGGCTAAGTTCTCCTGTACACACTTTCAGAGCAGCCCAGGTTGGCAAGCTCACTGTAAACACAAGCATAGGTTTATGACATAGTACGGTTCCTTCTACTTGAACTGCCATCACTGTTACACATATTCTTTTCTTGCAAGGCAACAAATTGAGACCTGCTGAAGCTTAGAAGGCCAATCAGCAAAACTGTGACTTAAAACTGACTTGAAGCTTGCAGCAGCAGCAAAGTCTTCAAATTCATGTGTTCATTTTGAATGTGGCACAATGCAGTTCTACGTGGAACTTGTCTGAGCGCATACACAGAAGGGCTCATCTTCAGTCACTTGGGCCTGTTAGCCACCAGTTCAGCACTGGTTTCTACCAGTCTAGCCAAAGGGATCACTTCTGCTCATGCCCACTTCAGATAGCCAGAATATACATGAAACTACTGTGAAGGAATAATTATACAAATACATAACTATGCCTCCTTTCTTCTTGTCACAGCATCAGTAAGACCAGAGCCCTAAAGAGTGAGTCGGGAATCCATGCTAGGACATTGCGATCCACTCAACAAAGGGTGAATCTATTTTGGGTCACTGAGCTCACTACGCTGCAGCAGACTTTACCAGTTATGCAGAGGTCATTCTACATCACATAATTTGGCTCTGTTTTATTAGAGCTGTGATCTGAGAACAAAGTAAACAGAATTAAATGGAGTATTTGTTTATTATGCTTCAAGGAAATAATGTTCCACCAGCAATGTACTTGTCTCTTGTCTATTAAAGACAAGTTTAGAAAAATGTGTCATAGTAACAGAATAATCCTTTCTTTCCTCTTCTTATAATAACAGGAGGCAGTCAAACATGTCTCAGAAAATGCCAAACATTTTTAATGAAAAAAACTCAAACTTCTCTCACAGCCCTACATGTTCAAAACTCATATTTGAATTATGAACTGTATATAGAATTATAGTAGAGGTGACTTCACTTCCACGCAGCCTAAATCAACAAGCTTAATAATAATAATAACAATAATAAAAAATCATCTCAGGGACCAGCCTTAGTTTATTTCTGAGCCTAGACTTTCCCAAATGCCTGCACTTTGCAAGAAAGAGGTAAACTACATCCCTGTTGAAATTCCCTCCTATTTTTTTTAAGATTATAAAAAGCAGTACAATACAAACATTGTACTAGAAACTAAGAGTACCTATATCCCCCTCCAAAGAACATTCTGCTCTTTTCTCACCAAGAAATAATATTTCCCATTGTAACTGTTCAATATGGTCTCCCGTCATCATATAAAATGTACTCCACCATCATATGAAATGTACTCAAAGTTTTAATTACATTTTACCGTACCATGTTCCTTTGCATAGTAAAATTTGTTCCAAGACCTCTGAGGCCTAATAAACACAACTGATGGGCTGATGTAAGAAATGCAGCTGGTCACAGATTTATTTATTTTTTTACCTTTCCCTCTGTACAGAGATGAATTTCATTACCTTACAATGCACAGATATTTCCTTCAATAAATAAAATACTTGATGCTGAAATTACAGCTGCTACTGACCTTCCTCCTGAATCCATCAGTATTAAAGAAATCTGGACATTTTCTAGATGTTGCATACTCAAACTGTATTTAAACAGAAAAGCTTGTAAGAAGCAAAACAAAGATTAAATCAAAACTCAACATCAAAAATAGGACAGGAGCATTAAGAGAACGGTACGTACTGTTAACACCTCTAGGAAGCCTGGAGCTGTACATGAGTAAGATATAGTCATAAAACAGATAAGTACTAGCAGTATATGAAAGACAATGGAGAATAAGATATTAACCCAGAAAAGACATAAAAGTTTATAAATATTATGATATTTCGTGCTTAGCATATGGTTTCCTAAGTGGTTGATTATCAAGAGATACTTTTTAGAAGAAAATGACTTCAAGTATTCTGGAAGACAGATGCTAACACCTGCCACCTCCAAGTTACCTATAATTAAAAGAATAATAGAAGCCACATTATAATTTTATAGTGACTCAAAAGCTCAATTTGGCACAGGAGTGTAGGGAAACAACTAAAATAGAGAAAAATACAGCATTCATAATCACAGTAAATGGGAAATGCTAATATCGAGGGGTCTGAACAGTCAATCTTCAGCTACTGGAGCAAATCAGCATTTAGTCTTCCTTCAAGACTCCCTTCTGAAAATGCTGTTTCATGGCACTATTTATCAAGCGTCGGTAGCCTGTGTTGCACTCATTCTTTCATGTGCCCAAGTCCATCAAAGCTGCTTATCAATCCCTGTTAGTAACTGCAGTGCTTTAACAGTTATTACAGTCAAAAATAACAGCTACATAGCAGAGACAGGTAAATTCAGGGCACTTTTACACAATGGTACAGTCTACAACGTGAATTAGCCTTAAGAGCAGAAAACTGATGAAACTAACCTGAAAGACAGCAACTGTAAGCCTGGCATTTGAAAATACGACCGCAGAGGAATGAGGTTTCAGAAAAGAAAGGATAGGGTTTGGAGGAGTAAAAGGTGCATAACTCGAGTGACACAAAGATTCAGATGCTGTGGGATCTTCTAGTATACATGTTAAAACATTATTTAAAAATAAATAATAATTATGAAGATAGCAATTAAAAAAAAAAAAAAGACAACAGGATTATAATTCTTCTGGTGCAAGCCTCAGCAAGCTGCAGTGCTCCAGATGCTGCACATCCAAGTACAAAAGTAAATGCAGGCCTGCCCAAGAGCTTCAACCGGAGTCCATGGCTCTGCCTTGTCTCTTTGATGATGGACACCGTGTGCTTCAAAGACCCTCATCTCGGTAGAACTATAGTCAGAAGAGCTGGTTCAAACAACCCCATGTGTTGCAGGAACTTCCCAATGGACTCCTTTTGCCCACACTTTGTGTTTCACTTCTAGCAATCTTAGTTGGCAAAATGTTGCAACCCAGTCAGACTGGGAGCATTTTCAAATACAGCCAGAGCTGCCCAGAAACCTGACTTCAGGTCGCAACACATCCCCTCTTTCACTCCATGTGGGATTAGGGAAGTGGGGAACCAGCAGCTGCTGTTCAATACCCTGCAACACAGCGAGCCCTAACACTCCTGATGCAACTCCAGGCAGGGGACAGATCACAGAGACATCGCCCCATCTGCCCTTCTGCATCTGAAACAGGCTCCAGAGCTTGCATTCAGCATGTATTTTATTAAATGGTAGCACAGCAGAGCGGGTGAGAGTAAAAGGGACGTCGCCTACAGCAGTGCAGACTGCAGGCAAATGACAAAGGAAAAAAAACCCAAAACTGCACGTGGGCTGCCGTCCTCTTACTTTTCTCCAACAAGCCTGGACTCCCATCTCTCTGAGAGCCTGATTCTTGCTCCCAAAGTGCTACTTTGAGTGTATACTTTTGCAAAAGGAACATTTTTTGCTTGAAACATCCTGCTTTCACTTTGTCAGAATGCCAATCTGGTAAAGTCAGGCTCCAGAACTGGGCAAAGAAGTCAGATCTTCGTACAATAAAAAGTAACCCAATGAACTAATTCCTCAATTGCTCTCGTTCAACACAAAAAACATTACGTTGTTAAAATCATCTGAGTAAAACTTTACAACCCTTACACAGCAAAACTTTAAAACCACTTTTATGTGGTATATAAAGCCATTATAGCTTGTCGCTTCGCTAATAATCCAAAAGCCTTTACTTCATTTTGGAAACCATAACGTGCACCTCAAACTATTTCAGATGAAAATTAAGAATACTTCATAGTAAAAGCAACACTTCACGGACTTTGTCATTGCCAGCTTTTTCCATCAATTATATAAAATACTCATTATTGTATATCTACATAACACTGAGTTTTAGTTAGTGCCTCACCTCCTTTCTTTACAAAAGCAAACAGCACAGCATTTTGTAATCTAAATATTCAGACTGTAATGATGCATACTTTTGATACAGCAACTGAGTAAATCAAATCATATCTTCTTTATATTCACTTCTTAAAACATGAATTTGTTGATTTAACTATATTTCTAAAGTATCATTCATCTAGACAATCAGCTTTTATGTATTGTTGCTTAATCACATAACAGCAATTCAATGGGATGTGTTTGTCTGAAATGGAAAAGACAGACTTTGAGAAATACTGTGCTTTAAGAGCCAGAGCTGTTTTACTCCAGAAGCTACTTAAATCCATCTGACAGTTGCTCAATAAATAACTTAATTACTTACACTCTAATAGACACAAATAGAACTATTTGAAGATTGTGAATGAGAATGGTTTACCAGAGCCAGACCCATTCATTTTTAAGACAAAAAATAACCCACTGCTCTACTTCAATAGCTATCATGTTTGTATTATTTCATGCTAATGTTAACTGCATAAATAACCATCATCAAACAACATCAACTATGTATCTACTAGGAATCTTGCAATGCTAATGATGCTTTTTTAAAGAAGCTTTTAAATGTTATTTAAACTGTGAAGTACTCAAACAAGTGAGATCACTGTCCCATTTACTTCGACAACTTACGCTGCCCTGGCTCATCGGAACATGGAAAATTTCCAATATTTAGACAATAGCATCCTTTAAGCCAGTTTTCATTGACCTTTAAATCACCATCATTTACTCTCAATAACCATTAACAAGGACAAAAGTGAAGACTTATTAAACAGGCTTCTTCTTAATGGCCTATCCTACTCAACTTCCACTTTAATAAATAAGTCACTTCAGAAAAGAGGCACTATCTTCCATTTGTAGAGCTGACCTTATCTGCTGCAAAGGAACCAAGGAAACCACTTGATTTACGTCACGGTGACAGAGCAAGGAGCTCCTTAAAGCAAGGAGCTGCAGTGTTAAGAGGTAACAAGTCAGAAGGCAGGCAGGCTGATGTGAAAGCGTCCAGGTTAAACTTGCCGTACAAGATTGCCAGCGAGCGTGCCGGCACAGAGCACAGCTGTTTCACCCAGGCATGAGCTGCCTTCATACGGCATTCGGCGGCATCTCCGAGACCCACATCCGGAGGGCACAGAGATCACAGCATCATCAAGGTTGGTTGGGACCAGCCCAGTCAAAGCCCCCTTCCCAAGCATGGTCAGCTAGAGTAGTTATTTTCCCTTGCCTTCCCCTGATGCAAAAATTGGGTTGTTGTTGTTTGTTGTTTGGTCCTTGTTACTCCTCGAGGAGCATAGGGCTGCAACAACACTATGCCACCGAACCCGGTGGGATAGTGTTGTTGCAATTTCTGTAACAGATTTTGTTTTTTACATGATTGGGTTGTTAGCCCAAAACAAAACCCCCAACCTGGAGGGCCAGGGTGCAACATTTTAGTCTGGACCAACAAGGCACACAAGCCACCACACCACGACAAGGTAAGTTGCACCAACTAGTGGTGGCAAAAATTGGGTACAGACCATGAATTTTCCCTAGTTTTCAGTAAGGAGTGTCAGCAGTAAAAAGAAAATAGCTGTTCTAACAGAGTTTGCTGTTCCTAAGATCAAGTGCTTTTTGGATGGTGCTCCACTCCAAACATACACAGCAAACTATTCCTGCTTTCAGTGGAAATTGTATCAGCAGATAGCGATTAAAAATAAGTCCTTTGTATTTTAGCTTGTAAAGGTGGGCAAAACACTCTGGAAAAGTAAAGATCTCAATTTACCACCTGCACATTTTAAGATAAACTCAAACTATTTAATCTTAGGACAAAACCAAACAAGCTTTCACGTCACAAGCATTATTTTGAGCGAGAGAAGTAACAAAGAAACAAACAAGTTATTGGAGCCATTTTTAAATCCTTACAAAAAGGACATTTTCTTCCTTAGAAATCTTTACTTTTAATAGAATTGAATATAGCTATAGCATGAGTATTGTGCCCTAGTTACTAAAATAGTAAAGACATTAAAAATAATGCAATTTGAGTTGAAAAGCAAGCAATTATTCAGCCTAGGTTATTTCAAAGACTATCATTCTCCTACCATTCACAGAAATTACATTCAAATCACTTTCTGCTTCAACTTTGATTTTAATATTTGACTCAGTTACATACTTCTTATTCAAACAAACAAAAAAAAAAAAATGGGCTTGAGTTTATTGCCTGTTAGAGCATACAGCATCTTCCTTGGGATCTCACAGTGAATCAGTGATCTCTCTCAGAGCATCATCTGAGGGAGAAGCATGAAATCTTGCTAATGCAAAATAATCCATATGATTGGATGCCCCTACATCCACGTTGGTTTTAATATTCCTGCCAGTTATTTCTTGCAGTGATTAGTATGGCTGGCTTACGTGTGCCTGAACTCACCACTATACAGGGTAAGGGCAAGCGCAGCGCAGAGACCTGCAGGAAAGGTAACTCCTGAGAGAGACGCGCAGCTGGAGGCACAAAGGGTACCTGCACTGGTGTTCAAAAACCACTCGCATCTGAAATCAAGTGCTATTTTAAACAGATGAGTCTGCTGACACTGACCAAACGGCCTAAGCACAGCACCGATTGCAGGATCAGGTGCCAGGAAGACAGTGGGAAGATCCCAGCGAAGTCCATATGCATCCATCTCCTGCTCTGCCCTGGCCCCTTTTGGGGTTGCGGCCTTCCTCATGCGAGACCCTGGGCTCAGCCTTCCTGGACCGGAGCCACTGCTGAATGGCCTGGAAACCTATAAAGTACTGCAAAATGGGATTTTGAGGAGAGAGAAGAGACTTTCCATCAGATGTTATTTTGTTCAGCTTTCCACTCCTTAAGAGTGCAAGCCCTGGCACATCTGGGCACTCTCACCCATTTTGAAGGACGCAAGGGTGTACGTATCCACACGTACCCTCATGCTTTCATCCAGCTGCTCACCTGCTTTTACATTACACATATTTTGGCCCAAGATGTATATTGTGAAGCTTTTAGATAGCGATTTGCGCAACAGATGATCATTTAAAAGCAAAACATTTGTTATAAAAATGTGACAAAATTAATTTTCAAATAAACACTGTGGTGTGTTGACTGTAACCATTTTCCTTCTATTGTAATCAGCAATGTGGAGAGAACAGATATAGTTTACTTCTGATCCTAAACAAAATGTGTCCACCTCTTAAAATGGCATTTAAATAGCATTTGTTAAATGTTCACTAACTACACAAACTACTCCACTTGTGCAAATTTTAAAAAGCTGGGCTTCGATGGCCACCAGGAAACACAAGAAGCTTTAACAGCAGATGCAGAATTTCAGGACTGAGTTAGTCCTTAAAGATAAGACAAAGTTTCTCTGCTAACATCACAGAACCGACTTCTCAGGTTAGCCTTTTTTTCTCACCACATGAAAAGATAAGATTACTGTTTATAAATCTGCATGTAAAGGATATAAATCATTGTCCAGTGACAATGTGACTAGTTTTTTATTAAACTTAAATTCCAGTTATTTGGAATATTGCATTATTCTCACCATAAGACGCTAGTCATTATGGTTTTTTTCATTTGGTATTTTGTTCGCCTCCCTTTTGTTCTTATTTTAGTGGTTGGGATCATTGAATAGCTTCTTGGGAAACTCAAAAGCTGAAGTAGCTTTAACAATAATGTTTTAATTAGACTATACGTATTCACAAAAACTTTCCAAAAACCAGAACTAAGCCTCACTACATTTCAAACCGAAGTGTTTCCTTATTGAGACACTCTTCTTTAAAAAACATATAATAACTGAAATCTAGGTTAGAGTCTTTGTTAAAATCTGAATAATTTTTAAACACAGATCTTAAGCTAAAATATTTTAGAAAATTCAATGGAATGTTACAAGAACTGGTCAAAATATAGATCAATTTAGTCTGAACTCCAAAAAAGTGCTGTGGTAGTAGGTCCTTGGTGTAAGGAGGCTTTGGCTGTACATCCATCCCACACTCAATTTTTATTGTTTTCTTTTGGCCTCTCGATTTTAATCAATTTGTTACAATTACTGCACCTATAGCAAACCTACAGTATTTTCCATCATTTTACATCCATATTTTCCACTTTCAAAAAATATAAGCCTTAAAAACAGAAAAATGCAAACAACCTGATCAGCAGCACTAGTTCTGCTCCCATATCCTGTTAAATTTACAACATGCATGAATGTATGAGATGATAGACAAAATTTTTGGGACTGTGTCCAACAACAGCTTTGAACATGGGAAAAAAGCTGCAGGTCCAGCTCTATCTCAGACAGAGAAACAGAGAGGCATACATGATTATTTTTAAGACTATGTTATCTGATGTTAACAAAGTTCCAACATACCAGTTCTTCTCTGGAATTCACTCATGGAAAAAGGGGGCATTAAAATTTTACCAGCAAAAAAAACAGGAAATGTATATTTATATTGTCTATATAATGTGTATTTAATTATAGGGAATTGAATATATTTAAGAATAAACTAGTGATTTTCTGACTCAATTAAAAATTACTAGAAGCCTTTATCATAAAATTCGAGAAAAAAATTATACTGGATGGAAGCCCAAGGTAACATTTTAAGCATTAAACATCTGGAATGTATCTGGGCACTGTCATAAAAATTAACCTCATTCATAAGAGGCAAACAGTATTTTACTGTCCCTCCTTTTTATATAAATTCAGTCATGACCCCATGTGAAGTTTTTCATTTCATAAAGTATCAACATTTTGAGGAAAAATGCAGCATGCAATGATATTGGCTAACATAAACAGCTAATATAATTGCTAGCCTTTCTATATACCTAGATGAAACAAAGCAGCACAGGATGGACGTAGCAAGGAGTCATGGAAGCAGCCATATGGGGTGATGGAGGTTTTCAAAAAGCATCAGCTAGCAGTCACAGAAGAAGTGTTTCTAAAACTTTATTTGTGAGCTTCCTTCCCATTCAAGGAACTCAAAGGCTCAAGTCCAATGTCAAAAAGAGGTGCAGGCTTTCCTGAGAACATTGCCATTGAAAGCCTATAGGTCATCCTTTCAGTCATCTTTCACAGATGACATTTGTTTCACTGTAAAGTTTGAATGCAATGTACCAACCCCTCATCAAATCACTGAGGTTACAACCTTCCTCAAGAAGAATCTCATTTTGGTGCGTGCCCTAGAGTATTTTTACATTCTATGTGAAGTGGCAAACTGAAAATAGAAATATTTGTGAATAAACCATTAATTAAGTGAACAGAAAGCAAATCCTGTTCTGTGTTTTCATTTTCAGAAGCAAACATCTACAGGTCACATTTAAGGAGCACATTCTGGACAGCTAAGGAAAATTCTCAAAGATATACTGCTGCTTAAAACAGGCAGCATGAACAACCTGCCATGCAGTGCAGCAAAGCTCTACATTTCTATGTGCCTATGATAAATCCAAAGAAGAACTTCAAGAGAAAAGTTAAAAGAAACAAAATAATACTCTATTATAAGAAAGCTGCCAAAATATGGTGAACTTCTGTAAATGGAAATGTGCTGCTGTGTCTCTGTAAGCTACATTAGAGCTTCACCTCAGCAACAATAAGCTGTTCCCTTAGACGGAACACTCCATCAAAAAACCTAAACTAGTAGTTACTTTCCTTATTCTAGAGTACACTACAATAGAGTTGTGAGGTCTCCTCAACTCCCTTTTTCCTTAAAATGAAATAGAAAATCAAGTTTGGGAATAAAGAGGCAACAATGAGAACTGGCTTTTGACCCTCTTTGTGCCAAAGGCACAGGTTCTCATTCAGCACAAACTGACACTTGCTTCCCTTTTTTTTTTCTGTATTTCTCAATACGCAGTTCCCTGGAGTCCATCCCTTATTTCTGCTGATTGATTTATGCCTTCCGCATCAATGTCTACCTCTGGCTAGAAGTCCTTGCTTTTCTTACAAAAATTACTTGCCTTGTTCGGTTTATATATATTTGATCTATACTCCCAGCAGCCTCTTGTACACTTGGAGATGTTTTCTAAAATATACAGTTTTTCCTGCATGTGGTTTAATCACTTGATACTCATTAGCAAAAGAAGGTCCTTATACAAAGCAGAACTGACTTGCAATGTCACCACTTAACTCAGAGAGCAGTGGCCGGGATGACAGACGCCTCACTAACCTTTCTCCACCCAACTGCAAATTACACTACGTTAATGCTCCTCTATGATAGATTTGGTAAAGTTGTTATGACCTGGTCTTTTTATGGTTGTTTTAAATTTATTCTACTTCACACTGCTGACACTTTTTATTGAACAGAGCACATAAGGAAGCAGTTGTATAAAGCTATAAAACTTTGCTTAAAAGGATGAAAATACCATGGAGAAATAAAAGGGTTCATTTCTATCCCAAAACTTTTATCTCTTGCCTTTTCCAAAAGCCTCATATCAGCAGGGCCTTATGGCTGTCTCAAAAACAGTGTGTAAAAATCTCTCTGACAAAAAGCATCTAGCTGTAAGTACAGAGAAACACAAGATATATTAAAACACACAATCATCCCATTGTTAAACTCTTAAAGGCTGAAAATCTTTATGCCTTCTCTTCACTTTCAGTTTCCATTTTAATACCTGACTATTTACCCTATTGAGAGAGCTTCTAGACAGAGACAGAAAACTATGATGTTAAAATGTCTAAGCTACTGCAAAGTTAGAGTGATTTCGCTGAGGTTTTTCCTTCCTCTTTTGAACTTCACTAAATACAATTAAAGGAATAATTACTTTTTTTTAAGGCTACTATTTCTTGTATTGGAAATACAACAATGAGACAATGTTGGACTGCTGAGTAATGAGAGTATTTTGAAGAGAGAAGCTGCTGAATGTGTAACCAGGGGATTTGGGTGGTGCTGAAGAACGTGCAACAAATGTACAGAAAACGAGAGCTGGAGAAAATCCAGTGTAAGCACATCCCTAAAGGAAAAACCTCCTCGGGACATGGGCTGGGTTATATATATATAATGAGCTAATAAAGCATTGTAATGTTTCTAAGTCACTGGTCTCTCATCTGAAACACTACTGATACCTCATTTTGCAACATCAGGAGATAGCAATGGGAATTACTGGGGACTTGGAAAAAGCTCTCTGCACAGAGGCAGAGAGGAGGCTTCCTCTATCTCTAAGAAGATCTCAATCTAAATAAAAAAAAATAATTCTTATCATCTGTAACAGTTCTTTGCTACGCGCTCATGTTGCATACACGTACAACCCTACTGCTGGTGATACCTATTCATAAACACATGCAGTAATACCATTTCTTTTTCAGCCCATTGATATCTGGAAGTAAGCCCTTTCCCTTCCACAGCATAGCCCTAGGAAGAGAGAAAGAAGCCCACACCTTTTTCTTAGTACTTCCAAAGCAATGAACTGCAAGTCTAAATTGCACATGGAAGGGCGAGAGGATAGCCTGTGAGTGCGCACACCTCACATCTCTGAGAACAGCTAACGGCTACACAAAAGTTGCAGGTCTTCTTCCTTTAAGTGCTTCTCCAAGTGTAAATGCACCCTACTAAGCAATCCCTGCAGTGCTTGCCCTGGGGGAGCGTTTCCTCCTCTAGGAGAGTTTTAGAATAGCCACTTTTATAAAAACTGAGGGACTGCCATTCAAAAGGCAAAAAACTCTGTAACTCCTCAGCAACAGCGTGGTTCTATACTGGTGTCTAGTTTAGAACCACTTAGCAAAGAAGTCAGATTTGCTGCTTAAGTTCAGAGCCATCAGCTGACTCCAGTTGTACAATGAACAATGCTTATTGACACAAAGCAATTTCATTTTAACCACTTCATAGCATCTGTAAAATTGTTGTCTCCCCTTCTTTGATAAAAGAGAGTCTCTTGGACATCTCAGCACACCACAAGATAACATGTAAGTCTTCTAAAAAGACCTTTTTTTGGTCAGTCTAAAAGGCTCAATAAATAATCTGTTGTTTCTCCCCCCTTCCAAACCTGTTGTCACCAAAAAAAAGACAGTTTTTTTCTGTACAAAGAAAGTAATTTCTAACTTTACTGTTTCTGGCTTTATTTACCTCTCCTTCAGCAGCAAACCAGTTGCATTGCTCTAGAGAGAAGCCCAGGAGTAAACTAGCATGTATGTCATAGGCAGTGATGTCGTGGCTGGAGTCCTGGGGCAAAATACAGGGCAACTGAGACTGACAGCAGAAACATATTTATTATTACTAAGTATGCTCCTAAAGATTAAAATGATCTGTTCTTTCCCTGTTACTCATTCCAAATGATGAGAGTTTGAGACATTTTGGTGCAAAGCCAACATCAATATACAGAAGATCACTAACAGTAAAAAAGTTCGAGTGTCCAAGAGAAGGGATTCTTAATTATCACCTGCTTTCTGCTGTAGCCACCAGGGTCAGTGCTGTGTCTCACAGAATCACAGAATGGTAGGGGTTGGAAGGGACTTGAAGATCATCTAGTCCAAGCCCCTGCTAATGCAGGATCACTTAGAGCAGGTTGCACAGGATCGTGTCCAGGCAGGTTTTGAGTATCTCCAGAGAAAGAGACTCCACAACCTCTCTGGGCAGCCTGTTCCAGTGCTCGGTCACCCTCAAAGTGATGAATTTTTTCCTCATATTCAGATGGAACTTCCTGTGTTTCAGTTTGTGCCCATTGCCCCCTGTCCTGTCACTGGGCACCACTGAGAAGAGTCTAGCCTCATCCTCTAGACATCTATCCTTTAGATAATTTTAAGCATTGATCAGATCCCCTCTCAGTCTTCTCTTCTCCAGGCTAAACAGACCCTGCTCTCTCAGCCTTTCCTCATAAGACAGATGCTCAAGAACCCTCATCATCCTTGTAGCCCTTCATTGGACTCTCTCCAGTAGTTCCCTGTCTTTCTTGAACTGGGGAGCCCAGAACTGGACACAATATTCCAGATGTGGCCCCACCAGGGCAAAGTAGAGAGGGAAGATAACCTCCCTTGACCTGCTGGCCACGCTCTTCTCAATGCACCCCAGGATACCACTGGCCTTCTTGGCCATGAGGGCACATTGTCTTGCTTTACTTTGAACACTCTCTTAGAGGATCTGACATTACTAGGATCATCCACAAAGGGATTCACACTTTCTGGATTAGAGAATCTGAAAATTCAAGTTCCTGTGTTCCAAAGGCTGATCAGACACCTGAAAACACCTTGGACTAACCTGTTTTTTGAGATGGCACAAGCTGTCAGTTGTCTGTGTTGTCCTAAATGAGTACTAGGATGGTGCAGAATTCCAGCCCACTGACATGCAAACTATTGACACCTGCAGGCCACAACTTAAAGGCTGTCCAAAGCCCCCCAGTCCAGAAGGGAGACAACTGTATCTATCATTTTGCAGAAGAGATAAAGATGAAGTAGGATCCATTTGCAGACATTGCAGGGGATTTGATAGTATATCCTTGAAAAGGTGTTGAACTAAGGAAAGTTAAGGCTTCCTTATTGAAGCAAGTGACTCTTAAAAGGTTTGTTTCAGGGGCCAAATGATGTTGACAGTTAGCGGGCTGTATAAATCTGGCAGGTTGACAGAGGCTGTTCTGTGAGGGGGAAATTTTGGTGGATAAACATTGCTTCAATAGAGTAGGACAGAGCCAATGAGTAGACCTCTCCCTTACCATATTACCTGATACTTTAGTGTCGCTCACAAGTCTTTGGCCAAGTCGAGGTGTGAAAACTAAATAAAATCTCTGCCCTTAAAGTACATTTCATTAAGAAATGTACTACTTCAGGAAATTTGGAAGTTTGTAACCAGAAGGCAGTACTGTGGACTGGCATGAAGTCAAAATGTCTTTAAAAATTCAGGAAAAAAAGGAAGACATTGAAGAGTAAGGGAGTTATATGTTGGTACAAGTCTTAATTATTGATATGAAACTATAAATTGCTAAAGGAATATCGCCTTTTTAAAAAGGCAGTGATATAGTTTATTTATTGAAAAGGATATAGCCTACCTTTTACATAGTATTGGCACTAGAGAGAAAAGATTAGTCACAGTAGACATTTAATTTGGGATCATGTACTTTCTGTCCAGTCTTCTGCACGTAGATTCACATAATGACTGTTTTAACGAACCAAACGAGAAGGATCTAACAAGCACTGCATTAATAACCATCACACAAACCATCCTTTCCACACGGTGAAAAGCATCAGTAAAAAACTTCTTTGTTTCAGAGGACTCTCTCAGTAGGATGCATAGTGAGGAAGATAATCATCATATGCCAAAGCCCATAGAAGTGTAAGTAAGTTCCTATTGGGTCAGAGGGCAATGCCCTTGAAAAGAGATATTTGAGTCCTCCAAATTTATGGAGGAGGGAGAACTTTCTGTTCTAACCTCACACAACAGATAATGAAAATGTATAAAAAAATAACAGTACAAACCAAATGAGGACAGCAGTCCCCTGGGAATATCCAGCATTGTGTGAAGGAAATGGATAAGGAAACAAAGAGACAGACATGACCAGTACTTTAATTTTGGCACTCATGCATAGAAACCACCTAGGTTATCTGTAGAAGAGCCCTGAGACTTGCTAGCTGTCTTCCTCAGAAGACTGTGCTAAGGGGAAAGAAAATGACCAAACACTGACTGCTGCCAAACATTTTGAGAGAGTCATGTTTTGAGTAGGGATGGCCTCATTTCCTCCTGCTCGCAGCCCAGATGTACTCCCTCCAGAAAAAACACAGCAACGCACCATCAAGAGGTATGAACTTAGGTCTAAAAGCCAGAAATTCCATGCTTGTGATGTGTTTTAGGACAAAGCTTATTTTATGACCATGATGAAAAGTCCCTAGAACATTACCTGCATAAGAAATCATGTAAGCAGCTCACGAGAGCAGGAAGAGACTAACAATAGGTAAAGCTCCAACTCAGACAAGACTAAATGAAAGAATAGCTCAAAGCGTAACTTCTGTAAATACCATCCTTCTGCTAATGCTGTAGGTAATACCTACGCGCAAGCACCAAGTACATACATAAAATAACATCATATGGAGAATATTATATTTCATAATGCTAAGTCAGGATTATATATTGTCACTTTAGTGCAAGCTAATCATTCATGATTTTATTCTAAGGTGCAAGTTTAATAAAAAGTGAACAATTCACAGCAAAACTAAATGGTGAAACCTATTGCCAAAATATTACCAAAAGCCATGAATTTAACACAGTTCAAGAGAGACCAGATGACTACATACATAAAACCTAAACAATACCTTAATGTTTTCAAAATCAAGATAGAAATTTTTTTCATTCAACTATTTCTTAGAATAAGAAATTGGTTTAACATTTACAGAGCACTCTAACACCAAAATGAGGCCAACCGATACCTTCTATGCAAGATCCTCACACCTTCCCCTGCAGCAGTATTACTGGCTGCTGAGAGACCAAGCTGAACACACCTTGGGCACAATCCAGCATAGTATGTATCAAGAAGACAGTCTAGGAGAAGAGCGGAATTCAACACTCTCATGCTGTGCCAATTCTCCTTTTCCAGCTTCTCAGAGCAGGGCAAACGTTATGCTAGGAGAATCTATTAGCCTTACTTTCAAGCCAAGGAAGCAACAGTGTGCTAAGCTAAGTTTTGGCTTGATGAAGGTAACAGAGCAGAACAGTCATGCCAAAGAGTAGAATTACTGGGTGTCATGAGATGTCATGGTGCTTGAATTCAATGGAAAAAAAGGATGCAAAGCTGTCTGGGAAGTGTCAACTGTTGTCATCTTCACAAGACAAATGTGAAAATGAAAAACCAACAGACATTTCAAAAGTGCTTGGTGAGGGGCTGCAACTGCCATTATTGCCAGGCTTTTGAAGTCATTAAGAGAAAGATTGTCTAAAATCAGAAGAAATGCTACAGTCATGCTAATTCTCTGTTGTAACGTCACAGAGTAACTCGCCACCTGAGACATATTGTTAATACACACAGCCCACACCAGTGCCTGTTGGAGAATGGAACTCCATCAGGTTATTTTCTAAGAAGCATTTTGCTGTTTTTTATGTCTTTATTGCAACATATTTCAATTTCAGATACTGCCTTAATGATCCAGCCCCTACAAGAGGTTCGTTAAAAACCCCACACACTTTCTTTTTTCACTTCCAGATCAAAATTCTGCATAGTTTTCAGAGAAAAAACACTAGGAAAAATAACTCTGAAATTACTGTTTTTCTATCTTTTAATATAATTTTATGTTACACAATAATCAGTTTTAACTAAATGAAGATAGCAACTTAATTAGCCATAGTAACAATCTGATTAATAAAGTCTCTAAAAAATATATATCTGTTTTGCCTGGGAAAAGCCATCTAAATGTGCTGAAAAAAACCTCAGGGGGCAGATATACTAGTAAAGAAGTTAGGTCAAATGAATCCAGACCTTCTGGTCTCAATCAAGAAAATAACACGTATCTGTGAGTGAGACAGACTGTCACGAAGAAGCACCAGGAACTGCACTTTCTTGGCTCATGTGATCCAGGATTATTTGACAAGTTCTTGGCCTCCTGTAAGCCAAATCTGGTTTCTGAAGAGACCTAGATGTCAAGGGCATCCAATGGAATTAAGGAAGAGTCCAGAGTCCAAGGAAAGCTTCATTAAAAACCACAAAAATATTATTAAATGTACTGCAGGATCAACCTTGTGCTGGTAGACAGACTGCAACTTCTGCCACCTAGGTCTAGGGTTTTGTAAGTTCTGTCACAGGAAATAAATATTTCCCTATTCTCTAATTAATTTTCTTTATAACAAAAGCGATGCTATCTTGCAGCTGACAATCTCAGTATGTAAACATTAATGTGTCAACAAAAAAAAGAACTCACACTTGCAGCACATGCTTTCAATGCAGTGCATCTGAACCATTGTAAATGTAAATACATACAATAAATGTAAATAAATGCATTCCCTTTGAGGAATATGAGGAAAGGAACTGATCTCAAATCTGTATGTGCCAAGTCAGTCATGAACTTCAATGAGGAGGCAATCTGGTATAATATCAGCACTTGCAGGCTAAGTATTTGACATGATAAATTGCCTTCTGAAAAGTTGGTACTAAAAACTGTTAATAATATTCCAAGAGCTCTCTAAAAATATTAAAAGAGCTAAACCAAACACAGTTTTTAAATACTTACTAAAAGTCAATTCAAAATGTAATCTTGCTTAGACTTTGGGCAAATAAGAGACCTCTAGATATGCTACGTTCAATCATTTGTGAGGAAGGGAAACAACAAAAACAGAGAGAGTTGAAAGAACTATTACAGAAGAAGCCTTCTGCAGGAACATTTGCTGAACAAGATCTGCTTCTGTATTAAGAAAAAAATTACTTCAAAGCTAATGCTGACATACTTTCCCTTTTAAGAGAGCGCATCTGTATCTTCAATATGCAGCATCAGTTTCCATACAGCTGCTTTAAAAATGGTTCCTAGTCAGGTTGACAGTGCGTGACTGCATTGAGAAGTTATTTCAGAGGAGCTCTGCTGTGCCTGTGTGGCTGCAATAGTTACCAGGGCTTGCTTTGTTCCTATGCTGTTTGAAATGGCTTTTCCTTCTAGGAATGGAACTACATAAACAGTCACCTAACATTTTGACAACGTCCAAAGTCTTCAGCATAGCAATACTTGGCAATTTTTCCTCTCCTCTCTTGAATGCTGGGTCTACACAAAAACCTTAAACTCCTGGGTGTTCTTTATGTGATGTAAAAAGTTGATTTTGGATTCTTAGAGGAAATTTCCATTGAACTTTCCCATATTTATTCTTTTTGGATGAATAAAGCAACTGAAAGAACTGTTATATTTTAGAAATCCAGTTATAGAAATAGACTGTTTCTTGATAAGTCAGCAAAAGTTGTCAGACGTATGTACACGCTTTGTGCAACTGAAGAATTTTTTACTTTGGGAATTTATTTTTACATGACGGATAGAAACTCTGAACCAAAAAGTGACCTAGTAGAGATTCTGAGATAATGCTCTTAACGATAGCGTGATCACTGCAATAAAACCACAAGTCCATTACATTCCCAGCATAAGCCTTTAAAGCTTTGATCTGTAGAGGTCCAAATTCCTTCTCTGACTTACCCTCTGGAGGAGGCTCTTTCTTCCCTCATCCTCCTCAATGGTTGTGAGGAAGACCAGAGAGACTGGTCTTCTAAATGATGTTGCTGTAACTATGTGGTGTAGGTGGGTGCCTGTTAAAGATCTGCTATCAGATCTGTACTGTTTATTTCTAGAATAACACTCTTATTCATTAAACTGGTGGATTTTAAGCCGACTATTCACAGCGAGTAATGCAATTTTGAGTTTTAATTTTACAAGCAAATGTCAATTACCCAGACAAGCTTCAAACCAGTGAGTCGAGTTACATTGCAGCTGGTTCGCTTGAGAAATGTTGCTTAATCAGACCGTCAGCTGGTCAGCCATGAATGTTTATTCTATAATTGCAAAATACTGCTTCAGGATGAAAAACATCTATCCTGAGCCACAATGTCCTTCTATAATTGTAAGCACATCATATGATCACATATAGTCTTCTAAAAACATGTAAGGGAGTTACAGAAGATGATGTCATTTCATGATCCCATAGGGCATTTATTTTTTAACTTTAAATTAATTTTCATTATTGCTTGCCTGAAGACATAACTTGTGAGCCAGGGGCTTCAAACTCACTTCACAATGCAAAGAAATCTATCGGAATAGAAAAAAAAAACAAACTTACAGATTTAAACTGAATAATAAGAAACTGCCTTGCAGCTTCCAGTGTGATAAATATGATCTGCAGCAATTGGGTAATTTTCAACTTATTTACTTACATAAACAAGTCTGTTTCTAATAGGACCTTTGTTTAACTATGAAATATCAAACATTTTCTAAGCTTTATGATGAGACAGTAATAAAAACATTCTGAAAAAAAATTCTGAAAGAAAAACATTCATTTATCAGTAAAGACACCATTTAGATATGAGTCAGCATAAAACAGATACACACAGTTCTTACAGATAAGACTTTTTTCTTAAGGTATGATGAGATCATACCTTTTCCCTAAATTGTAACAACTGAAAAAAATAAACTAATAAAACACATGAGAATGTATAGACTGGACTAAATTTTATATCTTTTTCTCCTTCTGTATGTTAAATTATAGGTGGGGGTTTTTTCCTTCCTGTGAGTTGTGCTCATGGAGGGTGCCGTTTATGAGGGATGCTGTATATAATGCTTAATGCTAAATGAGCTACAGTCTAGAACATAATTTCAAACCAAATGAAATTGCTTTGCATAGCTGGTTTAGAAAAGGTTTTTCTTAGGAAAAAACAGATCTCTGTAACAAAACACAGTGGAAGATGACAAAGTATAGGTGTTTCTTAAGCAGTAAAGAGTCTGTCAAAGGGGAAACTCTACAGTCTTTTCCTCCAAGACCTCTAATGAACACTGGTATCAGCTGGGAGGTGTGGGAAGATGAGAGCAGGTAGTGAGATAACATGAATGTAACAGTTGGGAATTTTATGGGGAAGAATAAATGTTCAGCCTGGCAGATGATATTTTGTTCATAAGAAAAAAAATATTTATGAGGTCCTTAATAGGCAGAAGAAGATTGTACATGTTTTTCAGCCATCTTTACTTAAAGGAGTCATTAAAACACTTATCTGAAAGTAGTGAGGCAATTCAGCAGGACTAGAAATAAAACAGACTTTTATAAATATCTTATATGTCTCCCCAGACAGTCAGTCACATCTATAAAGCACACATATATTTGGGGAAGCAACAGACAGATGAATGTAGCCAAGGCTGACTTCAGTGGCTCAAGAATACAACTGAACACTAAAAGACACATCAGTTAAAACATAAATTAGTATTGTTTAGAACATCATTCATTCACTAGCAGCTCAACTGCAGTGAAAAATGCAGTGTGAATTACCAAATTATGGAATGTCCTATAAAGCTATGTAGTTTTTAAGCTAAATGATAAGGGAAATAAATTACCTAAGTAGTATAATCTGCCTTGAATTGGTTCTTTTTCAATAAGGAAATAAACATTTTTGGAAGAAAAAAATCAGACCATTCCAACATTGGTAAATGAAATCATACTTTTAAGAACATACAAATATGAGGATGCTCAATGAGCACTTGGATCATCACTGTCACTGTTCAGAATAGCTAAATATAGCATCAGAATGGAAGTTCACTATCCATGTGCCAGAATAACAAGCTTTTTAAAGTAGAACAGAGGAAAATCCCGGGGGAACATAGAAAGTTAGTACAATGTTATTTATATGCACTGGTAGTTTTATACTGCAGTTATTCACGGAGCTGAGGAAGTTCAGCTTGCTATTCCAAAGTCTGCACCATGTATGTATTACTGCTATCATGCCTTGCTTTTGAAAGCTTTTTAGATCATATCTGAAACTAAAAGGAAAATAAATGTAAGTTTGTGATGACATACATTAATGATTCAAACAAATCCATAAATCTGAGAGAGATGGGATTATTCAGCCTGGAGAAAAGAAGGCTCGGGGGAGATCTTATAGCAGCCTCCCAGTACCTGAAGGGGCCTACAGTAAAGATGGAGAGGGACTGTTTATCAAGGCCTGTAGTGACAGGACAAGGGGTAATGGGTTTAGGCTAAACAAGGGTAGATTTAGATTAGATGTTAGAAAGAAATTCTTTACTGTTAAGAGTGGTGAGGCACTGGAATAGGTTTCCTAGAGAGGTTGTGGAGGCCCCTTCCCTGGAAGTGTTCAAGGCCAGGTTGGATGGGGCTTTGGGCAACCTGGTCTAGTGGAGGGTGTCCCTGCCCATGGCAGGGGGGTTGGGACTAGATGGTCTTTGAGGTCCCTTCCAACTCAAACCATTCTATCATTCTATGATTCTATGAAGTCTTAAAGTCTACTCAATTGTCAATACAGAAGATGCTAAAGAGTGGCTTAGTTGCATAGTGGAGAACTCAGAAGTTCTTGTTTCCCAGCTAACTGCATGTCTATAGTGTAATTTGTTTCAAGTTAACTATACAGATCCATAAATTTATGAGTGACAGAGCGATGTGAACTAGGATTTTAGTCTTAATATCTAAAGGAGAAAGATTTAGGGCATCTTTCTAAGTCCTCTGCAGATAAAAATTCCACCGAATTAAAAACAAACACAAAAAAAAGGCAAAAAGTTGAAATGTTTCCTCTCCCTGTCCCTACCTCCCAAATCAGTTTTTTCCCCATGTCTTGAGTGTGCTTAGGATCAGACTGGAATTCAGGGGTCTGAAAATTTCTAAAGGGGGCTGGTGGGTTGTTTCAGTTGCTGTTGCAAGCTGTGTCTCACTGGTTGCAGACTGACACTCAGCTGAACTGTTGTCTCATTTGATGGGGTTTTTTTCTCCACAGAATCTCCACAGGTCTGGAGAGAAAATGAAAAGTACATGCATGGGCAGAGGTGCTCCTTGTGCAATATCCTATATGGTAATGGATATCAAAACAAGGGGTAATGAGACCAACTTAGGCAAAGACTTAATTTCCAGACATATAGAGCACTTCCCGAAAGGCCAATAAAATCACCATGGTGGTAAATACTGAGGGGGGAAAAAGGAGATGACTTCTCTTGCTAGGGGAGAGACATAAAAGCCATAGATCATTAAACAGGTTTAAGTAAGCATTCTTGAGGTCTTTTTGAACTTTTAAATGTGTAACGAAGTGGGAATTCTTGTTTTCTGCAGTTGGCCAGATGGTCCTGACTCATTCTGTCAGTCACAAGGCCAAAATTATTTTACATTAACAACAACAAAACCTTGAAGCCATAAGTCTTCTCCCTCAAATACCTCCTGCTGAAGAATTTGTGAGCTGTCATTTGTTCCCTTTAATCTTGCAAGCTTCTTATTTTCCATCAATGCCTTGACTGTAAAAATCCTATTTCTGTTAACAGAGCTATGCACATACAGCTCATTTATCTCTTCCTTTGCCAGAAAATTGTACAGAAGGCTCTAAAGCGGTGTTCCAGTTTTCACTTGAAGGCACTGGTATACACAAAGTTCTCAAACAGCAACCACCATAAATCTCAAACCCTGTGGGCTGATGTTCAAGGGGCAGAGCGAAACAGAAGCATCTATCCTTCTTTCGTACTGCTTCCTCATCACTCTATAAATACCGATACTGTGTACAGAATAAAAGCACTTCAGTAACCAAGCTATGCAACAAATTATTAAGCAGTGTGACAGGCGCTTTCATGATTATTGATTATTTTTAAGATGTCTGTAGGTACATATATAATGCATCCTTAGTTTGTATATGTATGATGATGATGATGATGATGATTATTATTATTATTATTATATGTATAAAATATCTAGAATATAAATAACTATATATGTAAAAGTCCATGCTCTTCAAGTTGTGAAGACAAATCTAAGACTAAAAGTCCATTCTTCTCTGGTCTTGTAACATGTAACATGAAGCTAGGATTCCAAAAAAGCCAGTTAATGAGATTAAAAATGTACCCATGTTTTAATACAATTACAACAACCATTTGCCTTCTTAATGCAATACAAATTATTGTTTAATGTAGACCAAAAGTGTAGTTTTAATTATCTCAATTATTGCAGTTTTGGCTTACATTCAGCTATGTTAGAAAACCCCTGCAAAAATCTGCCAAGAGGAAAATAAGATACAATTACTTTTATTTGAAGTATAAACTTACATACCTTGGCCTCCGAAATGCTAAACCATATTGTTGGCAAGCCAGTCCCACAGTGGGAGTATAAACAATTGGCATGAACCTTTCAATGTCAGAAGTCAGCACTTTGTAGAAAAGCTTTTCATTTCGATCCTGAAGACTCATTAGTAGAATATATCTGTGGAGAATTATATATAATTAGGCAGACATCAAGTGAACATATAAAGTTAATTTAGAAATACAAAAGTGTTCAGATAATTAATTAAAACTATTCTGCATAGTTTATTCTGTAACAGCCTGTTTCTTGCTGAGAGTATTTAAATTCCTCCTTGTCTTAATAGCACAAACGGTTCAAACACAAAGGATAACTGGTTGAGACTGAGAGAAGCTGAAACCACCACAAAATTGACAAACTCTACATACTCAGGAAGTTAATCCCTCTCAGGTATAAAACACTACACCGCAACTGAGTATTTGATCTGTCAGAACCTAATCTGTACATATCAATTGTTCCACTTGAAATGAGACCATCATTAAATAAAACTGCAACAAGCTTACTCTCTTGCCTAAAAAAATTAAACTAAAAATGTTAGCTTTTTCTGCTCTTGTCTTGATATAAATTTCTCTTAAATCCAGACTAATACTTCAAATAAACACTTCACCTGAACACTGTATGACAAAGCTTTCAAAAAGAAAGCATATACATATGGCCTTCTGTCTCTGAAGTCTATGTTTGAAATGAAATCTGCAATGTTTTATCTCCCAATGGAAATTAATTTTTGATTGCATTTGAAGAAGTTCTATATTTATTTAAAAAGAAAACCAATGAGGAAAAAAAGATCAGAGAAATGAGAGTGAAAAAATCCTCATGTTTAGCTTGATCAGCTTCTGACTACCATCAATCTAATTTTGAATAAATACACTGCTGCTCCAAGATCCCAACCAGGAACCCAGATTTCAGTGCTGAGTATGACAGATGAAATGATCTAGGACTGACTTCAAGTTATACTAGTTCACACAGGTTTGACTCTGGTCACTCTGTGAACACTTAATATTTCGGAATTTGATGATCCTAAACCCCACCTCTCTATTCACTAGTTTTACTAAGGTTAAGTATTACTTTAAAAATTGTCTTCTCTACCAATGGACTTACATAAAAAATTTAACTTAATTTATGTAAGTTCGTGTAGGTATGGGGGGTTTTTCCCAGTGGATTTTGTCTATTTTTTTATTTATTTACAATGGAGTACTAACTACATATACTCAAAAAGTTAATATGTCCATCAATTTATTACACAAGTGTTGAGGAAATATATACAACACATTCATTCCAAAAGCCTGGAGGTTTGTGTGCTTAAATATTATTCACATGAACTTTCCTTCAGGATACTCATGCATCACATGTGCCAATAAAATCTAATGCATACTTTAGGAAGACACAAATATAGTCAGGTAACAATCTAACAAAGAACAGTTTAGTAAATCCGTATTTGTTTCATAGAATCAATGGTTTGGGTTGGAAAGGACCTCAAAGATCATCTAGTTCCAACCCCCCTGCCATGGGCAGGGACACCCTCCACTAGATCAGGTTGCCCAAAGCCCCATCCAACCTGGCCTTGAACACT
>VXBL01003104.1:85114-96378 GCA_013400195.1 Aramus guarauna
TGAATCTCATCAGGTCCCATGGACTTGTGCACCTTCAGGTTCCTTAGATATTCTCAAACCTGGTCTTCTGCTACAGTGGGTGGTACTTCATTCTCCCAGTCCCTGCCCTTACTTTCTGTGACCTGCGCAGTGTGGCTCAAACACTTGCCAGTGAAGACTGAGGCAAAGAAGAGGTTGAGTACCTCAGCCTTCTCTATATCCCGGGTAACCAGGTCGCCCGTTTCATTCTGGAGGGGGCCCACATTTTCCCTCATCCTCCTTTTATCACTAATATACCTATAGAAACTTTTCTTGTTGTCCTCAACTTCCCTGGCTAAATTTAATTCTACCAGGGCTTTGGCTTCCCTAACCTGATCCCTGGCCTCTCAGACCGTTTCTCTGTACTCCTCCCAGGCCACCTGTCCCTGCTTCCACCCTCTGTAGGCTTCCTTTTTGTGTTTGACCTTGCACAGGAGCTCCTTGTTCATCCACGGGGGCCTCTTGGTGGTTTTGGCTGACTTCCTCTTTCTTGGGACACATCGCTCCTGAGCTTGGAGGAGGTGACCCTTGAATATTAGCCAGCTGTCTTGGGTCCCTCTTCCCTCTAGGTTTCATTCAAGCTTAGCTTGCATATCCATGTATATCAGGGAAGCATTTCTTTTGCGATCTGCTATATAAACCTTTAACAAGCACTATAAGCAAGGCTAGTGCCGCCACTTTGGCAGCTGGTGACTAATGAGGTGACAGAAGTGAGGTGAAACAGTGTCCTACCTTTGCATCACTAACCTAAACAGATAAAGAGCTAGAAACCAAAGAGTTGAAGGTGCATGCCAATCCCACGAGGTATCCTGAACCACCTTCCACCATACACGTTAGTTTTGAATGTTCTCCAAGGTTAAATTATATCCTGTGCTTGTAGTTCTCAGCTACAAATATACATACATACTCATTTTTTTCCGTATTATTACATTTCCCTACTAACCTTTCATTTTCCCAGTATTTCATTATGATACAGTATATTTTTCAGTGTTCTTGAATTCTTGGAGCATTTTCTTTATTAAAACCTTTCTCCTGAGGATGGTTATCCCAACATTTACCTTCAAATACAAGCTCATTCACATATAGTTGTGAATACATTTGAAGACATTAATTTTGTTTCCACAGGACCTTGAAAGTGATGCTGGAGAATATCATGAGTACCCTGGCCTGCTCTATACCGGAGACTGCAAGCTTTCATGCAAGCCACATTGCTATGTTTCAAAGCACTTGCCAGTATAATTTTTTGTTTTGTTTTTATCACTTTCATTTAAAATGAGATGTGGCTACATAACACTTCAAAATGCCTTTTCGTCATCCTTTCTTATTACTCAGATCAAGCCTGGGTTTTAAATGGGGTAAAGAAATCTTTTAAAAAAATAAATTAAAAGTTTAGCAAAAGGCTTTCTCAAGGCCTTCAAATCAAAAAATTATTGGCTAAAACTCTCCATTTTGTTTTTTACTGTCTTAAAGCATTAAATTGGAGATTTATTTTCTTATCTGCATTTATCATATCACTTTTATATTCAGGATATGCTACAGAACTTGCAAAGATAATAACTGCACACTGCTTATAATCGTATTTTCAAATATTACATGCTTGGCCATATCCAAATCAGCATAAGAAATATTATTATAAAGTGAAAAATATTTCTAAAAAAGTGCAGTTTGGATCAGAAGGCTATTTTTCAGTGGTAGCTATAAAATATCTCTTCTTTCTGGGCATAGTAACTTGCTTAGGGCTATCAACTTTCTCAAAAATTCTTTCTTAAGGGGAAAACCAAAACTGCTTCATCCTCAGTGTGGTGTTGGTTATAATGCATTAGACAACAAGTATGCATCTTTTAGCAACATCCAAGTAATCTACATAACTAAAAGCATGAAGTAGTTTTTAGCATTGTGTTTTTTTTAAAAAAAAGATGTATTTAAAATGCAGAATTTCATGGAAACTTTTCCTGAAGCCCACATTTAATTGAAAACATAGTGAAAACATGCAATAAAACACTGAGAACAATCATTTGTGCTATAAAAAGGGAGGAAAATACTATTTGTCCTCAGACAAGGAGTCTTGAATAAAGATTTCAGAGAAGACTTTCAGAGGAGGAAATCCAAGGCCTGGCAAGTAACACCAAGGGGATTGCCAAGCTTTCAAATTTCAGTATGTCACTTTTCCCCCTTGTCTTTACTTCACCTAAGAAGTTTCATGCTAGTCTGCTATTACAAAGGGAATTAAATACAATGGAGACAAAAGGATGTAACATAAATATCATCCAAAATCCAGAAGAAAACTGGTATAACTACCAGAAAATTACTGATAATTTCTTAGGATAACTGGTCCTACTATCACTGGCATGAATTTTACAAGGCAAAATGGAATGGTAAAAAAAACCAACCCAACATCTGTTTGCTCTTTATCTTGCAAAACATGAGAGCAAATAAAGGAAAGTGGGAGGAAACACTATTATTTTTAACCTGTGTAAGATACTTAGCTCCATTACTTTGCATCATCAGTATCTCTATAGAAATGCTATAAAAGATAGCGAGCTTTAAGAAAAAACAAAATAACACAGCATTCTCAGGAAAAGTGATCTGATGGCACCTCTCCTAATGTTCACACATCCAGTAAAACAGTTTACCAGAGTGACTCTTTGCAGAAAGAAAGGCCCAGACAGAAGATGTGTCTGGGTCAGGGGCAACAATTTCGGTGTCAATACAGAGCAAGAAGACAGACATTAGGAACACAAGGGGAAAAAAAGCTCAAATTACTTGCAAAATCCATCGCAGCTTTTCCAAATTAAGTTAGAGGAATAGAATTATTTCCTGCTATTGGCCTCCTTTTTGCCAAGCATACCAGGCCATATATTTGCTGCTGTTTCACATTCATTTTCTGCATGAACTCTTTGTGTTTCAGAGCACAGCAATTCCACGCTGCAAGTCAGCAAAGGAGTTTCAGCCATGCCAAAACGTGTCATGCCACGGTACTATCAGCTTAGCTTTATGAATTTGCACACACTCTCTTTCCAATCAAAACCAGGGCAAGCTACAATCCTGCCAGTGTAAGATGCTGTCATACAGCATTAGCGTTTCATCAGACAATAGCCTTCTGTCTAACGTACTTGCCACCTTCTACCTCTGCAATATTCAAATGCTTGTACTTAATCTTTTGTATCTGGACATAAACCACACAGGTATACAACCACAGGTACACACCCACTATCAAATCCTAGCTCTAGGAGGAAAATAATAGCTTCCCTTTATCTCTTTTTCAATCACTGCTCCTATGGGAGCGAAGACTATGCCAGACACTCGAAGAAATGTTTTATTTCTAGCATTAGTAAATTTACATTCACTAGAAGGCAATAGCTGCACACTCTTACACAAGGTTGTCCTTGAGCACCTGCCTGTACAGGGAGCACTGAGATTTTTTTTTTTTTCTCAAATTCTACTTAAAATAGTCAATGTCTTCTGGAATTCTCCATCAGTGAAGGTATTCAAGGAGTATCTGCAGCAGGGTCACAACCACTCTTCCCGTTAAAATGTTTCAACAGGAATACGAGTACAGGAGACCACAGTTCACATATTGCCTTGAAGGACAGTATTTTTTTTAATTCAAAAAACACTTCTGAGCTCACACACATGTAATGCACATGTTCTAAGAGCAGGATCTCTATTGACATACTCCAATAAAATTTTCAGACACTTGACTTATAAACACAGCTGCAAATCACATTTTGCATGCACAAGGTTTTGTACACTCAATTCACACAAGCGTTTTATCTCGGAAAAGGAGTCCAAGATGTCACCATTGATAGTCTTCAAAGGAAGTATTTTCTGCATGCAAATGTAACCAAGTCTTTCAATCAGTGGTGTTAAATCTAAATCTACACATGTAACACACAAATGATTTTATTTTGCTGAAAACTGGAGAAAACACCACAGCAGTATAATGTGCCACTAATTTAAGAGGAAAATTATTTTTGATCAAAGTGTAGCATGACATGAACAGTCCATTTAGGCCTGCTGGGTGTTCACACAGAATACAAATATGATTTCTTAAAAAAAATAATTTCATTTGGGGGCAACTTGTGGATTTACGTAATTTTAAGTGCTTAAGGGCAACCTAATTTAATTTACACAAATTTGCATTGATCCAAGATTAGCCCCGAAAGCTTATTTCTTAACTGCATTATGAAATCATAGATAGGCTGAGGCTAGAAGGGACCTCCCGAGAGCGCCTCATCGAAACCTCTGCTCAAACCAGAGTCAACTAGAACAGGTTGCCCAGGACCAGGTTCACTCAGGTTTTGAATATCTCCAAGGATTAAGGCTCCGGCCCAGCTAATCCAGCATCATAAATGGAGCCGCACTGTTTATTCACACTATAAGGGGAAGGAGAAGATGCAAATACATGGACCAAAAATGATGGTTGAGAAACTACCACTGCCACATGCCACAGAGTAAGACTGTGAAATAAACACAGCTTTTAATTTTTTTCTTATGTTAATTACTGAATTCTTAATGGAAGTATTTTGACTAGTGATCACATCAGTGAGAAAAAAGCCTAGCTTAATTGTTTCAAGTTTTTCTATGAACCAAACACTTACTAGTTTTCTCAGCTGAAGTACATCACCAGAGCAACAACATTTTTGTACTGCAAAGCTGCACAGTACAATAAAACCTTTACACTAAAAATGGCATTATACTAAAAACTGGGTTTATGGTATGAAATGTCAAGCTGCAGTCTAATGCTAAAGACACATGGATGTAATATTGCAGTGTTTGCGCTACTGTTTTTAGAATGTCTGGTGACAGGAGCAAGAAACAAATTTCATCCTTACCCAACTATTTATTTGTAAACAAGAAAATGCAGAAGACTCATAGGTGGGAAATAATTGTATTGAATTTTTTTTTAATTAATTATATACAGACATTAAGCTTAACAGGGACAGATTTGGAAAAAAATTGTCTGAAGTATATGGCCTCTGGAAAAACTTTTATTTACATTTATTTGTAAACATATTTATATTTATTTACACTTGTGTATTATTTGTGTCTACCATATATGGATTAAATATATGTTAAAAAAAAAATGTTCTTTTCCTCCTTCCACCAAGACAGACAGATTTTTCTTTTCTTTCTTTTAACATGATAAAGCATGCTTTCTGGAAAGTATTCCCACAATACCTGAAGACAGTTATTTTTATTTGATGATTCCCACTGTCATCAAAACTTCAGTATGTGGTGTTTTATTGTGGTTCAAATGGCACAGCATTCAAAGTTTTATTACTCTGTCATTTAAAACTGATAGATTATTTCTTTTTTCCTGTGCTGCAGAATTTTTTCATTTTGGTGAAGAGCCATTTAAATATCCACATTTTTTTGCTTAAAAGAAAAATAAAGAATTAAGATTTGGAAATAACACTACTCTCCTCTTGAATTTCACAAGCTAGACCTGTAATTTTCAATCTGCGATGTTTTGAGAAACACCAGTGCTTTTCTCCTATGACCTGAAGTAGGAGCAAAATCTCTTTGCTAGTTAAGAAACACATACGACAATAGGATAAAGATCTTTTTTGTTCCTGCTTTTAAGTTGCAGGTGAACAGAAATTCCAGCAATTCAAGTAAAAACAAGCAACTGAAACAGCCTTAAAGTCTTAAATGTCCTGAAACATATCAATCAAGGAGCTGTATCAGGAAGGGACTATTTCAAGGCAGAAGTAAGGAGGAGATGGGGACAGAAGGACAGAGAAAGATCATAGAATGATAGAATGGGCTGAGTTAGAAAGGACCTTAAAGACCATCTAGTTCCCCCCCCCTGCCATGGGCAGGGACACCCTCCACTAGACCAGGTTGCCCAAAGCCCCATCCAGCCTGGCCTTGAACACTTCCAGGGAGGGGGCATCCACAGCCTCTCTGGGCAACCTGTTCCAGTGCCTCACCACCCTCACAGGGAAGTTCTCTCCTATGATAATGTCAGTGGTTGAACCAGGTGTTTTTCATAAATTTTTACGCTTTGCTACATGCGGGGACTCAGACTAAAACATTCTAGCCCAGGAAGCTACTACTGCCTCCCTGAGAGCACTAGAGGACGGTTAATCTAAGAAAGGTAACACAGTCCTGAGCTCTTCACTTACAAGGCAGACAGTGTTCATCTTATTCCATCTCTGTAAAAACGGAGGTTATGGCAACTTTAAATTATAAAAAAGCGTTGCCACCAACTGACAGGTATCTAAAAGGCATTTATTACATATAGGTAACAAAAAACCCACAACAGAGAAAAGCAAGGCATAGGGGAAAAACTAAAGGAATACTGTTTTGTTATAGGGCCTACAAAACACTTAGAAATAAAACCATTTGAGTATTCATAAAAAATTAAAGCCCTCCGCAGCTTTTTTCTTAAAAAAAAAAATCTATATTACATAATAATTTCATAATATTTTATAAAATTTATGTATTTGCTTTAATGCATAAGCATCTACAGGCATATTAAGGCTTACTGAAATTTTAGTTTCATATAGGTTCATTTGCTTCTGGACTACCTTGGTATCATTTTGTCATTGAAATAATAAATTCATGTGAACAACACTGGAATACTACAATTTCAAATTAGAAGTTGATTTTTTAAGGAAAGCGTTCTAGCAAAAGTATATATTTAAGTTTAACGATTCCCAATCATCAACCACCACAGCTCGGAAAAAAAACACAAATCTGTACTACCATAAGAAAAATAAACAAGGGATTCATGGTTTGATAACTAGGATAAAGTTTCATAGCCATACTTTACCTGTCTAGGTCAGATGTCAGCCTTTCAAAATTCTTAAGAATACTATAAACCTGGGCATCTTGACCAAGAAAGCAAGGTGGCAATAATCCATGAATATTCAACTGTTGCCTCTCCTCCAAGGTAAAAGCCATGCCCTGAAAAAAGAAAAATAAAAAACCATATATATTTATATGACAGATATTCCTTTCAAGAAAATTCTGCAACAAAATATAGTACAAGTTTAGTCAGCATCTGAAAAACTATTTAATTTTAAACAGAACTAACAAATATGCAATGGTTTTGCAAAAAGTTTTTATTGAGTCATAAGAGAACAGGCCTGTATAGTGCAATAACTCCATCCCAGCATAGAATGAGGTAAGGTCTTCCAACCCTGCAAGACTATTATTTGTAAAATTATTAACTTATAGTTGAAGAACAGAGCAGCAGTGTATTCTCAAACACCCACTTGTTTGGCTATCTTCTAAATGCAAAGCATGGATAATGTTCATTTTCAGTGTAAACATTATGCTTTTAATATCTGGATTTTTTTCAAGATCTCAGATGCTCACGTGCATTTTTAACGGAAGTCTGTGGTGCAATAAAGTCATCGCTATCATTTTATAGTCAAAGACCCTGGTCCAGCACCTAGTGAAGTCAGTTAATAGAAACATGGCCATAGCGAGTTCAATGCAAACTTAATTTGTTTTTCAAATTCACATTCAGTTACAGTAAGAAAAATATGTACAGACTTACTGGATTTCCTTATTCTATCCAGAAAAGACATCTAAAAGTATTTATTATGATACGTGGACAGTCACAGAATGCTTAGCACTTAAATCCAGCTTGCGGCTTGGCACAGCCTGCCAAAAGCTGCTTTTTAATGAGGTCTGTCTGTCCAAAACATCTTCAGAAATTAGCCAAGCTATTGTAAGAAAGAGGATGCCTTTACAGCAGAAACACAACCATGAGTTTAGCACACTGGTGTCAAGCACTCTGACTGCTGAAGCCGTACTTTGCTGCGGTAGCTACGGCTAGTTGGGACTGATGGATGAGATCAGACTTTTGATAGTTTTAGGGGATAAAAAGGAATGTCTGAGGAGTTTCTTACATATATAACCTATGAAATCCATGCATTTGTTTCACGCAGTAGCCACTGGTTGGTGAGTGACACAATGTGATAAATTCATATTGGGTAGTTTGATGACATGGATAGGCTTCATTTTTATTTTTTTTCCCAGAAATACTTACCTCACTGGACTTACTCTTATAGAACAAAATTATACTATAAAATCTCCCTCTTACTTCTCTACACTTTTTACACCATCTTTTAATCAAAATAATTTTCAAGTGGTTATGTTATGATTGCTTGAAAAAAATAGAAGAAAAACACAAAAACCCTAAGGCAACCCTACCATATATCTGCACTAAAATGTCATTAATCAAGTTGCTACCCTTAAGTGAAATGATGACTCGAAAAAAAGGAAAAAAATTCATAACGAACACTTTACAAAACATCAAGCATTTCCAGAACATGTTTCTCCCACACAGAGAAATGGAGGGAAACCAAATTTAATACAGGTCAATGACTGTTTTGCTATAGTTTTCCATGCATGCAAGATTTCAAAGGTTTCCAAAAGCGTACATAAACCCTGTTTTTTCTTGTCTCTACATGAATTTTCTATGGCCAGATATGTCACGAGTGTCTTCAGCTGCTACCACATTTTGAAAGGCCACAGAGGAGAGGGACAGTCAATGGTCCTCACAAGTTTATTCAAAGTTGATCCCTCTTATCTTCAGTAGACTTTTTTTGGCTTAAAGAAAACACATGAAAGCTGTGCATGTGTGGTCACCCGCACACACACTTCAGCATCAGTTCCAAATGATTGGACTTTAGGGAGCTACATAGTTTTAGTGGATCTCTGAGTGCTGGCAATAAAGTGGAGACCTAATTATTCTCTGCATCTCTCCTTTCCCCTGTTTCTATCAGTCAAATTTTCTGAAAGAATAAAAATTCAAAAAGTCTGTGTTTGCCTTCATTTTAGGAATAAGATATCGACTTTAATTACTATGATAGAGTTTCCCTCTTACTGGAAAATATATTTTATTTTAAAACAGACACATGAAAAGTTGATATATCTTGCCAAGTGCTTTTTTTTAAGAAGTGCTTTGTCTTGGAGCAGCATATTTTCCACATATTGCTACAGCTCCTACAGTAAGTGTTAATTTCTTTTGGGCATTCCTACAAAAGTACACCACACATCTACACCTCCCATGCTATACATAGTTTTAAAATTCTTTACATAAATACTCTTCTTTGGCACAGATATGAATTTTTCAAATTTCTAAGATGGAATGTTAGTTCCTGTTTTCCCCTCAGATACCATATATGCTCAAAAGAAAAGAATTATTATTAAAACATATTGTTTGATGATTTAATGAGAGAAGGCTATTTTATGCATTAAATATATGCTATTTCATCTGTTTATAATGGTAAGATATCAACTACATAAATTTTGTGGTTTACACCTAGACTTCTCACACTAACTTCTCCAATTTTCTTTTCTACATCAGAATTCTTATTTTTTTCCTGTTTGAAGTGTCGTTTCCCAGCCATCCAGCAGAGAGGGCTCTAGGTCCAGCTTGGCTACACACTCCTTTCTCTTCCTGAGAGCCACATTTTGTGCACACCTGGATGGGACACACTTCCATCATCTAAAGTGCACCCCAACTATAATAAAAGATGTGGACATTTTTAGTTTGCACTCTGTATTACAAACAAGTTTTCCAAGAAGAATAACAGTGTGGCAATCTAAAAGCAGCACAAGGGCAAGAGATCGCAACCATAAGTGTTAAGCTTTGCCTAATTTGTTTTGATTTATTCACGGCTTTATGCCTTCGAAAGATAACATACACATCATAGAGATGACAAGTATAGTTATTAATAAACCCTATAGTTATTATTAAACCTCCCAGGTAAGAGTTTGCAGTTCTTCAAGGGTTGTGTTTCATATGCTTCTTTATATGCTCCGGTTTTGTTAAAACTAAGTTGTTCTTCAGCCGCCTCATTATCTTCCTTTCTCATAAACCTTTTGGTGGAACTGTTGGGTTGGGGTTTTTTATATCCTGCCTCTGCCCAGCCTCTCTCTATTCCCCCAAAACCCCCCAACTACAAGGTTGTTTTAGTGCAATTACATACACATCAATCCTCTTGTTCGGTTACAGTACTGAAAAGCCAAAAAAACAGAATAAACAGCAAAACATCACCTTGTATCAGATAGCTTTTTGCACTGGCTTTCGACTGAATTCTCAAGCAGTTCTTTGCGAAGACAGAGAGCACATTCAAAATATTTCAAGAGCTGTCTCAGCCTCTGTTCACAGTCAGCAGAGGCGAGTCTTATCTCTTAATACAAATTAGATTGCATTGACATAGTTTTTGTTCAGATAACATATCTGAAGCTCATATAATTGCTAAGTTTACATAAACTTCTTAAGAAAAAGAAAGTGCACTCAAATAATGTGTGCATCCTGCCTATGCACTAATGAGATCCAGCTTCACTACAGCGTAGCCAGAACCATCTCCAAAGAGTATTCATTGCAGGGATCCTCCTCCAATTTCGCTCAAGACCTAGCCCTCTCTTGTTCCAGTAGGCAAAAATTTCCATTTTTAGAAACTCCTACTCATTTAGAAAAAGGCTTATTTCCTTCTATTGGCCTCACTGCAGGTATGCCACAAAGCTATTAGCTTGACAGCATGCAGAAGGAGGCTGGCTTAGAAGAGGAAACCATGTCCATGTCCAAGGTTATCTGACTCAGTGACTCTTTCCTCAGCCTCTGGTAGGAGAAGATCAAGGCCCATAAGACTTCAGGTCATCCCTGGGACTCAGGAGACAACCATCAACACCAACATCCAAACTCAGGCACCCGCGTGAATATTTGAGCTAACTGGATCTGCGGAGGGGAGGAGGAAGAAATGAAGAGAAAGGTAAAAAGGTGTAGCAAGGAAGTATATCTAATAGCACCACCTATTCTACAAGAAAGAAATCTCTGGATTGCTGATCTAAGATACCACTAGACAAAAATCAGTCTCTAAAGTATTTTGGGGACAACAGACAAGTAGGTTCATCTTTGTCTCAGAGTCCATCAAAAAGTAAAAAAACCTCTCCATTTAAAAACTCATTCTGTATACCTAAATCATGAAAATGCAATGAACCAATTTCAGCAATATCATGAAAGAACCACCCAAATCTGAGGGACTCAGATATACACAACATCTGCTGCCATGGCTGGAAGGAGGATAGCTGGCTCTACGCCATCTCTTGCAGCCTCCCTCCGCAGCAGTCGGTAACCCAGAGCAGAGTGCAAGAGGCCGGGAGAGCTCTGCCAGACAAAGCTCTGAGAAAATCCCACAGCTGCCTGAAATCCAAGTCTGCTCAAGATCTGAATCAATTCTTTAAACAAATGGCCTTACAAAACCCTGCAATTCCAT
>VXBL01003104.1:96395-138538 GCA_013400195.1 Aramus guarauna
AAGGCCTTTAAAAAACCCTGCAATTCATTTTTTTTTTTTTTTAAAAAAAAAAAAAAAAAAAAAAGGAAATGCAAACAAGATGAATGCTTTTGGCTGAAAGACCAAGAACACTCTCCAGTTACTGGAAAAGAGTTTTTTTCCCCCAAGATGTCCCAAATAAAAAATCAGTGGCATCGCTACTAGTTGCCAGTCACACATCATCCCATACTGCTCACACCATTTTATGCAAAAGACTGTCTCCAGACGAAATTCAACTGCAGAACTAGGTGCGCTCATTAGGAAAACATGATCTTTGGTATGTGTGACTGTTAGCTAGCAACTCTTTTGCTTGTCAGACTTTTGCCTTTGATAATTCTGGCTTCTCATATGACTCTAGTACTGTTAAAGAGGAATCCAAGTCAAAATTAATAAAACAATTTTCTTTTGCTTTAAGGAAAATTTCTTAGGCTAAGGAAGCAGCAGAATGTATGTATAATCCTGCTAGGTATGAGCTACATGAAAACACCTAAAATATCATAAGTCCCTTTAAGAGTACAATAGTTAAAAAAAAAAGAAAACAACCCACTCTACAAAATCTTACACATTCAAATAAAATTTTACAAAGCTCTGTGAAATTACAGCATGCATGAATTTTCAAGTGTTTCAAGCTACACTGAAGAGTTTAGTGATCCGAAAATGCCTTTGAGATATTTTATATAATTTGTATTTTTAAAAGAATCACCTTACAAACAGGCAAAAAAGAAGTTTTACAAGCATTTGCCCTCCATTCTGTATTTTTATTATGTCAACATGACTTCAAAGAAATCAGATAAATACTTTAAATACTCCATATCCAGCACTCATTTCAAGGCACAATAGCCCAGGAAATAGTTAGAATAACTAATCTGAGCACATGCTGCGTAATAAACTCATTCTGCCAAAAACAAATGTGGTTTGTGGCAAGGCGTTGGGGTTGGAGCACTACATATGGCTAGTTTCTCTACCCATTTGTGTCATGACGGCCAAAAAATATTACAAGCACAGGCAATTAATGCAGCTATCCGGATGAACATTTCTTCTGCAATCAGCACTTTAGGCCAGACTGATTACACAAAATACCGTTATAGGCAAGGAGAGGGAGTAATTTTTTTTAATGGTGCAAATTCAAACACAGCTTTCTGTCATCAGGGGTCTTCTTTTGGACCTGAGGAAAAAAATAGCCCTGCAAACCATCAATTTACAATAACTTAGAGCCCCATGTTTCTTCTTAGGAATGATTTGTAGTAAAAAATATATGTAGAAGAAGGGCTTGAAGGGCAGAATCCAATTTTGATTTTAAAAAAATCAGGACAAATAAAAACTTTAGAGAAAAAAAAACTAATCCTTTTAAATGGTACTCATGAAGACAAGTCAGAGAGATGACAAATACAATTACAAGTTGATAAGAGGAAAGGATATGATCGCCAGCAGAAAGTTTCCACAGTTTGAAGATGTGTAGCACTGAGTTAAGAGATGAAAACTGAAAATGAAAATACAAACTTTCTCCTGCAACTCTCTGCCAACACACACAGAAAAAAGCTCAATGAATTTTCAGAAGTAAAGACGACCAGCAGCCATTTGTAATGCAAACATTATCTAATGTATTATTAGACTTCAAGTAGAAAAGTCACTGGGGAGACAGAACTGCCATCTTTCAAAAAAGTGCAGCTATTTTCCCCCAAAACTATGCAGTTGGGCATTTAATGAGGCACATTGGTTAGCTCTGGATTATGCATTTTGGATTAACTTTTAAAAATCAGTATACAAACCAGTGATTAACAACCCATTAACTCCTTTGGTGGAGAAACTGTGGTTTTGTTGTGTTTATACAGTACCTAGCACACAGGTACCTTGGCTTGTAGCTGAGATCCCCTAAAACAGCAGTGAATCCTGCTACTAAGTGCATGCACTGGAGTTTGAAATGCCAGCAACATTCACGCGACTACTCTGGCTGGGACGAGGAAGGAGAAAGCCAGAAAAAGAGGACTGGTGAAGGGTAAACAGCAGAACTCAGTTTAGATAAAGCACTTGTGCTCCTTTTGATAAGCCCTTGTGCACAGCCATGCATCAGGACTCGTGGGACCGTGAAGCATGCTGAAGGTAAATGAAAAAAAGTACTGTAATTGATGAGCACATTGCTGACAATACAATCAGAGAAGGAACTGTCCTAGTTTCAGCGAAAAAATGCCAAAAGGCACAGGTTTTGTTTGGTGCACATTTTTTAAATAAAGCTTTTTAACAAGTATTTAAGTTGAAGAACTACATCCTGACATTTGGTATTTATAATTTCAAAGTTGTTTTCCTACAGTCATGATAGATTGGCTGCGGTGTGTTGCACGCACATTTTTTTACAGGTTTTAGGAAAGCCAAGAGACCTGAGGCATATGGTGGATAAGGAATTGGCTGGATGGTCACACTCAAAGAGTTGTGGTCAACAGCTCAATGTCCAAGTGGAGATCAGTGACGAGTGGTGCTCCTCAGGGGTCGGTACTGGGACCAACAGTGTTTAACATCTTTGTTGGAGACATGGACAGTGGGATGGAGTGCACCCTCAGCAAGTCTGCTGACGACACCAAGCTGCGTGGTGTGGTCGACGTGCTGGAGGGAAGGGATGCCATCCAGAGGGACCTTGACAGGCTTGAGAGGTGGGTCCATGAGAACTGCATGAAGTTCAACAAGGTCAAGAGCAAGGTCCTGCACGTGGGTCGGCGCAGTCCCAAGCACAACTACAGGCTGGGTGGAGAATGGATTGAGAGCAGACCAGAGGAGAAGGACTTGGGGCTGTTGGTAGACGAGAAGCTCAACATGAGCCAGCAATATGTGCTTGCAGCCCAGAAAGCCATCCATGTCCTGGGCTGCATCAAAAGAAGCGTGGCCAGAAAGTCAAGGGAGGCGATTCTACCCCTCTACTCTGCTCTTGTGAGACCCCACCTGGAGTACTGCATCCAGCTCTGGGGGCTTCATTACAAGACCGACCTTGAGCTGTTGGAGCAAGTCCAGAGGAGGGCCACAAAGTTAATCAGAGGGCTGGAGCACCTCTCCTGTGAGGACGGGCTGAGAGAGTTAGGGTTGTTCAGCCTGGAGAAGAGAAGGCTCCGGGGAGACCTTCTAGCAGCCTTCCAGTACCTAAAGGGGGCCTAGAGTAAAGCTGGAGAGGGACTGTTTACAAGGGCAAGTAATGATAGGGCTTTAAACTAAAAGAGGGTAGATTTAGATTAGATATAAGGAAGAAATTCTTCACTATGAGGGTGGTGAGGCACTGGAATGAGTTACCAGAGAAGTTGTGGATGCCCCCTCCCTGGAAGTGTTCAAGGCCAGGTTGGATGGGGCTTTGGGCAGCCTGGTCTAATGGAGGGTGTCCCTGCCCATGGCAGGGGGGCTGGAACTAGATGATCTTTAAGGTCCTCTCCAACACAAACCATTCTGGGATTCTATGATTCTATATTCACAGCTCAATTCTAAGTCCATAGGATTTTCAAAAGCAAACTTAAAAAGTCAAGTCAACAGGGGAAACTGAAACAAAAGTCAAAACCAGCTTCCAACAAATAAAGTATAAATAAATACAGTAGCTAATAAACACACCCTGGGACTTATGACTCAAAACAAATGCAGATGGCTAGAACGAGATCAGACTTCTCTTGGCAATTTCATCATGGGAATGTGTGGGCAGCTTGGCAGCCTTGCAGTGAGCTGATATGGTGATTGCGTACAAGTGTGATTCAGACCAGTACATTAGAAATGACACACCGCGGTCGTCTTATTTTAGCAATCTTCCTTTACACTACTGTAAACAATTATCTGAAAGCAAGCAAGTAAATCTATTTTAGGTAACTTTTTGTATATATTTGTTTTATTATACATATACACAGTGAAATCTTTTTGCATTGCATAACTTTTTCTCACCTTAAGCTTGTGATGGCTGCATTACACAAACAGCAGACAATAACAAGCTGAGCAGTAAAATGAGTCACCAAGATGATAATATATAAAAATATATTACACACTACAGTATAATGTAGGATGGGACTGAGTCTAGTTAGACACTAAATTTAGGTGTTCATTTGCAATCTAGGAAGCTATCCTGCCATGATAATTATAGGATACATAGTATTGATTAAAAAAAAAAATGATCTAGTATCACCTGGGAGGTTTGAAGGTATTGGAGAAATCGGCATGGCATAGCTCATTACAGCAAGCATAGCAACTATAAATCAACTGCACAGGAGAAATAGCAGCAGATGAAAGCCAGGTACAATACTCCTCTGTATCTCAAGGGGCACTATTTGCCTATATGTGGGCTGCTACATCAAGCCCCGATCGTCCTTTTGACTCCTCAATCCACACATCCCATTAAAAATCATCTTACTTTGAATCCTTCATGTTATTACAGGAATTTTTAAACTCAAAGCAACCAAAAAACTGCTAGGGCTGGATTTCTATGTTTTCAGGCAGAGCTGGTTGCCTTAAAAGCAGATTTAATGTAATCTTAAAGCCATAAAATCATTTACAAAGAGTAACACATAAGGGGACAGAAAGCCCCTTTTCCCCACCTCCCAAAGCCACAGACCTGTACGGCATTCTTACAGCATCTGCAACTGAAATAATTAAGATGCTCAAGGACAGTTGTGTTAGAGTAAGATCTGCAGAGATGCCTGTGCTATCTACCACTTCTCATGTCAGAATAACAATTCTGCAGTTTAGCAGGCACGGGCTGGTGTGAACGTGCTCCATAGGTCCCCATCTCCGTGGATGGAGAAACAGTTTCCAGAATACAGGAGGCAACACTGTGCCTGCCGAGCGGCAGAGGTGAAGTCTCCCAAGACCTGCAGAGCTCCAGAGACCAGTGGCTGACTCCACAAGAACTGATCAACTCATCACACCCAGAGCCCCCAGCTCTGCACCAGGCCCCCAGCACACGCTCCCCTCGACTTGCACAACTCAGATCACATCCAGAAAGGCGGTGACTGCTGCGTGCAGACGAGGACTGCAGGGAGATACCTGATGAAACAAGGGGGCCCAAGGGACTTTCTGAACACCCAGCTCGCAGGTGCATCAGTACAAGCCTCTGCTTCCCAGCAAAGAGGAAGGCTGCCCTCCTCGCTGCTGCTCCTACCTGGGAGCTACAACAAGCGTGTGCATAAGCAAACTATGAGCTGAGTCAGTGGGTATAGTTATCTGCTATTAACAGTAACAGCTTGATTCTGTCAGTGGTAACAGCTAAATTAATAAGAGACTTACTAACAAATACTGGTTGTGATCTGTGCCTCCCCTGACTTGATCCCCAGTGTAGAGACCTGTCTCAGCTCTCTTGGCTGCTGCTAGCAGACAAGACCAAAGAGCAGCATGAAACACAGCTGAAACTGTAGAGCCAAAGAAGCTGAACAAGTATTCAGATTTTTTTGTCCCTAGCTATTTCTGAGCCATTTTTATTAGTTTAAAACTCCCTTGGGATGTATTGACCCACAAAGATGCCTACTTAGGAAAGCTCTGGCTGTGGGAACCACTCTGGAAAGAGACAACAGCAGTCGCTTTCAAACTTGTTGAGCATGTTCTTATGACAGATGTCAACCTTCAACACAGTTTACCTATACGACAGGATAAAAACACTGGTTGTAGGCCACTTTAGAGCCCTAATCCCCTGGATGAATCATGGTAACAAAATTAATCTTGTTAATTACTGCTTTTGTCAATATTGTCTGTCTTCTACAGATGCATCGATGTGCAGCTGTACGTTTAGATATATAATTTATATCCACAGAAATTAAAATTTAATGCATGATAATGATTTTTTTTAATAAAGAAGTCACTAAGTTTTACTAGACCATATCTGAAATTCCACTTCAGAAAAGAATTCACTTGTACAGCAGATGCTGTGAGTTAATACTGGTCTAACTCTCATGACGGATGCCTGCAATTTTACTGGTGGAATAAATAACATGGAATCTCTATTTACGAAGGGAATTTAGATAAGTATAATATCAGCTGACCTCTGACATCTATTGATGACCAGAATGATTCAAAATGAAACACCATATAAAAGGTCTCTAACTGTAATAATTTTATAAGTACAGTCTCCAAGTATGCAGTCTCCAACATGAAATATTTACATTGGAAAATCAGATATTATTTGAGAGTCAGTCCAGATTTCCATGTAGGTAAAAGAAGAATTTCAGTGACTGCCAAAAATTCCATCTGTCTTAAACAAGTACTTATCCAAATACAGGTTAGTAAGCCCTGAAATCCTGAGGGGATTTGATAAACCTGATATGCTTAATAGATTTTATTGTTGCCTTTCAGAGACTAAACAGATTACCAGCTACTGTATTCAGGGCTTCTGACAGGACTAAGCAAGAAATAGCTCTTAACCAGCATGAGAAATAATTCATACAAATAAATATTTTAAATACCATAACATAGAGTTGCTTAGAGGAAGGCAGAGGCCAATGTCAAAACTACAGTCTTTCCCTTCTAGAAATACAATGGTGCAAACAAAGTCTAAAGAAATAGTCTAAAATAATGCAACATAAAAAGATGTAAGCATTAAAAATGGTAGGAGACACATTTCTGCAGAACTATGCAAAGAAGGTGTAGAGTTGAGGTTTGTTTAGGGGCAATTTAAAAAAAAAAAAAAAGAAAAGAAAAGAAAAGCTTTTGATTAGCACATCTTAAAATTTTATTTTTTGAGCATCGTCCCAATTACAGCAACTAAAATGAAGTGAATGTTTCCTGTGATGAGGAAGCTATTAAGTGCCTATTTGGCTGGCAGTTGCAGACACACAGACGCCTGACATCTACGTTTTCCTTCCTCCCCAATTTTATCCTGGGTGGGTACTTTTCCTTGAAATTTCCCATGGCTGCTCCTATCCATGTGGTTCTTACACTGAAAGATTTCTGCATTACAGCACCTCCTTCCACACCTACAACAGTATCAGCATCATCAGCTTGGGAGGGTTCTCCCTGTTGCATTGCTGTGGTGACAGGGAGACTGGTCAGTTCGATGAACTAAAAAGATTTGACGCGAGAGCTGAGGGCACTGAAATGTGTTGGCTCTAGTGACAGATTATCAGGTTACTTATGGGTAGCATACTGTTTCACTTCATCTAAAAGTCATGCATCCACTCAAAATTAGTCCTCTGGGCAACCTCCACAGTCGATAGAGAAAGATTGAGTGGGCGTCTAGGAGGTACTCCTTTCCTTTTTGGACTATCAAGTAATGAAAACAACTATCTCAGACTAAATTGATGAGATGAGTACTCTCCATCATCACTGGTAAACCAGGATTTCTATTACCACAGTCTATCACCTGTAAGTCTTTTGGTCATATGCAGTCATAGCATACACTGCATACCTATTGATCATTTCCCATTCTACAGATTGTGACTTACTTTTCCTTTTATCATCTCAAAGAGTTGGCAATACATGTATACATGAAAATAGCAAAGCCCATCCAAACTCTTTGTTTGGGGAGCTTGCTTCATCCAACCTTATCATTTGTTCTCAGAATTCAGCAGTACATTAAAACTGAATGCACCTGACCTATAAGCGCAGCCTTAATCACTAGCCAGCAGGTAGATAATTGTTCCATTTTTGCCATAACAATAAGTATTCTACTTACAACATTCTCTTATAAGTAAACGTCTTTTCCTTCTTGCTGAAAGTCACTGAAAATTCATTTTATCATGAACAAAGTGACAAAGAAAAATTGCCAACTTTTGACGTTGAGCAAGCTTACTAGTGGATAGCAATAGATTCTCTTATTTAATCAAAAACTAAGCATTTAAAGTTGTGCATAGGGATGGCTTATTAGTCTGTTTACAACACCTTTTTCAAAAAAATAATTCAGCGCACTTTAGGACAGAAGTTCATCTATTAGCAGGTGAACATATGGCATTTGCTTCAGACAATGTTAACTGGGGGTTTCAGCTGTAGTTCTGTTCTGTGTCAAAGTAAGAATTGACAGAAATACTTGCTTTTCTTTGGTGAAATATGAAAAAAAGTTTTCATGTTTTAAAATTCTGGTTTTGGTAGGATTTATTTTCAGTATGCCAGGCTTCAACCCAAGTTCATATTTTTATGTACCATGAAGTTTTGCAAGAGCATAGTGGCATATTGTATATCACAATACCCCACCACCATCTGTTCTATGTTTCTTGGTCAAACCTGAATTTAGATTTGCACATTGAAATAGAAAAATTACTCAGCAGTAACTGCTACATGCCTTTGACAGAAAGGCATCTTTAATGAGACAATCCTGCCCATGTATTTATTTTCCTTATTTGATTTTTCAGTGTCCCTATTAGTGTCAAAATAATGTGGTTCAATGAGGTGGGCTCAAGAAAACTATCATGCTACAGGAATGCAGCACAGTTGAACTCTTTATTTCCTCCTGTGACTAGGATTAATTGCAATTCATTTCTTCCACATTACCTTAAAAAAGGAATACTTCTGGCTGGGAACAGATGGGAATAGTTGCATGCTCTCCTGACCTTCCCACGCTCCAGTGTCTGAGCAGAGAGGCTAGGCAGGCAGCAGCCCTCCAGTTCCAGCTCCACAAATGGAACTGGGATGAACTGGGAAGCAGAGCAGAGGTGGTGTAGAAGAAGGCTGTGTCAGGCAGGACAATACATATTGTAAGAAGCATAAATGATATCAAAATAAGAACTAACAGAGCCCTTTTGTGAGATATTGCCCATTTTGACTCTTTTTACCTGCCTTCTAATGAGCTAAATTGAAAAGAAACTAACTGGTCTTTCTCTTCTCAGAAAAAGATGATTACACATTTTGCTCTTCAATACAAGAGCATCACATATAAAGTTCATTAACTGCTCAAAAATTTAGACTGTCTCATGATTACATTACATACTAGTTAGCAAAGAGATGTCTGACTTTGTAAATAACCCTCTTCTCTCTCCTTCTTATATATGTGGTTTGTTTTTAAGGTAGTTCCATCCCAACATTATCAGAAAAACATAATTCTGGCCGTAGTAAGATGCAACTATTCAAATTTACATTTTATCGTGGGACTAATTATGAGTTTTGTGTCTGAACTTAGGGGTCTACACAGCTATATCTACACCTCACACTTACTGGGCTGCTGACTGTACTGATTAGATCCGTTCTCAGAAATTCAGCTGAGCAGCAATTGGGTGTTTCTCATTATGGGAGTTTAGACACCTAGAATAAATGCAGAAATATCTATTTAAACATTTTAATTTCAGATATTTCTCATTTTTTTAAGCTATAAGGCTCTTGCCCATGACAATGCAGTAGAGTTGGAAAATCTTAAATATCAAATCAAAACCTTTATATCTGTTAAAATTTGCTTGAGCATTCTACGGAATCAATGCCTTATTTTTCACACTTAAAGCAAGAAATCAAACACAGCAAGAAGTAAATGAATGAAACAAATACAAGACATCTAGTTTTTCTTTAAGTTTATCCAGTGCGGTTTTTGTAAGGACTTATATACATTCTCATTTATACAAGTCCTGCCTATTCAGATTAATGTAGAAGTTCATGTGAATGAAATTATGCATATGCTTAAAGTTGGAAGAACAAAATCCATTCCTGCAATATACTGTTGCATACTGTACTGTATACAGTTTGATCACTGTTGTCTGCATTCTAAAAATAATCAAACTATAGCATTATTTATCTTTCCATAAAAATCTCCTTGCATCGGTAGACTCTTAACTTCTGATTTCCAGTGTAGAGCAGTTTTGGTTTGTAATGAATTTTTTTTTAAAGATCAATTTAATTTTTGGCAATCATCTAAGCTTTAAAAATACTTTAATTTACTGTCAGTTACAACGCATTTTTGCTACTGAGAAGTCTATAAAAACAAAAGACTAAGGAGGTCCTACATGATGAGTGAAACAAACAGAACCAAAAAAAACCACCCAACATAGAAGTACTTAATAAAACTTCATCAGCGACCAAGCTTTCACAGCTTCTGGCTGAATACACACTATTCTAGATGTACTATCTGAGATGCAGTCTCAGATTATTTTGGTTAGAGAGAGATGAGTCAACTACATGGCAAGCCTTCTTCCAGTGAGAAAGGTCACAGTCAAGTAACCTCAACTTCCTTTGAGCTAGGCTATTTAGACTGAGCTCCTTTATTGGCTTGAAAAAGCAGGGATTTCAGAACTTTTTTTTAAATCTTGTCAAGATAAGAGAAGACAGAACAGAAAACAACAGATGGCAACAGAAGACCTGTATGTTCTGGTAATGTCCTCAATAGCATTTTGTATACAAATAACCCTACTACTTTCTATCCAGTGTTCTTCAGCCTTCAGGGATGATAACTGCTTCCTTCGCGATCACCTCAAAATGGAGCTTTTACAGACAATTCCCTGAATTCCTGGAGCTTTCCGTGGAGCTTTCAGATATATGGTTTATGTTTAGCTGTAATAAAAAGCACTAGTCAAACAGGTACAATCTAGATAACTCAGCTATGCTGTCATGGTTATAGACATAAGTTTTCAGATGTTACAGGAACAAGCCAATATTTCTAACAGTTTCCACATAACGTGGAGGGCAAGATTCACCAACGTGAAAGGTAAGATTCAGCTCCCAGATTCAGACACCTAAATTGAGTCATCTACAGAAGATCTAAGGTATCTAAACTCCCATCCATTATAGTCAAAGGAAACTGAGGCAATAAAAACATTGAGCTTAACTACTCTGATGTAGCTCACTTTCAAGTGTAGGCATCTAGTGCCTCAATACATTTAAGATGCCACAAGGGTATCCTGTCTGGCCTCCAGCCACCACTCCAGAAACACAGGTCCTGTGTTATGTGTATCAGCTCCATGAAGATTTCTCAGACACCTTAGAGCATCTTAAATGGCTTTATAATCTACAGTGTGACTATTTAAGTTCCTATTCATACACCAAAGTTTAGGTGTCTTGATCTGTAAACTGAACCCTACCCTACATTATTTCCAGTCAACAACAGATCCAAGATTCAACTAAGAACCTTCCCAACATATCCAACCCTAAATTCCTACTTATAGCAAAGTTGTCAGCTTTTCTTTAAACTGATTTATTGTTGCAATAAAAATATTGTGTAGTGCCAATGCACATTTCATTTTTATTACCCAAATATATCTTTTGTAATAAAGATTTCTATAAAAGTCTCATCAAACTGCTACCCAGCCTCTTAAAGTAAGATCTGTCTTCTATATAACCCAGATGACTTATTTTACTAATACCAGTACTGAATTGGACTTAACTGGGTGCAACACTGATGTTTTCTTGCTGCAACTTCCCTCATGTGAAACATGTCTCCTGGACATACCCAAGCTATGCAACTCATTAGTAGAAATGGCTGGCTCCAGTAACACACATGTGGAAAACTAACATTAAATACCAAAACCTAAAAAAAAAAAAAGTATGTACAACTGATTTCTGGTGTAAGCAACAGTACCACATCACTTACCCTAAAAACGCAAATAAATTGTTAGCAAGCAGTGCAGCCTTGCAGACTAGGAACAAGAGGGAATAGCTCTTAAGTAACCAAAATATCCTAATCTTCAAAAGCACCATCCACAGACAGATGTACTTCCCTTACTGACAATGCCTATTTGTCAGTATTGTGAAATGTACAGGGCTATCAAGACCATTGCAGTTTCTATCCCAAAAAAATATAGAAGTGCATATGCAGAGTTGCAGATCTCTCCTTGAAAATGTGATCACAAATCTTTTGCTTCTCCATTCAGTATCTATAGAATTTATTGCTGCTGCCACTCACAAGAACCGTTTCCCTCCCTCTCAGATCTCCCCAGCTGAAGACAGCTTTGTACTGTAACTGTGAATAGAGAAACAAAACTACTGAAATGAGAGACAAGCGTATGATGATACACTGAATAATTACTCTCTTACATTCTTTCCAAGATTATATAGTATGCAGTTGTAGTAGTGAACTACTCTACTAACACCGTTGACTCACACTGCCCTGACATCCTAAGTCCAAGCAACCAGCCAGGCCTTGCAACCCGCAGAACAAACTCTGGGTTTACAATCTAACCAGCCAGTTTTGGATCAGCATTGTGCGGCCATTAATTTCTCTCTTCTTCAGGGTAGTACCACATAACCAATAACTGCAAACAATAAATTGCAGTGCTTTCTTCATTAAGTAAGGTTAGACAACTTAATTGGTTTGATATAGAATTAAAAAATATGGTGAAAGATTATATTACTAGGTCATTATACTTTACTTTCTGATAAACTAAGCTAGACAGACTTGTATTACATAAATTGTCATTTAACTTCCATGCCCTCAACCCTTATTTTCCAGACTACATCAGATGGCTACTCAAGAATGTAAAAAAGAAATCTATGTAGATATTAATGGTGAATGTTTTTATCATGTTTAATGAAAAAAAAAAAAAACCCAACCCAAAAAAAAACCCTAAACTTTGCTATAGACCTGTGCCATAAACTGAATCCTTGAGAGCTTTATGAAATTTTGGGGGCTATCCTACCACTCTTTTTCCTTTACAAAGTGGAATACAGTGTAAGTATAACAGCAGTTTGGCTTTTGTAGTCAAGAACTCAAATATTAAGAAAAAACAATGTCATCAGATACTGGACCCATGCCTAACACCTCTGAAAAGGTGCATCATCAAGGGCCTCACAGGATTCTGCCCATGCATAAATCAAAGCGTTCACTAATGAAACAATCTTGTTTCAAAGCAAGAAATTGTTTTAATTATATACATATAGCCAACATATATATCACAAAAAAACCTCTCTGTTATTTCTTTTAGCACATTTGTATGCTTCATTGTCAGTAATACCAAAATTTAGTGAAAGAATGTATGTATAGTTTTCTTTTCTTTACATGCATACATTGTCTGTTAGTTTTGCTCAGTATGTACCAATGAAGCACCTGTTTCATGACAAAGTCTTTTTTCCATTTTGAATTCTTAAACACTCAAAATAACTATCCTTAGACACACTCATTAGTAGAACCACAGGCAAACATTGCTACAACATCTGAAAGAGCAGCTAAGGGATAGAAGACTGCACATAACTTTGTCATACATTTATACATCTTCCTGAAAATGTTAAGCTTATCTGAACTTTGCTACATTTTTTTTTTTATTCTATCCCTTTAGTTTAATGCAGGAGGAAAAAAAACAAAATCAAGGACCAGGCAAACTCTTATAACAGCAAAAATAAAAGACCATGAGCCCAGAATCTTAGTATGAGCTCTGACTTTGTTACCTAAGACTACCATTTAACCAGTTATAGAAAGAAAGCAAAGTCATGCAACAGCCCTCCAGAGTATGGAAAAACTTAGCTGATCAAAGGAAGATTTCTTCTAATGGCAGAACAATTCCATTTGAAACTGCTGTACCAGATGGATTCATATAGCTCTGCTTTTGCCAAGATACAACCTGTATATCAATTGTATCTGCTCAGAATATGCATAGAAAAGATCAGACTGAAATAAATCACGGAAAAAGCTGTGATAAAATGGAGTATATCGCTTTTCTTTTTATTTGACTGGTCTCCAAAAGAGCTAGACTCGTCAAAGCAAATATTAGATTAAAGTTAATGTTATGGAAATAAAATCTAAATGGTAGTTAAGGAAACCAGCCAATATAAAACCATCTGAATTTGCTATCAGGCACACAAGAGTTTTACCTGAAAGAAAATTTGTGAAGCTGAAAAAATGCCAAGAATCCCCTCCCAGCAGACCCGATCCATTTCAAGTTGCTACCATTTTCAAACCAACCAAGGATTTACTCACCCTTTTATCCAGCTGTACCACTCACAGAAACTCAAGTCTAAACCAACACGAAAACAAAACAGAAAAAAGACCCCATGAAATTATCTTAAGAAAACCATTTCCAATGCTGACATTGAAAAATATATCCTGGCATTAAACACAAGCATAGCTGACTGAACCTGAATAAAGTGTTGCCCCTCTATTCCCACCACCTTTCATGTTTTCCAGTATCTAATTATGCAGCCCCAGTAAAAGCTTTTTCTAGCTACATAACTGCCACTTTTCCTAAAGGGAATGGTAATGCTGGATCCATCACTTGGGCAAAATGAGAACAAATAACTTATCTAAACCTGATTAATCTGAAGCTGGCATTAACGACTGCCCTTGATGTAAGGTTGTTCTGGACACACTGAGCTAGCAGACATATAAACACAGAGTGTCTACACAAGATAGTACGGAGCGATCAGTAACACAGAAGAGGAAGTAGTTTTGAGATAAACTGGTAAAACACATTTTCAGGCTAATAGCTAAGGCATTTCCAAAAAAAAAAAAAAAAACCACCAAAAACAAACCAAAAAAACCCCAAACAAACCAAAAAAAAAACCCACCAAAACAAAAACACAAAACACACACTATAAGACTGCAACAGATCTAAGGAAATATTTGAAACAGGGTTGTAAGTCTTACATGGGGTCTTTAAGTTTAAGATACCTATTTGCAACATATTTAGGCAACAGTAAAGAGACCTACTCTGACTAAGAAAGATGAAGGATCATCAATTTTCATCAGTTTCATAATCAGTTAACTATAAAAACGTCTGTACAGTTCTTGAAATATTTCAACAATCCACAGTAATGTGAACTTGACCAGTAAAACCAAAACTAAGTCCCTTTTAAGCAAAACTGAACAAAAAATACAGTAAAGAAACCAACTCCAAAAGAGTTTGTTCTGTGTTCTATTTGTTTATTAATCTCCACATTACAGATTAACACACTAAACTTATTTTATTAGTTCCTAAAGTTCAAATGCCATATTCTCATTACTCATTACAGAAGATGGAAACATGAAAAAAGGCCCACAAATAACGAGGGCTATATAAAACAAAAAGCAATTCCTCTCCACCAAAGTCCTAGCCGAAACCCATGACGCAGTGGATCCACAGGACTTGAGCAAGCACCACTTCTAGCCTTAACCTCCCTGAAAACCCAGGGGAAAGCTTCCTTTGAGGCACACTACCTTTCTGGATCTTGTTAGGCAAAACTTTTGGAGGTTTGGTTGTTTGACATCAAAAGCACGGCCTCTTCTTTGCTGTTATTAAACAAAGTTTAATGCTCACAAGGTACCCGATAGTTGGAAGACCAGCTGATGAAGAAAAGGAAAGCACAGCACAGAAGTACACTGATTGTACTTCTCATTCATCTAGTGCATGCAATGGAGCTGAAGCCATTACTGGGGATTTTGTTGTATTAGTTTTGCTATTTCTACACATATGTGAGAGTATATTTTATTTCCAGGCTGGCAGAAGATAATGTTCAAGGGTATCTGTCACACACTATTATGGGAACTCCCACGTGAGTATGTTAAGATTCTGCACTGTCTTCAATGGTAGGAAATAGGGAGATAAGAAACAGAAACACAAAAAAACCCCAACACAGACATATTTTGACATCAAGGCAAAATTTTCCTTTTCTGAATGTCAAGCTTTTTCTCTAAAAGATGAAAGGATCACAGAAAAAAAGTCTCAAAAAATTAAACAACAAAATGCACATACTTATTTTCTCAACTCAAACAGCAAAATAAATTGAACCAAAAGTGTTTCAAAGAGCAGAAAAACCTGCTCCTTAGCTTCAGTCACCCAAACTGCCTTTTGGGGGTTTTAGACAGATTATGGCAGAACCTTTAAATGGAACAGCGGACCACATTCATGGTGGTTGTCTGTGCCTTGACTACCTATACTGTAGTAATACTGCCAGACACTACTCGGACCATTTCACACAAAGCTATAGGAGCCTTCAGCTCTTCACAGTCACTCCTGATGACAAGGCATCCAGAGCTTGATGGCAATCTAAAAATCTTTTGTTATTTCTCCATCGGTCCTGACTGTTTTGCTAAACAAACATACCCCTGCTTGCTGGGTGAGGTGGGAGTGGCGATCTTCCAAACCTGCACGGTTCGTTTCGAGAGGGACTGGTCTGGCTCTTCATCTCCAAAAGGGTTGGTCTCAAACGTAGTTTCTAGCACTGTGCAGAAGTGTAAATTTTAATTCTCTCAGCATAGCAACACAGCCGTTAAAAGGAACAGATTTCTTTCATCAGTGCTGGCACTCAAAATAAGACCGTATGTCTAAGCTATAATATGCAAAACTTTTCAACGATAGCTTATTTTTCTAGTACGAAATGTGATTTACATAGATTGAACTTTAGGATCTGTTTACAAGATTCATGAGCAAAACTGCTTTCCTTACAGTTAAAAACCCACTTTTCACTGCTCACAGGAAGCAAGCTTTAATACTGCAAAGTCACGAGCCTTCCTGGGGACACAGACCCAATTTAGTTCTATCTATCTGCCTCTCACAGGAGCCAACAAAAGTAGCTGACTTTTCTAGAAAAAAAATAAAAACAGGAAGGGCACCATAAGGAGTTGCTGGGAGCTGCTGAAAGAGCAAAACAGAAAGCAGAGAAAGAGTGCAGGACTGAAATGATGTGACTGAAAGCAATGGAAATTGAAAAGTTCAGCAGAAGGCCCAAGCAGATGGAGAATGAAAAGCCGGCTAAGCAAGTGAAACAGTAACAGCATTTATTTTCTATGGATAACTGAAAGAGAACTCAAAGGTAGGAGTCACAGATAATATAGAGCAAGTCCAACCTGTCCATGGAAACACTAAGATCAGGGGATCAGAACAAGCAGGAATGCAAATGTGAAGGCTGAAGAAATCAAGCTCAGAAGAATACAAGAATGAAAAAATAGGTCCTGCAAGTAACTGAGCCAAAAGTGCTTTAGGCTGCTGCAACCTGCTTCACACATAACAGACACACACAAAGCACCTGACTTTGCTGTTTGCTCCTAATTATGCCTGGATGGAAAGCTTAAATCACGCTGCAGAAGGTAACGTTTCCTCTCCCAGGCAGGGGCAGGCAGCCTCACCGGCGGAGGGGATGGAGACCGCACTGGAGAGTGAGGGAGGGCTCTCCAGCAGTGCTGAAATCTATAACCTGCTGAACGAGCACTTGTAGGGATTACACCTCCCTACAGACATTCGCCAGCACTGGAATTAATGGCCTTGGCCAAATTAATCTTGGTAATCATGACCTAAGCTCTGCATTCACCAATATCATGATCTCCAGCTCCCATTCGGCTTTCACAGGGAATTACAAAGCACACACTTAGAGAGGAATCTGAGGGTCCCTAAAAAACACAGGTACCCAAAGCACATCATCCACTAGGAAAGCATCTACCAGCTTGGCAAGATTTTAGAGCTGGAATCTTTAAAATACTGTGTTGAACCAGAACTATTTACTAGTCCTCTGCAAAATTAATGCTTTTGTTTAAGGGCTTAAACAAGTTTATTAGTAGTAGTACTATAGAAAAAAAACAAAACAAAACACCAATACTAGATACTCTAATTTCTGCCACATGTGAGAGAATGAGCTAAGCAGCATTTAGAGATTTCTAACCTTTTATATTCTAAAGCAGAGACACAAGTTGTGAAAGGTACATATGCAACTCCAATAAACATGGATAATTAGAAAATTCCAGATTTGTGTGCACAGAATCCACAGCATTTATCCTGTTACACACAGAGGCATATTCTTGACGAACTATGTAACTTCCTCTATAAGTGACACAATTTGCCAAAGAAGAAACATCATCTAGTACAAAAAAAAAACCAAAAGGAAAATGCAATTTTAAAGTAAAACTGGGTATGTAATGTCTGTCATTTCTGAAGTGTCAGTGACAGCCAAGTTCAACATCTGTTACCTCAAAGTAGGTCAGGAGAACCTCTCGGCTGGGCTTGCACAGCTCTGTCCTTCTTCACGTTTCTTTCCCCGTGGATCTCGTACTCACAACTGTGTCAAATCTGAATGCCTTTTCGTACTTTGATACCAGCTACACTGTGAAGGCAATCTGTCAATTCAAAGCCAAAAGCCCGTCAACTCACCTCCTTCTAAGAGGAATTCTACACTACAGGAAATTCAGTCTTGCAGAAATAAAACCTATTTGTTTGTTTGTTTCAGATGAATGTTGCATGAAAATACACAGCACCGGCAGAAGTCCGCCAACAAAATCCCAAAGATTTCAGCATATTTTCTAACCCATTAAAGCAAAACTTTTATCTAGACAATCAGGTATCTTTTCACACACTTCTCTTCAGACAAATACACAACAGTACTATAAAAATCATCGTTGTTTATTCAGTTTTTATTTCAGTTTATTCAGCCAGGAATAGTTTGCAATAATCCTTCAAAAAAGGCAGATAAACAGAAATATTACAGAAATATTTCTTTGAAGACAGTTGAAAGTATTTATTTTCACATTTTCACTTTAGAGAATGACTAAGGTTCTTATAAATGCTTCCTCTTCTAACTGCATTATTTTCTTTACAGAATCTAGCACTTCATTTGTCTCTGTTCAAGAGGTGAATATTCTTTGCAACAAAAGAAAGCATAATAAATATCTGCTAATGTACTTGCAGCTTTTCTGCGTTTACTTGAACCACACTTTTTCATTGTAAGACCATTTTTTTGTAGTAGCATCTCTGGTTTTCCATGGGAAACTTTTAGTTGAGATTATGAAAGGTGGGAAGATTAATCTAACCTCATTTTCTCTAATTAACAACCTCATTTTATCCATGGTTTAATGTGAATGACTAATGGCTGGAAGATAGTCATCTCTTTTCTTTGGACTGTCCTAAACACAGTTAATATTGCTTCTCAGTTAGATCATAGAAATATTTATAGCACCAATGTGATTTTTTTTGTTGCAGCATAGCACAGATAGAGACAGACAAATATTTTTTTCTTATTATTTCTGGTGTGTTTACTCATCTTGCACTATTTGGCAATTTAGAAACAAAATCTAAAGTCCAATCTTTTCAAGAAAGACATTGCCAGAGGGATTTTTTTAGGTCAATTCTCACCCTTGGACAGCTCTTACTAACAAAAGAAACACAAAAAAAAAGCGCCAGTGGATACTGCAGTAACATTAAAGTACATGGATTCTAAGAGAGTCTTCAAATATACAAATATTCTGTTGTTAAACAGATGGATTTTTTGCAGTTCAACAATAATGCCCTGCAGTATCTGTTAATTGTGTAATACATTTCCAAGGTACATTAAAGAGGTAAATATCAGAAGGGTTCATTTTCATCTGCATTCAGAAAAGTAATTCAGAATTAAAAAAAAAAAAAATAATTTTTTTTTCTTTAAACGTTACAGTTGGTAAGAAGTTTCAGCAATGGGTAGGAAAAAAAGAGAACACTCTCTCCCACATTGTTTCAGCTTGAGCTCTGCAGATACCAAGATCTGCAGGACCTCCATCCATGTTCTTCTCCAACACAGGAGCAGCCCACATGAAGCCAAGAGAGATGATTGTGTCAGGCTAGAGCGTGTGGAGGAAGTCACAAACTCTAGCCAAGTAGTTACGTGAGCGACAGCCCTGACGTACATGCCAGCAGAAGAATGCTTTTGGTAGATCGGTTCATGTTGCCTAAGAGAGTAGCAAAGCTACGTTGACAAAAAACTTCCTCCTGCAGCCATACATACATCCCAGCTCCAAGAGAGGGCTCTACCGACACGGCTGCATCAGCAGAGGCTCTGTTGCAGCCCTCCACAAAATCACTGCCCATCCCTCTCCGAGAGAAAGCCTTCAAGAGCAACTCTTCACATCATTGCCATTAAAAAAAAAAAAAAAAAAAAAAAAAAAAAAAAACTTTGGTTAAATAATTTTGGTCTGTGTAGCTTGTTTCTGCTGAACAGCATGTTCAAGCAGCCCTTTAAACACATACACACACCAAAACCTGCTTCAGTCCGGTCACTCATTTGTAACAAGATTTGTACCAAATGAAGTGGAAATTAATATATAACCCTGGTTAATGCAGTACCATGACGGAAATTAAAAGCTTTGTTATTCTCCTTGCTGAGTGAGAGCAGATAGCGAGGTCACACCGGTCATTTCTGAAGTGGGGAAGGGGAAACGGATCATCAGTCAGGACACTTTCCAAGAACATATTTACAAAACCTAAAGCATTCCAGCTCCTTGAATGAGGTGATTTCTTGCATGCACTTCATCAAGTTTCTCTTGTAGAAATACAAGAGAAAACATAACTACTCTTGCAATAAGGAAACTTTCTGGAACCCTTTCAGGCTGTGACACATTAGGACTGCTGAAGTACACAATTCGTTTTCTGCCTTGTTTTTGAACTCTATCTCAAAACCCCTATCCAGACCTGCTCTATATCCTACAAATAAACCTTTTTAATTTTGTCAGGGATTAATGCCTAGCCATCAGAAAGTGTTACATAAGCATCCAAAAACAATTTTCCAAGTGATACTCCTATATAGGATTTTTTTTAATTCTAGAAGGACTTTTCTCCTAGGTACACACACAGTAGTGAACCAAAAAAAATCAGAGGATACCTGACTGATATAAATGAATAAAAATACCATCACATGTTCCTTCCAATACTTTCTAGGAGAATTCATGGAAAAGCTGGCCTGCAGATGGTCTCACAGACTATCAGAAGATGCTTTACCTAAAAAGCTGGTTCTTTGTTCTTCATTTCCACATTGTGCTAAAAAAAAACCTTTAATGATCCCTTTATTAATCTGCTTTATGAGTTTTGTGCCTTGAATGAATATGCAGAAAAATGTATAAATGGGAGGAGCTGCAAACTAAGTAGCCAAAGCCAGTGGAGTTTGGGAATCTAAATGCTGTATCTGCCTGGCAGCACAAGGAGCGGCAGACAGACCAGCATCCTGGCAGCAGGTCAGCAATGGGTGAGCAAAGCCGGGAGAATCTCCCCCAGCTGAACTCTAGTTCAGATGCAACTGGTTGCATCTTAATTGGCACTAAACCATAGTGAGAGAGATCTTACAACAAGATACTGCTATCTTAATAGCATAAAGGCAGTCAGCTAAATTCTTCTTTTTAATATTTCGTATAAAATAGTACCGTCCTAAGACATTACACAGGAAGATATCAGTAGCCATCCAACAGTAGTAACAGCCACAGGAATTTCAGCATTAGGCTTTGCTACTATATGTTACTGTATGTACTTCTACTTTGGTTTTTTCCTTCCAAATGAGGTTGGAGTAAACACACAAAAACACACTGACCCAAAGACTATCCATCCAAAGTGATTAAGTAAGAGCCAAGGAAGGAAGCTGAAAATATGCTTGCTAAGGGTTTAATAGGCATAGCAGACAAAAACTTTTATCAGGAAGGAAAGAGAAGAGAACAGCCAGCTCTGCTTTTCTTGAAGCTGAGAACTACAGGAGTGACTGCTGGCACCGCCGATCTCTGAAGCAGTTCTGTATCCCCAGGATCCAGTGTAGCTACGCATTGGAGCACACTTACGTTTTAGAACATCAGGTAAAGTGAGTGCAGCAGAAATACTTTCATCAGTCAGAGCACAGGACTTTTTGATGGCTATTAAGAACTAGACCCTATCTTCATAGCCACACACAGAGAAGAAGTACTGCTCCCAATTGAGAAGGTTCTCCCTAAGCTATTTCTATGTATGAGTGGAAAGACACACAAACATGTTGTACGTAGGCAGGTCTACATGTCAATTTTTTCACTCTTTCACTATTAGATTCTATAAATAATGTATTTCTCTCAACTACAGCAACCCATCTGTAGGTAGCTTGCCAGCAGCGTTTTCAGTTGCTTTTGCTAGTTTTAACAATTCACTCAGCTGCAGCAGATGACAGCTTGAAAGGGAAATGACAGGATGCTCCCAGGAAAGTGCTCCCTGCATTTTGGCACGTTTCTAATCTCACTGATCTTATTTATTTATAGGTGAAATTCTCTCATTTCTTTGTTATGAGAAGGATGGCTGCTCAAGCAAAAAAAAAAAAAACCAAAACAGTAAATTAGGACTAACTTTGAGCTACAGCAACTTCATATATTGGGTCTCATAAGCAAGTGAAATTCTCAGAAAGGCTATTGTCTTCTCTTGCATGGATTTAAACCATAGAAAATATCTATTTACATTTAAAACATCCTATGAAACTTCTTGTAACTGCAATAAAAGCTAATGGGAGCTATAGAAATGCTTAAGCCCACACAATTAAAGGTTTTGAATCCCTTATTTACTAATGAGAGAGATATATACATAGGGTGCACATACATTAGGTTTTTTGTTTGAATGGGATGCAGGCTTTTGAATCAAGTTTCTTCATTGTCACCACTCACTGTATTTGGCTCATATTATGGAATAGTCTGAGAGTACTTGAACTGAATTCTTTTTGGATAAAAAGTAATTAGAAGATATGTTCCAGGAGTTCACCTAATATGCCTGAGCTGTAAGGAGGCATTCAGTCCATAGGATCAGACTACAGTTAGCCTAAAAGTAAAATAAATAAATAAATAAAGTACCCCAAATCTCCCACTCCCTACCAAAGAAGCAAAACAAACAAAATGAAAATCAAAATCCAGACCAAAAAAAACCCATAAAAACGTGAAAAAATATCCATCACCCCCCAAAATTTTAATTAAATAAATTTTGAAAGAGCTCCAAGCCCCACATTCTCCTAAAGAAATCCTTGACAATGTATAGTGGGGGCATCTGGTCTACAGATCAACATGATTTGCTATTGAAGACATAGGTCATAAAGGGCAGAGTGTTTATTACTTGCATACAGTTTGCAAATCTATATATGTAAGCGCATTACTTTAATTAATATTTAAAAGAGTAGAGTGGAAACGATTCTAACATGAGCACGGGGTACTGCAAATGTTCTGCTTTTCAACAGAATACAGAAGAGAAAAATGTCACATTCTTTTTTGTGGTGTACTTGTTATATTTCCACTGACATGTTAACATAAGCAAGAATAATATGATTAAATTATTCTGAATTGTGCAGTCATAAAGAATTACACGACTCAGAAAACTGCAAATTGAAAAAAAACAGCCTCTAATTCCAAGAGGACAAACAGCAGCAGTTTTTGGCTTTCTACCTAAAAAGAGTCTCCTGGTCATTGGAGATTCTGACTCACCAAGATGTTTTGTGTTATTTCTACTCCGTTATCATGGATTAGGTCAAGTGCAACCTCCATATATCTTCTTCATCGTTAGCCAGACTTTATGGTTTATTCTTATATCCTGTAAGCTCCATAGCTTGTATAGCTCTAGAAGATAAGTTTCTTCTCCAGTCACTGAGAAGACTGGGCCTGTAGAGCTCCAGCCTGTTGGAGCAGGCTAAGACCACAGCAGGGAAGGAGGTCAGTTAGTCAGTGCCATGGAGGTTGCTTTAAAACTTCTTTGAAGTAGGTGGCACACTCAGCAAAGTTTCAGTGTAATGGGGCAAGCTTTTCTCAGGAACCCAAAAGTAAAACACATAGGCATCCATATTTTCTACCAGCTAGAGGTCCACCAGACTCCATTTGATCTGATTTCATTCCATTCATACAAGTTGCAGTATTCTGAAGTTGTCCCTGCTCTGAGCAGAAAGCTGGACCAGATAAACTCCAGAGGTGCCTTCCAACCTATATTATTTTGTTATTCTGGATCTCAGTTTCCAAGCTATTAAGGCATCCTCAACCACTGAGAATCCAAAAAAACCTCAAAGCTGTAAAACACTTAAGAAAGGTAACTGGGATGGGAACAGCTGACAGCTGAAAATGGACAGGAAAAAAGGAGAACAAACAATTCCAAAAATCAGAGACAGAAAGCTAGCAAGATGAATATGAATTGCTTCTTTTTCCAAGTGAGAAGAATCCGTTACGACAGCAAGACAGTCCATCCTTTCTACCTGGCTTGAACTCTCAACTAAAGCAAAGTATCTGTAGGTAGCTAACCAGCAGCATTTTAAGTTGCCTTTGTTAGCTTTCATATTAGTTTGTTTTGTAACAGAGGTAGGACCTACTTTAACAATTCACTCAACTGGAGCAGATGACAGCTTGAAGCAGTTGGTATGGATGCTTTTCAAACCTTTCATCTATAGATCTCCTCTGCAATACACTTGGACTGTGTCTTACAGTTTAATTTCCATGCACCAAAACCTCTGAGAGATCTAACAATCACAAGGAAAGTGAAAACAACTGTGGGATGGAAAAAAAAATTTAAAGATCATCACAGCTCATTTGCTCTGTAGACCCAGTTGGAAGATTTTCCACACGAGAAGTAAATTTCTTTAGTGATGATGGGATTGTGCACTTAGTAGTTTTTAAGAGAATTCCTTTAAATTAACAATTGTTTATTTTTTTAGAAATAGTCCCAGATAGCTTTCTCTCAGGCCAGACAGAGCAGAATGGGATGAGAACTACAGGGTTCTGCTAGACCTTTCCACTGTGACAGCTACTTACACCGACAAAAGGAAGCTCTAAAGAGAAAGCACAGCCTTGGGTTTAACTGAATAAATATTTCCCAGCTTCTCAAGGAGCTGCTCTTGTTGCACTGTATTTCCTTTACAGAAGTGTTGATAGCTCTTTGAAAATTCCACAAATAGCAGCAGAAGAACCAAAGACACAACAGCTTCTCTTTTTTTACAGTATTCCAAAACTTGGAGGATATTGCCAAGAGACTTGTATTCAACAGAATTTATGAGTTTCACAGAGAAATCATGCACATGTGCTATGCGTGTGCAGGTATTTCTTCCTCCTCCTGCTGTTTATATAGGGAGACTATAAATGGTTAGCTGAACAACTGAAATCTCTGACTGCGGTAGATACCGACAATAGTACCCAAGTATCAGGCTGACAAACTGTCCTTGTTCCTTGAGTACCTACAATATAAGTCCCCAGATCACAGGCCCCTGTTCTTAGACTTTAATCTCCTTGACCTCTGCTGGAAGAGCAACGTGACAGGACACAAACAACCCAGGGGATTACTGGAGAGTGTCAGGGATAATATAGGAGAGACTACTGGGTCATCCAGCCAGGTATGATATAGAGCTGGATCGGCTCTTCATAAATAATAAAGAACTGACTGGGGATACAATAATCAGTGCCAGCCTTGAGTGAAGTGACCATGGACTAGTACAGTTCAAGATCCTAAGGGGACTGAGGAAGGCATGTAGGACATTACAAACTGGACTCAAGCCAAGGGTAAACCATCCCTGTGATCAACCTATCCAGTTTTACCTATCCAGTAAAATGAGTGGATTTATGGACCAGAGGAGAAAGCAGAGGTCACTTATCTCAATGTGAAAGCAAGGCTTTCAAAACAGTTTCCCAAAAAATTCTTGCACCCAAGATGGGATAGTACAGTCTAGATGGGTGGACAACCAGCTGGATAAAAAACTGTTGTTGGATGATGGGGCTCAGAAGGAAACAGTTAATGGGTTATACTCCACCTGCAGGCCAGTAACAAGTGGAGTGCTACAGGAGTTTGTCATGGGACCTGTCCTGTTTAGCATCTTTATCAGTGACCTGGAGAAGGCAATGGAGCATACTCTCATCAGGTTTGCAGATGACACCAAACAGGGGCAATCATGGATACACCCAAGAGCAGGGCTGCCATCCAAAGGAACTTAGCCTGGAGGAATGGGCTGACAGGAACATTATGAAATTCAACAAGGACAAATGCAAAGTGCTGCAACCTGGAAAGGAAACAATACAGGCAGCGATGATTCAGGCTGGCATCAGACTTACTGGCTGAGGAGGAGCAGGTCTGTCAAAAAGGACCTGGTGGACTGTAAGCTGAGCAGAAGCCATCCATGTGCACAAGCAACAAAGGTGGCCAACAGTGTTAGCACACTAACAGGAGCATAGATTGAGGAAAACGATCATATTACTTTACTTGACACACATTAGACTGCATCTATGATAGAGTCCAACTTTGGGTCCCCAATTCAAGAAAGACATCAATAAACTGGAGCGAGTTTAGTTAAGGGCCACCAAGATGACCAGGGGCTGAAGCACATCCCCTTTAGGGAACTGGGCTTGTTCACCCTGGAGAAGAGAAGGTTTTGGGGGGAACCTAATAGGAGCCTTCCAGCAACCATGCTAAGGCTATCTAAAAGACAGAGCCAGGCTCTCCACAGCAGTACAAGACAAGGCACAAAGACAAGAGACAACAGGCATAAGATAAAATGAGAGGCTCAGATTGCATACAAGGAAAAAAAGAAAAAAAAAAAAAAAAAAAAAAAAAAAAGACCCCCTTTGAACCAAAACAAAAACAAAGGGGCNGCAGTCTCCATCCTTAGAGTTTTTCAAGACCTGACAGGACACAGCCCTGAGCAACCTGTTCTCAGTCTGTATCCAGCCCTGCTTTGAGTAGGAGGTTGGACTAGAGACCTCTGGAGATCCTTTCTGACAGGTTTTATAATAATATTCCACTGACATTCTCTGTGATGATATTATAAGCTCCTTCTACTAAGTAGCATTCAGACAGTGATCTTCAAAGTTTCAGGAAAAAAGGATCATTTCAAGAAGCATCACAGCTTTTAGCACCAGACACTGGAAAGAACTAAATTCATGTTGAGGAATGCCAGGTACTTTCATTTCAATTGTTTTATATTATTATTGTTGCTGATATTATTGAGTCAGGCAAGAGAAACTAATGAACACACACTCATATTCCTTTCACACATCTGTGTGAGCCAGCTGAATCTGGGCCAAAGCATTGGAAAGCTTTATTGAGATAGACCAATTGCAATGCAATAAACATACACCGAAAAACTTGTTCCCCAAAATCAAACTAACATGCTTTGAAAAAACTTAGGAGACAGATAAAATGTCAGAGCACAGACTAAATTGGGTAGCTTAAGTCATGGAAAAGGCTTATAAAAATACTCTCTTTGCAAGTTCCTCAGCATGGAAAACTACAGGAGGGAGAGTAATTTTGTTTAGAAGGTATTCTTTTAAAACCCAGAACACGCTGCTGTGATTACTTCGAATACTTCAGTCCCATATGCTGCATCTCAATCGTTAACTTGCATTTTCCCTTACCTACTCATTTCAAGGCAGGCTGGCGCAGCAGCATACATGATCTAAGGAGGCTGAGGCTCTCTTCACACTATGACTCAAAAGAAGAGTTTCCAGCCAGAACAGGTTGTGCTCCTCCAAACATGTATGCAGTGTTGCAAACAGAAATTCATTTGCCTATAACAACTTATAACTGAAGAAAGGACAGGAAAGGTAGGAAAAAATTCCTGTTCAAGTCATACCACCTTCAACCCAAACTGGATTTCTCACAGTGCTAGTACTTGGATTCCAACACCCACAGCACCAAAGTGAGATTAATGAGGTTATGGTGGTGACTGGTTTTGGGGGTATTATTATTATTTCTTTGCTGAGGATAACAGATGCACAGAATGCAGAACAGATTCACCATAACAGATCCAGCTTCAGTTTTCTACAGCTGTATGTCTCACTACTGTATTATTGTTCTGTTCTGCACGTAGCAGCCTCACTAAAGTAATGAAGTGTAAGAAAGAGGCCAGTACAAAATAAATGGGGCTTTTATGCATGTGCCACATTTCATCATAGTATCTGAGAGATTATTTCTATGTATTTAAGTAAATAGATGCATGTAAGTATTTTCAGGGCCAAAAAATGCTTATCATTGTATACTTCAAGAGTTACACTGCTGGCAATTTGGAGCACAGCCAGGCAAGAATTACCTTTCTGTAGCTACTTATATAATTAAGTATTTTCAGGATTAGGTTCACAGATATTAATTCATCATGTAGGCTTTCTGGTCACTGCTGAAATCCCATAACAGAAAAAAGGAATTTATTTTGAAATAAATTATTACAAAATATGGAAGGATTAAGATATATAATTCAATATTTTGACATGAAAATAGATTAATTTTGCTAATTGTTAAACTTTCATCAAGTTATCTTCCAAAAAAATCTTATTTTGCTGGGTATTAACACTACAGAAGCATAATTTCTAAGAATGGCATAACAATTCATGTGTAAAGAAAATGTATGCAGTTCCTTCTATTTAGAGGAATACACATGCATTGTTTTTAGCATATTTTAGAAAAGAAGAGAAAAATTTTCCAAAGATATCTTTGAGGGCAATAGTCAACTCCACTACACAAGGTATGGCAGTAGTTTTACTCAGCCTTTAGACATTTTCTGTGCAGGACATTTTCTCTAGAGAATCAACATCATCAGAATCCTAAGTGTGGGAAAAGAGTTTATTTCAAATTTGTATCACCTCTGCCCATCCAATAGCTAGCAGTCTTCAGATAGCTAAATAGACCCTTAGAAAGTCAGCCTTCATTCACATCATCGCATAAATTTAAGTCCTGGAGACATGAATTCTAGCTTCTTGAACAAATGAAGTTTCACCAAGTTAAAATCTGCCAAGTAGTGGTTAGCTGAAGGTTGAAATACTTTTTCTTGCAGGAAGTATTGACCTGAGCTTCCTCAGGCATTCAGCTGATAAATACTGAACACCTTCCCACCTCTTCACCCCACTCAGCTGGAATGGACGCAACTCTTACCGACGCTGCCCAGGACCAGGAGGCTTAGAGGAGGCAGCCAACGGTCAGCTACCACTTCATCTAATTGGAACTAATCTGCTTGTGGCACAGCGTGGCCTGAAGCCAGGAGCAGGTTTAGCTATGCAGATGGATCATTTCTTCCTGCCTATTCAGATTTTCCTTTCCCCCCCACAGCATTCAGCGCTGCCCACGATTTGCAGTCCTGTTTAATGTTTTTTCATTAATCTAGTAAATTGTACCTGCAGAACACTGCACATCCACTAATACCCTCTCTACTTGTAGTTGTAATACAGCAGAAGGTAGAGGGACATGGACAAAATAAGTCAGAACTACATAGATTAGACTTGGGTCTACTTAGATGTGACTTCAAAAGAAAGAGCAGCCTACAGTTTACTGCAAAAACTAGAAGATGATTCCCCCATGAAGGAATGAAAATTTTAAGCAGAAACTAGATTATAGCAGTACAAAGACAATATAGCAAAATATTACCTAAAAAGACTAATTATACAAGACCAAGTACTTTATACTAGTTTTCATCCTCAATTTCTCAAATGCTGCTTGCCTTTTCAGATGAGAAAACTTAATGACAAAGATTTAATAATCACAAGTGCATGACCTAGTTTCCAGTCCAGTGCCCAATCTACTACAATATTTTGTCTCTCTTGCTTAAGTAGAGCTCACTAATTAAAGGGGAGGAAAAAAAGAGTGTACTCATACTCATTACACGGTTCTGAAGTAAGACAAAGAAAGCTTCAATCATATGTTTAAAGATTTGTGAAGTGTGCCTCAAAGCAAACCAGAAAGGGTGTGCTAGTCACACACCCTGCTTAAGTTGCTTGTGGAACATTATGACAACTAAACTCTACCTTCCTATATTCAACTATTCTTCTTACCTGTGTTTTACCCACTTCATCCTTACTGCAGAATAAATTTAGAACTCAGTAACTATAGAACCAGAAGAAAGTTATTTCTTGCCATACACTACACAAAAGTAAGAAGTTTAGGAAATAAGTTAGTTTGAAGGGTGCATTTCTTCATCTTGCAGTTTTGGGTTTGGTTTTGATTTATTTTTTTTTTTCCTAAGAATTACACCTCAGAAGGAAGCGCTGGCTTTTTATTTTCTACCTTGAGTTTATCCATGTACTGCAAGAAGCACAGGAGCTCGGTACTTCAAACAGCCTGGCAGGAGAGCGGAGGCTCTGGTTTCACACAGACTCCTGACCTGGAACAATTTTGCTCTTCTAGCAAATGCAAGGCCAGTGGCTGCGAGACAGAGCCAGACAGGTTATGTTTCCCCAGGTAAGATGCAAAGTGAGATGTTCTACTTTTCCTGAGCTTAGATAAAGTGTTCCTTTCAAGCAGCTGCTGAGGGTGTGCGGTGAAAGCCACCTTCGATGCAGAAAAAAAGCAGTACAGTAAGACACCTTTTCTGATACCTGTTTACACAGACTCACTGAATACATTTATTCACACCTACAATCGATGTATTTAGTTCAACTACTGCAGAGCTCTAAATGTAAGAAAGAATTTCTATTCTCTATACAAAGTAAAAAAAAAAAAAAAAATCAGAATTATCAAGCTATTTTAAGGGACACTCCTTATTTCTTTACCCAACCCTTGACCCAAATCCCCTTTCACATGAGCAAGTGGAAGGCTTTATCCAGCCTTCACTTAGAGAAAGCAATGCAATTGGTAAGCCTCATCCTCAGAGTATTCAGCACAAAGTCTTGTCTTACAAAAAGCAACAACACAAAAAAAAGATAAACCACACTGCTTTTATGCTCTCCTAAGACTATAAAATTTGTATGCCTTAAAGAAAAACAGCAGATGTCTTCACATCTAGAACTCTGTTATATTACCTCAAGCATAGAAATAACAGATCAAAGTTCACTGACTTAGTGAATAGATATTTGTTACACCCAAACTCCAGTAATTTTTTTCTAAGAACTTCTGTGAAGACCCTGTGCAGAGGAAAAGCTTTGAAGCATAGCAGCAAACCAGCTCTCCTTCACCTGGCCTGAAAGCTTTAGATGTAGTCTGTCAAATGGCATCTATACTTAGCAGCCTGAAAAAAGCAAGGACCCCAGTGAGAAGAAGGTGGAAGGGGGGCATTGCTGAGCTTTCAAACACTCCTGGGATAGAGGCGACTTGAAACATCCCAAGAAGGAGTTGTGTTGGAATCAGGAAAACTGTCCCACTCAGCTTCCAGACAAGAGCGGGGTAAGAATTTCAGAGAAAGCTTGTGAGTGAAGATGTCAAGCAGTCACCTAAAACATATGATCTGAGAGACTGAAAAGCCCAGGCAAGAGGGCAACATCTTACTCCTGCAGAAGGTGCAAGAGCCTGAATCCAAATCCCTTGGCAGAAAGTTCTTCATTCCTCCCCCAGCACTTGCTCCTGGGACGTGATGGACTTTTAACAATGGCTTAGGTCTCAGCAACACCAAAGCTACATAAACCTAATGTCCTTAAGGATTTACTCTGACTACTGCTACAGTACAAAATCAAGAGTTTGAAATATATTTTTATAATAACTTGCATTTGCTTATAAATAGCAGCAGATGAATTTACCTTTCAATAGTCAGTACCTTGAAATCCAGCGAGGATTGTATTCCATATATTTATCATGAACACATCAGCATTAGGGTTCAGTACTCTGTACTTGAAAGAAACTTAATGGTGTTTTGCAGCTATTAAATTACTCTTCTACTTTACATAAAGAAACTCAATTGCAATTTTAACACTTCAATGATGGCAAAAAGATCCTAGAAATAAAAATGTGAAAAGTCCTTTTTAAGAGTTATAGAACCATACACTTAATCAGCCACCAGCTGGTGAAGTACTGCAGTTTAACACCTCACATTTTTAACCTAACTTTATTTGAAGCAACGAGAGTGGAGTAGCAAGTGTGTAAGGAGCAAAGATGCAGGAGCATCATGGATCCCTTCAAAAAGGCATCTACCTTTCCAACTAATACAAAGAGGCTTTCTCCACTTCAGGTGCACTGCCCCTGTCCAACCCCTCAAAAAACAAACAAACAAACAAACAAAAAAACCCAAAAAAACGAAGATGTCATACAGGACTTGAGGAGATTCAAGCCAAATCAAACCAACATTCAGCACTTCGCTGACTCAGGTATTCATTTTACTTTAACAATACAGTGTTCTCATATTCTGACTTCTATCTGTAACTATTGAGTTCCTTTGTACTACTTAGGTAAAGACGCTTTACTGCCTCTGTCGTAAATACTCCTCCACACACAAATCTGCTTTCTAAAGTCAGATATCTGGAGGGAGAAATCAGATAAGTCAGCTAGAGTAAAGACTATTATTGAAAACTTTATAACACACTTCATAATCACCACTCATCTCCAGGATGGATTAAAGGCAAAGGTTGGTTGGTTTTTAAGTCATTAGTGAAAGCCAACATTATTTTTGCCTTTGTGGGAAAGGGAATGATGTATTTTGTAACAATTATTGTTCTTCTTCTGAAAAGCAGTGATTCTGTACTCTTCTATCTCTGTGCCAAAAGCAAACTTAAAAGTGTATCATTAACAGGGGACGAGAGGAAGAAAGCTAAACTGCGATACCCAGCTGAACTGGATGCCAAAATCAGTTAATACTTCACAGTACCTACACAATTCCAAAGATAAACACAATGCATTAATAAGACAGATGGATCTAAAATACAAACTCAAGACTCAAGACTGATTTCATTTAAGTTACAGGGAACCAAAGATGTTTCTAATTTTTCAAACCACTAGTAAGGATATTTATTTTATGAATACATAAAAAAAAAGAGGCAGAACAGTGCCTTTAGTTTTAATATTAAATGTAGTTATTAAAGAAAAAAGTTTTTCTAAGCCAGAAACAGGTAACAGTTGCTATTTGAACAATGAAGTTAAGTAAAAAACAAAGCAGAAACCTGCAATGATAAAGTGTATTGCTGTTCTGCACCTCATTTATATTCTAAGAGTAAACCAGTGGTCAATTTGCTTTCTGAACTCTTATACCAGACAAGTACATTCTGGCATATTTCTACACCTTTGGCTGAAAGCCGTAAGTATTCGAAGCATAAGAGAATGATGGTGCTTTTTTATTTTTTTCCAGTTGAATGTTATGTATTTTCTATGTATACATAAAGTGTTTACTCTGTACTTCCTCTGCTTCCTCTACATTGTAAACAACCTCAAGTCCTGCATGGAGTATTATGTTTCACACAGGAAGAGGCACTAACAGTATCCACGAAAACTACAGACACCGATTTCAACAGAAAGTATACGGTGCCTGCAAGAACCCCCTCCAGGGTACCCTGTGACCTCCTTCTTCTAAGTCATGATTTTTCCTTTCTGAATTATGCAACAAATTATATTAGCAAAGCTTAAGTTTTGATAAGACTAAAACTTGTTTTCTTATGCAAGCAATTCAGGTTTTTTTTTTAATTAACTCCTAAAAAAATCGATGCTGAGGAATATGCATCAAATAATTCTAATATGAAAATAATTTGGAGATTTCTTTGTTTTAACAGAAACACATTTCACTCTTTTCACAGCATTTTTTTCTCTGAATTCTCAAAGATTTGGACTAAAGTCTTCTTAATTACTCAGTCAAAAAATGAGATAATATTAATAATTTTAGATAAAATTAGACTATAGTCTCAGAAAGGTTGGACTAGCGAAAACCATTTATCTTGTATGCTGAATGAATATTGAAAAATTTCCTTCTAAATAGTCTGATAGGAATCAGGTTTTAGAAGTCTGTGGAGGTTAAAGGAGCTCAAACTCTCCAAGTGACAAGGGTTATTTTTTTAAAGGATTAATGCACCAATGCTAATTTCATGCCCATTCTGCAGCAGCCTCCCTCTTGCATTCCTCTACCATTAATTTAACTCTCAGCTCTCACTACTAAAACTAGTATCAGAATCAGGTCCTTAGTCTTCTAATATCCCCCTACATGAATTTATCATCCTCATAAAAGCCATGGACTTACTTGTGGTCCAACCTAGATTCCCCATGCCTGTGTGTCACAGCAGTCCTGGTTCCTGGAAGTGTCAGTAATCTGCATAAGCCTGGCAATCCTTTGAGGTAGTCTTAAAATTCCTGCCATCTTGTTACATGTCTTGAAATTATGAAAATTAGCTAAAATGATAACCCAACATGTAATAACTACACAGTGATTTTCTTACCTCTCTGAAAGTGTATCATTTTTCTGCTATAGGCTCTGGAAAAAAAACAAAACAAACTGAAGTATTTCTAAAATGTAAATTCATGGACTTTCAATATTCTTGACATCACAATCATTTACTTCTCAATTAAAAGTATAATGCTATTTATAAAAATTGTCTTGAGGGGGGAAACGTGAAGGCAAAGAAAAGAGTGATTGACATCAAAGTGAAATCTATGAGGGCTACACAGGGAGAATATTAACAAAAATGATTCAACTGTATTTTGCCACTTTCTTAAAGTAACTTTTAGATGGTTTCTCCTACCTTGCTTGACTTCAGCTATGACTTTGATTTTTTTTGAAGATGAACAGACATATAGACATTCCAAAGACAGTTTGCACAGTCGCAATTTCAGAACTACAAGTCAATTCATAATTACTGAGAATAGGACACCCACAATAGGCATCATGTCTTGATGTACTGATTGGATAAGGTAGATTTCTCATGTCTGCAAGTCCTGCTAGGAAGCAGCGTTACTGACAACGTAGGATACCCTCCTCCATGAATAATAAAGTAGACTATTCTAGTGACAAGCCAAATTCATCCTCTGCCTTAGATCTGCTGACTGGAAACCTTCAGCATCTTTAAATAAAGATTTGTGTTCCTATGTCAGGTAAAATACTGGAAGCACCAAAGCCTTCTCCTGATCTCTGACGAGTTAATGCGTAGTTTTGCTACTTCTACCTGTTAGGATTTTTACTCCAAGTCCCATCTATCCCAGTTTTGCAGACCCATGCCTATTGTTTCAAGTTTGCCTGCAGCTTTGATTGCTGTACAAGAATTTGGCTACCATGTATTACAAATTGGTAATCCTACAACAGTTTACTGCCTTTTTCCTATACCAGATTTAGCTCCTTGGCATTATGTTGAAGCAGACAATGGAGGCAATTACTGTAAAATGGGCCTGGCCTGCACTGCACTGGCACAAAATAAAGAGAAAGCCCCTCCATGAAAGAGGACATTCAAACAAAGCTTAACTAGTGGCCTACCACTGTCAAACTGTAATACGGGTTTTAATCACGGCAAAGGCAAGAGTCAGAAAAATTCAGAGAAGAGGAAGCCTAGAAGCATTGGGTAGAGCCCCGGTGATGCAGCACCACACCAGCCAGCTCACCCTGGTGTTACAACATCTGGTTTGTGCTAGTAGCGACGTAGCCGCTGCACCCACTTCTGCAGAAGCTAACTCTGTGGATGGCCGCAGGGTGTGTTCCCAAAACTGGCGCCTTTCCTAGTTATACGATAGCTTTGGATCTCACAAAACTTCCCGCTGAAGACAGACGATCCCTTATGCTCAGAAGCTGTAAGGTTGAGCCTACTTCCTTCAACAATGGCCTCAGTGACTTCATTGCAGAAGTCTTTCTCAAGTGAGTTCATCTTCTTTGAACAGAAAATGATGTGTGCATACCAGCATGATCAAATACAGCACTACTAATGAAATCCAAGGGATCCTTACCTTATACCCATTTACAATCTACTTAATTGATGCTTGAAATATTTCAGTGCTACTGTGGTAACACAGCAACCACACAAAGGAAAATACACACAATTCTTGTAATTCAGTTTCATGCACTAAAGCCACAATGATAGGCATATACGCACATCTCGGGGTCAGAAGTCCACAGGTACTTGTCTCAACAGGATAGGTTTAACTCAATGCTGACTGAAGATGATGAATGCAGGAAGATGAATGCACATCCATTATTCACCAGCTGGTACTTAAGAGGTTGCAGGTCCTTCCTGACACTGCACCTGGACACAGGGAATGGAATCACTCCACTCATTTTTACGTTTTTTAAAGCATCTCATCCTGTCCAACATTATAAATAAGAGGGAAAAAACCCCACAAAACAAAACAAAAAAAACACTAGATGTTTCAGCACATGTTAAGTGTTGCACTCCCATTAATGCTCACTGCAGACCATTTCTTCTCTCTTTCTTTCAGGTACGGAGGAGTGAACAGAACACCCTGCGCACCTCATTACACAGGCACACAAACCCAGCAACCTTCTTAGGAAGAAATTCTTCACTGTTAGAGTGGCGAGGCACTGGAACAGGTTGCCCAGAGAGGCTGTGGAGGCTCCATCCCTGGAAGTGTTCAAGGCCAGGCTGGATGGGGCTTTGGGCAGCCTGGTCTAGTGGAGGATGTCCCTGCCCATGGCAGAGGTGTTGGAACTAGATGGGCTTTGAGGTCCCTTCCAACCCAAACCATTCTATGATTCTTATTTCTGTCCTTTTCCCCCTTTCCAGCCATGAAGCAGTGGGCCACAGCCATCAGAGCCTGGAGCAATGAGACCTTCGGCATGAAACATAGCATCAGCCCCTGCGGGCCTGGGCTACAGCAGCCACAAGTGAATCACGCAACAAATACACAGCTCACCTGAGCAGGCCGGGAAAGAAAGAGGAAGGCAGGCCAAGATCTTTGCCACATTTTAACTTGGGGTCACAAGTTAATAAGAAACATTGCTGTCACAAGAATTTCACTTCCTCCTCCCCTCAGAGAGGGGAACAGGGCCAGGGGAGGGAGGCTTGTGCCTCCTACGGCCACGACTTCTTGCTTTTTCAGAGACAGCTTGGTACAAGAGACTGATTCAGCAGAACTGGATACATAAAGCAAGAAATGCACAGTAAGAACTTCTGTACTTCGAGATATGCTTTCTGCAGAAAGTGCAAATTGTCTCTGCAGTTTATTTTATCTAGACAGAAGTACAATTTCTCAGCGAGCTCTTATCCTACATATTGTCAGCATCCATCAATAAAATAAAATTTAAAAAAACCCTAAGTTCTGTGCCGTTCCAGCATCTCTAGAAAAGCTAGTGTACAAAAGCGCATTTAACCCATTCTAAATACACAAATCCTATTTGCAAGGTGCTCTGTGCCAGGATTAATGTTTCTATTCAAGTAGCATTGATAACCAGTGGGCATAGGATGCCTCAGTGTAAAGAAAAAAGGTCAACTTTGTGTTCAATTACTGGAGTTCACCAGAAAATTACACTTCAGAAAAGCATTTTTAATGCCTGAAATAGCTTCACCATTCTAGGTTTCAGCTTCTTGTGACAACTCATACGTGTTCAGTTGCTATTACTGCCATATAGCTTCCTACATAACTTCTCCCTTATTTTATTTGCTTTTAATTCAAGTCACAGAACTTTGTTCCCAACTCACTGTCTCAGCACCCTTTTTCACAGCAGCAAGCACAGAACTGGAGGCCAACAGGAAGAATGTAACCCCAACCACAGCAACTTACCTACTAGGTCAGGAACAAAGTACTGGGAGACAATGAATGCTGCAGGCTAGATACATAAAACAGAAGATGATGGTAAAATAATCTGAGATAATAATATGCAGGACAAACCTGCCATAAAGTAAGAAAGGTGGAAAAAACCACCAAATTAAAGTCCTTCACACATACTGTAAATGAAAGCACTCACAGAAATCATCCTGCATCAACAACTCCTCCCTCACTTCAGGTAGGGAGAATACACTGGCAGTGCCATAACCTCCTCACCCAGCCCTGCGGTACCCGCCACCCTTGCCCAAAACCCAAGCACACAAGGGAGATGCAGTTCAGGCAGTCTCCAATTAGCAGTGGTGATTGTTAAAGAGCAAACGGGTCTGGTAAGAACCAACCTCACACTTTAAGAGCCTCCTGTTTTAGGTTGCCGTTCCACTGAATGGCAAGTCCTGTATCGGAGGCCCCAGTAATAGATCAAAAATGCAGTGCTTGCGAAACACACAGGCAAAATCAATACAAGTTCACTGTGAAAGGTTTCAGACAAAGATCAGATTGATCTGGCTTTCTGTGCCAGCATAACCACTATACTATTCACTCTTGCCAAAGACCAGTAAAATAGCATGTGCTTACCCCTATCAAGATCAGAACTGGTCTGCAAGGTGATCTGATAGGGATAAGAACTGGGAAATATTACTGTTAAAACCTACAAAGTTGTAAAGGGCAAAAAGTTTAGACAAAAAAAGGAGGTAGAAGACAGTGAGTGTCAGCAACTACACTAAAAAAAAAAAAAATTCCTCAAATTATACCTTTACTGTCACATGGAGCCGACCACCTTCCGATCTAAAAGATGCTATCATACCTACTACCACTTAATATGAAATCATCCCTTGCAATATCAAGTAATGTCCAGAAAACCTTTTTACAAATTAATATAGATATTTCTAGTATGGCATTTTAAGGAGTGTTTTCCTACTCCATCCCCAGCATCATCAGTTTTCTTCCCAGAATATCTATCTATCGCTAAGGCAAAAGCAACACTCAGTGAGCACTGGCCACTGCAGAGGACTCAGCCAAAGTGCACACAAGTTTAAGATGTGAAAAGATGAATGTTACCAATGGAAGGAAAAAAAGACTTCTACTGCTTGGTATTTGACAAAGGAATAGATTTATTCTGAGGAGTTTCTTAAATGTTTATTCTCTTTTACGCATCAGATAAAATCTCACTGGAATGCTTCTGATATTTCACTGAGGTTTGGGATTTTTGAGGCCTATTACAGGGTCATCAACAAATGCCAAAGTCATAAGACCTTTTTGATGTGTCACCTGCACCAGTCACATGACTATACTTTCTCAAAATAAAATTTGATTTTAGTGAACCAACTAGCTGTACACAGAACAAAACATATCTGTATTTCCCAAGTATTCTCTTCCCACGGTCTGAAACAGAGGCAAAACAGGAAGTCCATGCTTCTCTAGCCCAGATAACAATTCCACTTGAATTTAAAAAAAAGTTTACAATTGTTTTTCAGTAAATTAGTTCAGTAAATATAGTCTGTATAATCGGATAGGAAGGACAAGCATTCATATCTTAATAACCCCCTAATAAACTGTTCATCCCCTCAGCATGGAATTCATTATTCTGAGAAATTATCACTGGAGGTATCCTTCGCTCTTTTACTCATCCTGATGGATCCAGCTTGGCCACTGTCAGAAATAAGACACTGGAATAAATGGACATTTGGTCTGTTCCCATATGGCTGCTTTATAGTAAATCCTATAGCGAGTCAACTATGCCATTGCTTAGTTGAGAACCCACTAAGATGCCAGGGCATCACATACAGGAGATGGCAAGGATAAAACATCAACGCCATTGCAGGTAGGATCAAGATTGGGAACTCTTGGATATTCAGCAGCCCCATCAGACAGTCTGTTCTGAAACTTGCCAGTGCTTTAGTGCAGCTTGACTAAAGGGAAAGAAGAGAGTCCAACAGTTTACAAGCGCACTACATTTAGCAATGATGATAGCAGTCAGGGAGAGGGTTAAAATCATAGAATCATAGAATCATCTAGGTTGGAAAAGACCTTTAAGATGATCAAGTCCAACCACTAACCTAACCTTGCCATCCCACCACTAAACCATGTCCTCAAGTACCTCATCTATCCTTCTTTTAAATACCTCCAGGGATGGGGACTCAACCACCTCCCTGGGCAGCCCATTCCAGAGCCTGACAACCCTTTCTGTGAAGAAATTTTTCCTAATGTCTAACCTAAACCTGCCCTGGCGCAACTTCAGACCATTCCCCCTGGTCCTATCGCTTGTTACCAGGGAGAAGAGGCCGACCCCCACCTCACTATAACCTCCTTTGCAAAATTAAGCAGCTGGGGAGGGGAGAGAGCCCTCCAACACTTGCATTTCACGGAATCACTTATTTCCTGCTCACTGAATCACTCTGCAAGAATATGAAAGCAGCCTGGAAGGAAAGCACTCCTCCAACGGCAAAGTTCTCAATCAGGGAAGTGTTTAGACTTGGCAACTAATACAGGCTATTGGAAAAGTCTGGTATTAAAATACCTCTTTGCATATCTTCATATTGAGATTCTGAAAATAAGCAGCTTATGGGAAAATATGATTTGTTTAAACAATATTAAAAGGTAAAAAAATTAAAGATGAGATGAAAGTTTTAGTGTTAAATGATTTGTGCGCTTTAAAATAGCAAACTTGTACACTGAATAAAGCATAAATGAGATTTATAGCAGGAGTAGAGCAAATCTGTAACTCATCAGCTTAAAGAGCACACAACTTCCAGCCAAAGGTTTCTAATACAATCTATTTCAGTGAAAAGAACTGAAACTGTGTTTGTTTTCCTTGTAATTGCTAGTTACAATGTCTTCAGTTGCCTGAGGGCGGGGGGGAAGGAAAAAAAAAAAAGACACCAAAAAGGTTCTAAATACACTTTTAAACACAATGGACCCAAAATCTCAGACGATAAACTGAATCGTAATTATTGATAGACTTGGACACGTGTCCTCATGTAATTAAACTCAGTGTGTTACTATCTGCTGTCGCTCATGATTTTTGATGGATCATTGCTGCTGAGAGGGGACAATCCACCCAGTGACCTCGTAAAAGCAGCAATGGTTTCATATGTAGGCAAAACGCCCCAGTGGGGAGGGGGGGACACCGAAAACAAAACCCAAATATTTTTATTAAGCTTTTCCTCAGTGAAGTTTGTACATGTTTGTGAATCACAAGTAAAACATAAAAGATTGAAGAACAACATTGCCTAGGGCTTCAACATACTTCAGTGTTTAGTATGTTCTGGAAATTTTGCTGTCCAGGTAGAAGCAGAGGGCAAGTAAGTGGAAAAGAGTATTTGGGTGTTTACCTTGGTATTCCCACAGCTCTTTCTCTCACCTCTCGCCAGCCATTGAGGTTCAGTATAAAGAGTGACGTATGCACTGAGTGTGCAGAAATCCAGCTTTACTGTTGGATCAGCAGGGCACTAAATGGAGGTAGGTATTTAAAAAAAAAAATCTAGCTCCAAGTATAAATGGTTGCCTGTAAAATTTTCCTTTGAACTTGTCTGAGAAAAGGAATGTATTATTTGAGGATGCAAGCCCCAAGCTTCCACATATTGCAGCATACTTCAGCTTCACCTGCTTGACAGGCCAGCTGTCTTGGCATAAGAGACCCTGAAAACATTATTTGTCTTATTTTTCTACAAGTCACTGCTAGATACCACTACTCAGTACTTAACAGTCCGCTTTTGCCAAGTATATGCAAATAAGGCTATTAAAACTGGTACCATACCCAAAAGAAAGTGCTGATACTAAGGAATTGGAGCTTTTAGACAGGGCCCAGGAGATAGCAGAAAGTTCTGGCACTTCTGCAGAACTGCCAGCAATCCCTGTACTTTAGAATCATTAAAGGAGATATTTTATCTACTTCAGATTGAATTCTCTGCAATCTAATGCTTGTTTAACAACGTTGGCAATAGAAAGTCAGCTGGGAGTACCAGCTCCCATGCATGCAGCCAGGCCACGAGCTATCAAACTGGCAATCATGTTGGCAGTCTTCAACATATTTGATTTTATTGCCCATATATATATATATATATTAGGGGAGTGTGTATATGTATATATAGTAGGTGTAATGCATCCACATCTACAAAAAAAAAAAAAAAAAAAAATCACCTTTTTTAGTTAGCAAACTGGCTTATCCATTCTTTACCAGACCAGGACCAGACTCTTCTCACAGACCAGAGACTTCAGACAACCTTTTCCAACACCACGCTCTGCGTTAGCTGGGTAGATGTGGCCAGTAATGAACAACTACTTTTTCCTGCTTCTCTGCTGTACAGTACATATGTGCTATACTACAAGTGAGGAGGAAGGGAAGAGTAAAGCCTAAGCCAGGAAATCAAGCAAGAGTCTTCCTCTTTAGCACCTCACCTCCGAGTATGCTGTTCAGAGGCAAGAGGTATGATGTTTGAGGGGAAAAAGGTAGCAATGAGCCTACTTTGCCTCTAAGTGTTCTTTATGCAACACATTTTAGGATAAGTTCTATTTTTTATTTGGTTGTCTTTCCTGGTTAGTCTGAATCAGACTTTTTCCATGAATACTGCAGCTGCTTAAAAGCTATCCCAAGCTAAACAGTACCTCATTGGTTTCTTCTTGGGAGTTTTACATTTTGGTTAGTTTTCCTTTCACCCGACCTCAGGAGACCTTCTCAGGTCTACACACACACACAGACATAAGAGAGCCTCTGAGGAAACTTTGTAGTCAGGCACCAAGACTAATAAAAGCACTATTCATCTTGCTAATATATGGAGTTTTTACTGATGAGTCAACCTATGCAGTAAAACTAGAGACATAGTTTTTGTCAATTTATACAACTCAGCAATAAGCAAAATGACTGCATATGCATTCTAATGCAAAGGCACACCTCAGAGCACCAGAGCTAACCATTAAAAGTAACATGCAAGAACAAAGTTGGGGCTAAGAACTTAACCAAGGCTTCACATACTAGGTGTGGTTTATCATCTACCTTTGACTTTACCATTTTTCATTTCGGCAGCAAATCCAGGGCCTGTTACACCAATGAAGTATTTTACTATCTGAACTTTGCATCCTTATCAGAATTGTGCAAACACACGCTTACTCAGCTTCTTTTTTTTTCAGATTAATTTAGTATGTTTAGAAAGATTTATCAATCTGAATTAGCATTCTGAAGCAAATTATAGATGCGATAAAAAGGTTTTGCTGTGCTATGGCATCTCTTAAAAGCTGACTGCATTCGCCGATGTG
>VXBL01003104.1:138604-175327 GCA_013400195.1 Aramus guarauna
GCTTTGGGAAGGGGAGGAATAGAGTTGAATTTACAGCTGGAAGTGGAATAACGGTGATAAAATGCCTATTCCACCTGCCAGGGGATAAAACGTAGGATAGCACGAAGAGCCAGGCTTGCCCGCAGGAAACAAGGTGGGGCACCCGTGGGAAAGAGGGCTGGAAAGGGAGGAGGGTACCGGGAAAACACAGACACGGCAGCGGGAACTCGCATCACAGCGGCGTTAACTTTTAGCAGCAGCATCCTCCCCGGGTTGCAGCTGCTTCTCCGCTCNCTCCCGCCCTCAGCGCCCGCGGCGCACCTGCCCCGCCCGCCCCTACCTTGTTAAGGTGGGGGTCGCGGAGCACCTCGTAGCCCCTCTTCATGGTGACTTGCACGGGCCGGCCGGCGTCCCGGCTCTCGGCTGCCTTCCCTGTTTGCATGGCGAGGCGAGGCTCACTGCTGTCAGGTCGCTGCGGGAGCGGAGGCAAAAACGGCGGCGGCGGCGGCGGCGGCTCCTCCTGCTGAGGTGACCGCCCGACGGGGTGGGATGATCCTGCCGGGAGGGAGGGGGCAGAGCCGCGGCAAGGCGCCGCCGCCGGGAGGGGGGTCACCGGGCCACCGCAGCCGCTGAGTCACCGGCAGCTCCGCGCAGCCCCGGCAGGCTGGTGGGCGCCCAGGTGCGAAGGAAGGAAGCGCAGGAGGCGAGTGGGGGTGCGGGCCCACAGCCCTCCCTGCGCCCGGGAGTCCCCGGCGTTTGCGAGGGGTTTAGACTGGCCTCCCTTTTACCGCTTCAGAGAGCCCCTCCGGGTCGCTCTGTGCCCGTGAGAAACAGGCTGGTCTTTAATCACCTGCCGAGGGGGAAATCGCACCAGCCGCTCTCCCTCGTCACGCTGCGTTATGTGCAGGACGTGGTGTTAGTAAAAAACGCCGAGTAGCGTCACGTTGCGATGCAGCTCGTGGACCTGCGAGCCCGGACGCAGGCTCTGGCACTCTGCGTGGGACCCCCCACCCCAGCGGCGTCCCCGGGGCTCGGCCACAGGCAGAAGCGGGGCCTGTGGCTTTAATCAAGTTTCACTTTAATTCCATTATTAAATTATGAAATCCAACCTTTCCCGAAGGGGATGGGCTGCATAGCTTTGTACAGTCGGAAGCGGCACATGTTTGATGTAATTAGCTTTGTGTTGCGGGGGGAGCGGTGTGCTGGTTTCAGCTGTGCTGTTTGGGGTTATGCCCGGTCGGGATGGAGAGGGTTATGGCAGAGCAGGTGTTCTGCTGATCTGTATCGCTATCCCTAACATTTGTTTGCAATATGTTCTGAAATCGTTTGCGTACAATCCGTCGTGTACTGTATGACACTGGCTTTATTCCCCTAAGTTCAGGTGTGTAAGCAGAAATAATTTCCATAGGGAAGCTGTAACCCTGCTAGAGAAGTTATACAGCTTTAAATGTGTGGCTGTGAAAATACTCAAGGATAGAGGGTTTTGCTGTCTATGGTCAAGCAGCAACAAACAGATCAAAATGTAGCTCTTTTAAACTTGCCTCTTCGCATTTAATCTGTAGGCCTTGTATCCATCCTACTACCTCATATTTTATTTTAAAAAAGTCTGTCACAGAATCTGACCTGTCCTGAATTTCCTGTTAAGTAGCTCCAAAAAGTTCATTCAGGGTTAATTAACAAAGGAAAGTTGGAAGGGTTCCAAGTCTGTATTTCTGGAAACTTGATTAGCAAGTCAGCAGAAAATTCAGTAAATAAACTTCTTCCTCGCTCCACCATCTCAGAAAGTATTATGGAAAGCAGTATTAATAAAAAGTTTTGAACAAAGTTTGAACCTGGAGTCTTTGTGACTAATTATCCGGCCTTGCTTGGATTTGTCTGGATAGCTGAGTATCTACCTACCCAAGGCCTGAGTATTACCTTCAACAGGTATCAGGGATATCAGGGTAGCATTTCAGGTCTGTCTTAGTCATGATAAAAATAAAAAAAAAATGACATAGAAACATCCTTTTTCCTTTCTTTGTGGGTACACTGAAATCGTTCTGATAGAATGCTAACCTAAATGCAATATTTTTATCCAAGAGAGATCAATGTGTACTGATGTAATTGTTATCTTTGTGTTGCAACACTGTCTATAAAAAAGCCTCTTTGATTTCTGCCAAAAGTCACTGCAACCACTATGAGTACCTGTTCTGAGGTCTGACCCCGGCTAAGGACTTGTCCTTACTCACCTCACCCCAGTTATAAAAGGTATGTAATGAAACAGCTAAGTTCGTTTGGTTGTGTATTTGGTTTTTTATGTAATCAGACTTCAGAAACTGTTTACTACTGTGTTTTAAGTACAAATTTACTCCTCCCTGTAAGAGAATTTATTTCTGTTTGTTCAGCACTAATAAAACCAAAATCATAATTATTTGTTAGGATAAATGTGTCCCTGTGTAAGAATGGCAACAGACCTTTTCAGCTCAAAAGGAAGAACAAAGAAAGAAGAAAAAATGGTGTCTCCTGTCACCTGTAGAAGTCTTCCACTTGAATGTCTGGAACATTTTAGCGTTTAACAGGATTAGTAGGGATTTGTTCGAGTCTGCTGCTAGTGATTGCTTTCCTTGCTAATGTTTATAACCCCCTGCAAATTTTGTTGTGTATTTGCATTGCCTTTGCAGAGTATCTTTGAGCATGGCAAATTTGAGAGTGACTCTTCCAGGACCTCACTGTATTTGAACCGAAAAACCAGTTCAAAATGGGCCAGAGGAGTTCAGCAGTTACATCTGAAGTCAGAGGTGGTTATTCCAAAAGAAGACTGCATTGCACAATAAAGCTGTATTACAAGAATAGTAAGGCCTTTGTAAGTGGCTAAGTTGATTGTTATGGCTGCGTATGTGATACAGGTATTTTTGCAAATGTTATCCTACATCCAGATTAATGATTAGTGAGCCTTCTATGGTATCGAGGTATGTCTGACAGAAAATATAGCGGCTTTGCCCTGCCAGGCACCTAATTCTGTTTCTCAAACAGTTTCTATATGGTACACTTTTAAAACTCCTACTCGTGATTTTTCATAAGTACCTATACTTATGGTTTCCTCCCACCCCCTATATTCTATAGTTTAATGAATTAATGTGAAACTTTCTGGTAACTTCTTGTCACAAATCTCCCCAGATGTACTATGGATATATGAAAAGCTGTATTTGAAATAGTCCTTAAAAAAAAAAAGAAAAAAGGAGCATCGCTCATCTAGTGTAGCTTCGTACTTCAACCTGGTGTTAAAAAGCTCTGGTAAATGAGGCGTCACAACCTGCTTTGGCAAGCCAACAGTAAGGAGAGAGAAGTAGAGGAAAGAAAATTTTTCCATGTTGCTGAAGTAGTTAATTGACTGACTCAGTTTAAATATCTAAGAATGGCACTTGGGAAATGTCCCTGTGTCAGGCTATGATGGATCAGAGGATTTGGACCCCATCAAACCATTGTTTGAACCACTGTTGAATTGGGATCTCCATATCCTGCTGTGGCACCAGGGAGGGGCTAGCTTCCAGGGCTAACCGTTCAGAAGAAGAGAAAGGGAACATCCAATTAACTACTTTTTTAGGGTGGTACTTGCATTTCATGTCTGACTTACCCCATCAAGATCTGTAGTCAATCTATTGCCGATCGATGATAGCTGTTGGGTGCTCACTATGGGTCATGGTACTCCAAGCCAAGACCTTGCCAGCCCTGAATCAACTGCGAGCTTTACTTCACATGTTTTACTGATGGCAATTCCCTTTATATTCTCAGCACGATGTTTGCTTTTTTTGCAATAGTGCAGCACTGTTAACTCATGCTGGGTTTGTGATCCAATATAACCCCGTGTCCTTTCCTGTGGGGATGCAGGCTGAATGAGTTGACAATATCAAGTCAAATTTGGCAGAAACACAAGGTTAGCTTTAAAAAAGGTGAATTGTTTAATGATTTAAAAATAGAACTGAAGCATTTTTAAAGCCTCTATTATGTAAACATTTTGCAGTAGCGTTAGCAATCCTGACTTGTGCTTGGTAATTTGAAAATTAAGTTCATTTTTTGATCATTGGGAAGCATGTTTTTAGTTAAGCGGAAGGAGAAGCAAAAACTAAACAGCTTAAGCAGTACAAGGTTATTGTTTAATTTTAATTTTGACAATTTTTAAATATCTAAAAAAGTTGTTTGTAACACAAAGGTGGATTTTTTTAAAAAATTTTACTTTAAACTAGACAACGCACTCCTGAAGTTGAGAGAGGAATCTAATGGTAGTTTCGAAATGCCCACAGTGCACCACCAGCCCTGCCTGTCCCTGCCCACCCTCCCAGGGCTTCCCTCACCTTGCCCATGGCCCAGGGCCCCATTGCAGCCCCCCCGGGGCCATCGGTCACTGCCCCAGTGATGCTGGTCCCCAGCTCCACCACAGCCCTGCCTGTGCCTGGCCATGGGCCCCGCTGGCCTGCACCCTGACCACCCATGGGCTGACTTCCAAGACTGGCCTCAGCCAGCCCCATCACTATGGATTCATTCAGCAATCACGGGGCTGTGTCTGACCCTGGTTACCCTCACCGGGCCTGACCCTGCTTCACGGTCCCAGCTCAACCTTCAACCGGCCTCAGCACCACAGCGGACCTGGATGGGGAGCTGCCCACGGCTGCCCCCAGCCTGCCCTCCTCCTTCACTGGGAGTGGTGGGACAAGCCCTGGCTGGTGACACCCTGCCATGGTGGCCCACGTGGGGAACCCCCTGGCCCCCACTGCACCCTGGCATGGCAGATGGCCCCTGAGAAGCTCTTGTCACAGATGAGGAGTGCAATGCCAAGAGGCGGCAGTAGCAAGGTGCACCTGGAGAACGTCCAGTCAGGCTTAAGCAGGACATTTTCCACCAGAAGGGTGTTGAGCTCTAGAGCAGGCTGCCTAGAGAGGTCAAGGAGTTTCATGCCTGGAGATTTTCAAAACCTGACAAGACAAGGCCCTGAGCAACCCAGTCTGGCTTTGAAGTTTGGCTTGTTTTCAACAGGAGGTTGGGCTGGATGGACTTCAGGAGTCCTTTCCAGCCTGGGCTGTTATGTGATTCTCTGGGTAGTATGCTGCTGAGAACGACAAATTCTCTGAACATGCAGGCATTTCTACAGGAATTTCATCATAGCCACAAAAAGCTGCTCCTCCTCATGAATTCAACTTTCTGTGATCTTGCTCCTCTATTTCTGTCTCTTTTTCTAGTTAGGTGTGTATCTGTTTGGCCAATGGGATTTTTACATAGAACTGTCTTCACACCCCTCACACTTTACCTCTTTCTTGCAAGGATTTTATCCTACATGTCTTAGATCTAATTAAACTGTTTAACTTCAACAACTGGTGGTAAATATCTTAAGACTCCACAATTTTGGAATCTGGCAACAGATTCATAGAAATACTAAAATTATTTCAGTATAACATATATATAAAATATATATAAATATAATAAAACAGTAAAAATGCTTGTTGAAGTTTTTATTAGTTGACATTGTATAATCCAGGCGTTGCAGGAAAAAAAGCAGCACTTGGCCAACACATGTTGTTGGATGTGTGGAAGGACTGTGGGAGAATATCCATGCGTACATGGTGCCATTAGCAATTTCCATCAGCTCTCAAGACAGCTGCAAATTAGGGAGAGACGCACAGAAGTAATTGCGTGCCTATATAGCCATTCATTTGTGCTGCACAGTACCCCTGGGGTAGAATGAGAATTTAATTCTCCCTCATCCCAGTGTTACTGTTTTGACTTGTAGACCATGGCCACCACCTTATAGTAAATCTAGCACATGGCAAATGAAATATATATGCAGTGCAGCATGTTCTCAGAAGATTTTCTGGCCCAATTTGTCATTCAAGAAGATTAGATAATGCTCAAAGTAAGCATCCAAACATTTTTCAGTATCTGTCCAAATAGTGCAGAGTTTCCTAAGAATTCTCCCATTTCTCCCCCCGCCAAAAAAAAAACCAAAATCAGATTGCAGAGGCCTAACTATTCACTGCTTTTGTTGTCACTTAATCACACAAGAACAGCTCTAATGTGAGCAGTAATAGAGTTGCAAAGGTGATCTAAAATGCTTCTATTTTGAATACACAGACACTCTACAGTGACTTAAATGACCTACATAAAGGCGTGGAAAATTACATTCTTTCTCTTCAAACTACACAAAATGCTTGAAGCAAATCTTCCTTGAAATATCCTTTTTAAATTAATTTCCTGAATTGGCTGGTGATGAGGAATGTGAAATATTTCTAGATTCCCAAGCCTGCTTATCAGAAAGGTATGAAATTTTGATAGTGCTATCTTTTCATCACTAATGCAAATGCCTTCATTTAACACTACACATAATTTTAGAAATTTACATGCGAACACATATTTCCATCTCAAATATTTTAGAGATAATATGTGCAAGAATGTTTCAGATAACTAGAATTAAAATTTTTTAGACTGTTTGGTTAAGTGTCCTGGAAAAAATTTTTCTTGGCTTCATTTTAGTTGCCCTAACAATGAATTTGGAGCTGAAGATTATTCAATGCCAAAATGAAATTACTATGACTTTATGGTATGATTTGTATCTTAATACTGGGAGTTCACTGTCTTGCTTGGAATAATAGGATTTAGAAAAAGGCCCCAAACAGCATTTTTGCTTAAATCACTGTATCAGATGTATGTTCCAGCAATAAGAGTGGTAACTCTATGAGACTCCTTCCATTGTTTATAAAAATGGGGTGAATTCTTACAGCTCTGCCAATTACAGACATAATTCCAAACAGCTTCAGCACCTTTAGGATAATTTTGGAATAGTATTAGCGAATGCACTTCCATTGTTTGCTTCCATGGTTATGTCTGGCACAGTAATTTTAATGGTTTAGCAACTGACAAAGCACACTCAGAAATTTTCCTCTTTTAACTACTTCCTCTCCTATACAAGGGCAGATGATTTGGGGAGCCTGTGAAGGGCTTTTTCTTTTCCACGTGCTAATTACCATAAATATTTTGGTAAATGGAAAACTCCATTTTGTTTTCCAAATCATTAGCAATGTTAAAAGCAAACCTTCTGACAAAAATGTTGGCAGAAGCTCAAGCGCAATTCCTAGTTCATCAGAAACCCTTCCTTATGCAAAGGAAGCTGTGTGGGGTCCCTTACATGCGGTTCGCTTGCCAAAGCACAGGAGGTTTGGCGCATGAGATTCCAGCCGTGCTTAGGTTTTTTTATGTACAAATCATTTAGACAAGACCAATTAAAAGTTAAAACCAGCTACATCAGCAGGGAAGAAGAATGAGGCAAAAGTTTTTGAGATAATGAATTGCTACCACTCTGGTTTGACAGGAGTCTGTAGCTCCAAGGACTCATGGGCATCGGTAGCTCTGACGCCTGGTTTGTGACCATCTGTAAAAGGCCTGGATAGCTTCAGCATGAGTTCAAAACATAAGGGAAAAGTAATATTGTTTATCATTTTACCAAGCTTAGCACCTAAAAGACAACACTTGAGTAAGGGCTCATGAGTAGTCCCCGGAGATGATTCATTTCAGTTCACACTTTACTGGAGGATAAAGAGGAGCATTTCTCTCAACCCACTTTTTGAGGTAATTCTCAACCTTGTGATTACTCAGGTAGTAGCAGTCAACGTCCCATTAATTTATTCACTGATAAGTCTGTTCACCTTGTCATCCAAAGAGCCATTCTATACAGCTCTACAGAGGCCCTCTGTAGAGGTCTGGATACTACAGCTTTTTTATGCAGCAGTTATATATACCCTAAATTCTTAATACGGAGCTAACAAGAGTCTAGCAAAGATAAACAAAGCTATATTCCTATACAGATAACAGTAACTTGCCACATGAAAAATCCAAAAGGCCATATTTCTAAGACAATATTTTGAAGATGAACTAACCAGATCATTTTGAGTTTTGGCAATATTTCCAAATAGCGCTATGTTCTTTTACAATGTTAAATTTATTTTTCCTGAAACTTAATTTGTAAAAATGTCTGATAGTATTTTCTGTCATGCCAAAGAAAGGAAATAACAGAGACTTTGTTTAAGCAGCAAATTTTCTGATTTAAAGTGGTCATGCACAAGATAATTCACCATTACTGTGGATTTTCAGTTACAGGACAATGATGACAGGGTTTCAGAAATAATGTGGCGTTGTTGCTTGTGCATAGCAATTAGTTAGTGGCCTAGTTCAGATGAGAGTTTCAGTGTTTTATAAAATGTCCAAAGAATAGCTGTCCCAGTTAACGTAATTAACTCCACGGGACAGTTGAAGGGCACAGTTTATTTATTTCAGGAAACATTACTCAAAATTTAAACAAATTTGGGCTATAAGCAATCTCTAGGGAGAAATACGAGTAAATGGGAAATTCTAGGTGGAGTACATGGAGTGGACTGATAGAAACATTGCCGTGTAGCACTAGATATCTTACTTGGCAAGTAATCAGATATCTTCTTGCTTAAGTTTGTGAGCAGTATTATTGATTCATACTTGTAAGAAGCAAGAAGAGATTTCCTGAAGAAAGGCTCCCCTCAGAAAATGTTTAAGAGTGATTATGTAAAATAAATAAAAATTTAGAAATCCCTAAAATGGTTCAATCCTATCAAGAGAGGACAGTATGTCTAAAAAAGCTACATACTACTATTTGTTACTTTATCCTACTATTACTGCTTATAGAATCCTCATAACTCTTCAAGGAATGTTCACACCATGGATTTCCCATATGTCATTACCAAAACCCTCTAAATCTCCATTAAAAACAGAATGTCATTTATTTGCAGCAGCTCCCACCTCTATATAGCCCATGCAGTCTGTGCTGCAACATGCCTCAAAAGGAAGGCACTGCTAGGAGAAAGACTAACTTTAAGAGTACCCTTTAAGTTCCCACACCATTATATGCTGATGTTAAAGAATCTTCTTATCCTCCATCACTCTGTGTTACCAGAACATAAGCACAGAAAGCATCTTTTCATGATTAACTGCCTGGGCTCAGCCTAGCTGAGACCATAATATCAGGTCTACAGCCACAGAACCACAGCATGCAAACCCACTTGTAATTAGCCTTGCATAGGTGTAGGGCTCAGTGTGGCACAATTATATGGGCAATATTAACCACAGTGATCAGTACCCAAATCATTCTGTGGGCAGTAAAATTGTACATACAGTTTGGTTAATGTACAAGTGTAAATTATGAGAACTGTCATACTCGGTCTGACTAAAGGGCCATCTCTCACAATATCCTGGTTTTAGGAGCAACGGGTAGTGGTTTCTTTGGGAAAGATCATAAAAAACATAGCATTCCTTGGCATCCCCTCTCAGTTCATGGCAATAACGTGCAGGGACTAGGGGACTTGTGAGCCAGAGTTTACCACAGACCACCACATTTAATAGGCATGGATATTGTCTGATTCTTTTTTGAATCCCTGTGCTTTGGTTTATGCAATATCCTGATGAGATGTGTTTCATAATGAATCACAGATTCACAGAATGGTAGAGGTTGGAAGGGACCTCTGGAGATCATCTAGTGCAACCCCCCTGCTAAAGCACCTAGAGCAGGTTGTACAGGATCACATCCAGGCGATGAACAATGTATTGTTTCAAAATGGGTGGTGGTGTGTGTTCTCAGCTCTCACTGATAATTTTGTTGGATGACCCCTACTTTTATAGTATGAGAAATGATGAATAATCATTACCTATTTTTACTCTTTACAACTATCAAAAAAATATCAACTGTGTTTTATCCCTCTGCAGTACTTTCTTTTCCAAACTGAAGTCTTAAACTATTTAAATCTTTCTTTTGTACCTCAGTCCACCCTCTATACTTTTTCTACTTTTTGCTAAAGCTCTTTGGAGTTGAGATGACCACTAATGCAGACAGCGTCCAAGATGCAAGTGTACTACATATGACTTTATACAACACCACGGTCATAGTCTGTCTTTCGTTTTCAGTTTCTGTGTATAAATACTTTCTGAAATTGTATTCACTTTTTTTACTGCTCTAAAATTCTGTGCCAGTTTTCAGAGAATTATCTACAATGGCTCAGTGGCCTCTTTCCTAAGCGGTCTTAAGTAAATTAAAGTAATCCATTGTGTGTGTGTAATATTTGGATTAAATATAATATGCCGTTTCGTTACCCACTCACTTGGTGTTGCAAGGACTTTTGAAACTGCATCTCACTCCTCCCCCCTCCTGCAGCTGTGAGCGTACAGTCAGGCTTTCTTTTGCCAAGCTCTCTGACATAAGGACGTAGTTTCATGAGTTAGAAAAGACAAGACTGTCTCAAAATCCTGATATCATGCATCTTTTCTGTAGTTCTTGGAATGGTTCTCACGAACGTGCCCTGGTGGTGAACAAATGCTTCAGGTGACATTGTTTGTGGTAACTGAACTGTGGGTACAAGTATTATCCTTCTTCCCTGCAAAGTGTGAGCTCCTCATTCTCTGAAAGCCAGAACTTGTCCTATTTCTGATGCCCATAATCTTTGGTCAAACCACAAAACCTCCATTCCCACAACTGTTTTAATGGTTGATTGGCCAACGCTAATCAGGATTGCAGGAGATGTATACAGTTTACACGTAGCTCTACTTTGGAGCGCAGTGTCTACTTAGGAATCAACTAGTCATTTAAAGTCAGTATAACAGTGATCCTACTGTATTATGCTAATTCTGTTGTATTAGAAGCACTGGTCTACAGAGGGGCAGTTATGAATTTATTGCAACTATCCAGCATGCCATGAAGAAATAGTTACCATTTTCAAACCCTGTATGTTGTGGTTTCACTAGGTGCTTATTCCACCATAAATTTCTAAGCAGGAATAGATCACAAACATTTACTAGTTTATACTCTAGCAGAAATTGGAAGAAGCAAATAGAAAACTGAACATGATTTTGACAAATACCTTCAAACACATATGCATGAAGGATGAGGAAAGGCAACAGACTTCTTGCAATGCAGACTGGTCCCAAAGCAAGTCCCGTTAGTGTGGTACAATAAATGTGGGCTATGTTCCCGGAAATCATGTAGCTGAGGTGCCAGGGGTATAAGGCTGTGGTGGGTTGACCCTGGCTGGAGGAAGCCAGGCACCCACCAGGCTGCTCTATCACTCCCCTCCTTAACTAGACAGGGGAGAAAAGGTATAATGAAAAGCTCGTGGGTCAAGATAAAGACAGGGAGAGAGCACTCACCAATTATTGTCACGAGCAAAACAGACAACTGAAAGAAAAATTTATCTAATTTATGACCAAGTAAAAACAGAGTAGAGCAATGAGAAATAAAATCAAATCTTAAAACACCTCCCCCCACCCCTTCCATCTTCCCGGGCTCAACTTCACTCCTGGTTTCAACCTCCTCCCCACCCCAGCGGCACAGGGGGACGGGGAATGGGGGTTGTGGTCAGTTGATCACACGTTGTTTCTGCCGCTCCTTCCTCCTCAGNAACTTGCCACGCAAACCCATCACAAAGGTTTAGTATGTACTTATCCTTGCTAATGCAGACTCCAGGTGGAGGATTTGGACCTTGGAAACCAAAAAGGGATATAGGTGTACTATTAACATATGTTAAAGAGAAATGTCAGTATTCTTTAGCACATGAAATGGTGCTTCTCCATCATAAGCAGACAGATCTTGCCTCCTAAAACAGGAACCTAAAGGTGGTGGGCTTTTTTTTAACTTTTCTTACCAGAATAACTGTTAATAAAAATAATAATTAATTACTTCCAGTACAAGAGTCCCCAATTTTTTATTTTTTTTTCACTGTGTGATGTGTATACAACATTAACTACTCAAATTTAGGTGGACTGGAAAGGAGTTTTACAGAAGGCAGGAGGCTGTGGTCCACACAGTGCATCCATAAAATAGGTAACTGAGGAGGCAGCGTCTTTCTCTCTGATTCTTATTCTTGTGACTGGCTATAGATTTTTGCTTTTAATGAAGTTATACAGCATACTTGCTTTGACTTCTCTCATCATGTATGCCTGAAAACTTAGCTAATTTCATTTCTTTCCTGCTAGAAATATATTTACTCCGACTGTGTTAGAATCCAGTGTGTGTTTTAGACCTGGATCCCCAGAGATTTGTTCTCAGAATCCGCTACGTGGGGCATGCAAGTGAGTCCAGACTTGGGTCTTTGAACAAATTGTTCAGCTGAAAGGGGGAGAGTAACTTTCCTGTATTCCGAGGCGTTGATTTTAACTTCTCTTTAAATAGCATCTCAATTCAAATCGCATAAAGTGATTTCTCTCAGGCCAGGCGCTGGTATGTTCAGTTTTAGCTACAAGGATATTTTATGGTTGAGTCAGGAACAGAAGCTGTCAGAAATGTAATCCCATCTCAGGAGAGCACCACTGTAATTACGGTGTCCTAATGAGCATGACAGTGCAAAGATGTGATGAGAGCACGTTTTTAGTAACACGTAGCCTTTGCACAACATTTAATCTCCAAACTACTTTGTAAAGACCAAGTGAATAATCCTGTCACCTATCTGGAAACATGTAGCTGCACTTTTTTACTTTTATTTTGCAAAACATTGTAGCGAGTAAGTGCGTGCCCATCATACAAAGTGTTGAGCACGATGGCTTTTCTGGAAGTGTGCCTTTAAATGATTTAGCAGATTTTGTAAGGAATATTTTAATGACTATTCAGTTATTATTTAATTTTTTGTGGCTTGTAGGACCCTGATGTAGAGTGTGGATGTGCTAGTGTATCCTAAGAGACATAGTCCCTGCCCTCTGGAGTTTTAAAAATGAGGTCCTGATCCAGCAAACATTTGTGTGAGTATTATATTTTTATATGTGCAAGAGGTTCCCATTAAACTTCCACTGGGAAAAACTTACAGAAAGACCACACCTGCTGAGCTTCAGCCTTCTGGCAAGTGCAGCGTAGAGGCCTAATGGGAATTCACAGAGAAGAAAGGTTGCCTGCATTTAAAAAGGGCGTGAACCTTCCAAACTCTCAGGGTATGTGCAAGTTTATATTTGGATAACCCAACAGCTATGCATATAAATTGTCAGGGAAAATTAATGAATGGTACATGTGCAGTATATCAAATGTCTTGGTGTCTCAACCAATATTTTCATATGCAGCAAAGTGCACATTCTTTACTGAGGGTTATATACAATGAGACATGTTTAAAGTTTAAAAAGCCAGATTATTTGAATGTATCTGAATGCAGAAACCAGTGACCCACTTTCCTTAATAATGGAGAAGCACTTTCTGTGTTCAGTCATGGATTTCTAAAGAAAGTAAAGGTGTTTGTGATTAAGAAATCATGACACGGTTCATACTAGAATTTAATTTTGAAGTTTAATAGAAATAAAATGGAAGCGCTATCTCAGCCATGGATTCGGTTTCTAATTTTTTTCCCTCGGCTACATCTTTTTTTCATGGAACCTACAGTTATGTATTTTTAAGAAGCTATGTCACGTTTTGTATATGAAAACCACTATGAGTGAATTATATATCTTTTATCTTGTCCATGATTTCCACTCTACAACTGTTACTCTCACTTTTCTTCTTTATTATTTTTTTCTGATGACTGATATTAACCTCCTTATACTGGCTTTGGTATGGTAAGTATCATTTATGTCCTATGTTGTTAGCAGTTGTCTTAACCAGACCTGATTGCTCTACAGCTCTTGCCAGCCTTGCAGTGGCTCTCAGTTCACCCTTTCCCTTCCCACCTGAAGCTCCTTCATAGGTTTATTACTTCATTTGAGGTGAAGGTACAGCAGGTCTCATAGGTTCAGCTTCTGAATCTTCTTTGCACCTATAGGTGGCATTCAAACCAATTTGGTTTTGCTATCTTAAAATAATTTCTCTCAAATGGCGATCCAGATGCCTGGGTACTGTAGATTTCATTTAAGGTATACTTAAAAGACTCTGCATGAAGTGAGGACTTCAAATCTGCCTTTATGTTCAACAAGGTTCCCCCCACCCCAGCAACTGAACCACCTATTGTAGCAGCCTGCTCATTTCTACGAGCAGTGATCCCATCCCCTGCAGACGCTGCCTCGCTACGCACGCCCTCCTGCCAGGTGCTGAGAGCTCTGGCCCCCGTTCATCAAAGTCTTCAGATACTTAGCCGCTGGACCAAGACCAGTGGCTAACACTTTTCAGGATAAAGTTTTGCTCCAAGCAGGATCATTTGTTCTTTGCTCCAGTCAGAGAATGGGTCCCAAATAAAGCGGTTAATCTTTTCTTGCTGGTTTGGTATTCTGGCAGGAGAGTGACTATTACGCTAGACTGGAGAACCCTAAGATTAGCTCAATTCACAATATCCCATCTGCTTTGCTCTGTAATTATGCTAAGATTATGATAAGCTCTATACATCTGTGTAAAAGTTAAATTAATAACAAAAATAAATTAATACCTAAACTAACCTAACACATTTTAACTTTATTGTTATTTCATCAAGCAATAATGAACTGGGAGTTTGGCCCAGTATATTAAAAACATAGCTAATAAATCCTACATTATTTTTTAATTAAGAACATAGAAGCACATGGACTGCACAGAAAAACAGTGAAAAAATTGATTCACGTGTATGGTTACTAGCGTAACAATAAAAAGCAAACCTTTTCTGGGAAAATAGTATAACTTTGAGTTAGGACTTACACAGAAACTTAGTCCATGAACTGAGAGGAGAATGGCAAATAATTCAAGTGTACGGGGGATAACTTTTTCAGAAAAGGAGAATATTTGGCTCATCTAACTGGCACTCAAACATATTTCTAATGCATTCTAGTGTGAAAAAGGAAAATAAATTTTAAATGTGGCCTTCTTTTTTAAAACATTAATATATAAGGGCCCCCCTTACATAACACATAAGGCTTGCCTCACTTCAGCAAACTGAGGGAAGGTTTAAAGCCTGAGCCACTTCAGGCAAGCTGCGAAGAGGAAGAGGAGCATCTTACCTGTGCTCTCTTCTCCCCTGGAGTCAGGATCTCTAAGTGCTCTCTTAAGGAGGACCAGAAACCTCAGCTTTCACTCCAGCACAGTTGCTGCTCTCAAGAGGATGAATTTATTCTCCACAGCCATGCCATCTTGTAAATTGTTACTACAAGACAAACCACTGATGTCCTTTCTCAAGCCCCAAGAGAGGGAGTGAACGTTACATCCTGCTGATAACATCTAGAAATTATCTATTTCTGTAAGTACACACTTAGATAAGTATATTCTTAAATAATAAGGATGGATGCAAAATGGTGTGCATCAGATGCACCAACTATAGTCACCAAAGCCATGGTTTGATGTGCAGTAGGGCTGCCCTGAGTTGCTGCCCCGAGTGACTCGCATCCACAGCACCTCTGTGCTGCTGTACCTGTTTGTGGGGGTGACACAGTGAAGTGGATCAGCAGCTCCATTTGAATAAAATTAGCTTTGTATGGCCCACATAGAGCTATACACCAGCACGGGGAAGTGATGCAGAAAGGCTGGGGTGGCAAATGCCAGCAGTAAATTTAATTTGGTAGCGGCACTGCATGACGTACTTGTCCCAGGTTACCAGTGGAGACCTGCAAACGTGTTTTCAATGTAAATGGAAAACAAATATTTAAAAGACCCTTTCTAGGTAGAAGAGCTTTGTAGTTCAGACTCTGAAAAGAACTTGACCTTCTGCCAGAGAACCTGCCTGTGGACATGAACGATCATGCAGTTACTGCCTGTCCTGCTTTGTCTGCAAAGCCCTTGCTGTACAGCATGTTGCAAAGATACATTTCTCAAGTCTGTAAAGTACTCATGTGAGGAAAGTCAGACAGGCAAGAGAAGCTGGAATGATAAAGCAAAAAACATTCAAAAAGCATTGGAGTTATTAAGGCATAACATTGTGCTGTATATGGGTTTGTTTCATAGGGAGTGACTTGCAGGTGGTTACAACTACTATTTACTAACTATTCTGCAACACCGCACTTGTCTCCTAACTAATTTCACTTTTCATGTCAGTTTTCCTGTGACCCTTTACATTTTCTCAGTACAGTATTGACAAGTCCTATTTTATTTGCATCAAATAATGGAAATGCTGCACTTGCTATTTGCTTTTTAGATCTACCGAGGTAGGGTGAAGTCAGTTGAGTATTTGGGGAGGCAGCTTTAAGTGATGTGCAGAGTGATTTTAGTAGGTTTTTGGGTAACTTTTTCCTTTCTGAAACTTCCAACCCTGTAATCAAATTTGTACACATTGACACCTTTATCCTTTCAAGTTTAAATTAAATGGGACAGCTCAGAGATGTATGATTTAGTTATGGTTATCCAGTTGGAAGATAAGGTACAGAGCCAGTGTATTGGGTTTCCATGGCAAGAAGGCTGTGACCCCATGGCGAGCCCATGCTGGAGCAGGCTCCTAGCAGGACCTGTGGCCCCATGGAGAGAGGAGCTGGAGCCCTATGCTGGAGCAGGTTTGCTGGCAGGACTTGTGACTCTGTGGGGGACCCATGCTGGAGCAGTCTGCTCCTGAAGGACTTGGGACCCCATGGAAGGGACCCATGCTGGAGCAATTCGTGAAGGACTACAGCCCGTGGGAAGGACTCATGTTGGAGAAGTTGGTGGAGGACTGTCTCCCATGGGAGGGATCCCACGCTGGAGCAGGGGAAGAGTGTGAGGAGTCCTCCCCCTGAGGAGGAAGGACTGGCATAGACAACGCGTGATGAACTGACCGCAACCCTCATTCCCCAGCCCCCTGTACCACTGAGGGGGAGAAGGTAGAGAAATCAGGAATGAAGTTGAGCCCAGGAAGAAGAGAAGGGTGGGGGGAAGGTGGTTTTAGATTTGTTCTCATTTCTCATTATACTACTCTGAATTGATCAGTAATAAATTAAATTAATTTCCCCAACTCAAGCCTGTTTTGCCTATTACAGTAACTGGTGAGTGATCTCTCCCTGTCCTTATCTCGACCCTTTCATCATATTTTCTCTCCTCTGTCCAGCTGAGGAGGGGAGTGATGGAGCGGCTTGGTGGGCACCTGGCCTTCAGCCAGGGTCAACCCACCACAGCCAGTAAGATGACATTTTGTAAGTGCAATCTTTGGGCATGTGTCAAGAAAGTATTTGTAATGTTATCCTAATAATCTGTAGTGATTTGAAATCCTATTGTAGTTTCTGTATCACTAGTTTTATTATTTGGTTAAAGTCCAGCAGAGCATTAAGGATTACATTTGATTGAGGATGAATGATTTACAATTAGTTAGAAAAAATAAAGGTATTAAGGAATGTGCCAGGTTCATTTATTTGATAAATGAGTGTAAAGCTACTTACAAAAACACTTCAGAATGTAGCAGCACCTGGATTGTAATATATTTTGTAGAAGCAATGCACAAAGTAATTAGCTTGAGAACTATAAAAACAATGCCAGGAGGTATACCTAAGATCTAGCTTGCTAGGAATGCAGGGGTTGACTTCCATCGCACCCCACAGTTGTGCGGGTCCCTCCCGTGATTGACCTGGTAGTGACAGTCAGTAGTCTGAGGAACCTCCAGGTAGGGAAGATCATAGAATCACAGAACCATAGAATGGTTTGGGTTGGAAGGGACCTGAAAGACCACCTAGTTCCAACCCCCTTGCCATGGACCTGGACACTCTTCACTAGACCAGGCTGCCCAAAGCCCCATCCAACCTGGCCTTGAACACTTCCAGGGAGGGGGCATCCATAACCTCTCCGGGCAACCTGTTCCAGTGCCTCACCCTCCTCACAGTAAAGATTTTTTTTCCTAACGCCTAATCTAAATTGACCCTCCTTCAGCTTAAATCCGTTACCCCTTGTCCTATCACTACACTCCCTGATAAACAGTCCCTTTCCATCTTTTAAGGACACGCTATACTTGGGAGTTAGGGCATGGTTCAGCCTGAGGTTTGCATCAAGGGGATTCATTGTAATTAATTTGTGTTATAATAGCAGCTAAAATCCTCAACCATGTTTGATGCTTTTGGATGGAGAGGGCAAAACCTGTAAGATACAGTCCCTGCCTTTAGGTGTTTAAAGTGAAAGGCCTTCGTTCGGCAAAATGCTCAAGAATGTGATTCTCTTTTTGCATGAGCTGAAGGCAGAGAAAAAGGAAGCAGGGTAGCAGGGATGAGGTGAGCTGGCACAGGCGCACACCTACTCACTGGCAAAACTGAAAGGAGAAGTCAGAAAACTTGGTGCTCAAGAGCTGTGTAGACTCTCCCCCCTATTCGGTATGTGTCTTGGCTGCTTAAGAGCATACACTACATGCATAGAGACTAAATGGCCATTATAAATTTTTATTTCTCAACAGTTTCGTCTGAATATACAAAGTATTTGATCAAGAAAAAAACATGAAGAAAAGATCTGTTGTGTGAAAACACTTTTTCTTCACGTTCCAGTATCTTACTGTTTTTTTTCCTTAAACTTGAAACAAAATTAATTTCTCTGATAGCTGAAAAGATCATTTTTAATTCTCAAAGCTTTTTGACAAAGAGTCTTTGCAACAGTAAAAAAGAGTCTAAAATTAACCAGGAAGTGAGATACTGACTTTCTGTAGTGGAAGGGAAAATACATGCCATGAGCATTAATCCTGTATCGACTATTGCATTGCTTTATTACATAGGGATTGAATTAAGGAATTAATTGATGGTTTGAAACTGATGGGTTGCAAATGCCAAGCTTTTAGTATTTTCCAGTTTAATGTCAATAATACTACGGTAATGTTGACATCTAGCTTTTTAAAACACTACACTTTCTTAATTTGTTTATATTGGCAACATTTGTTATTTCACAGCAGCGCAGGAAGCACCTAGTGGTGACTGATTTAAGCCACTTGCTGTCTGTTTCAATTTGATCATGATATTGCTGTGTTTAACAGGATCAACAGCATAATGTGCAGCATTGCGAATGTAAAGAAACAAACTGTTCCAAAAAGGCTAATCATGCAGATTTACATCTGTAGATATTCATTAGCTCAGGCTGTTGAGTTCCAGTGTTACGGAGTGTTCATATATTCCTTATCTATTGCATACTTCACATGGATGTTAATTGTTTGTGTTCCATATGTTTTGGTGGCCCTAAACATTTTAGTTAAACTTCTGAGCTTTGAAGAAAAGATATTACTAGGCTGCTGGCCACAGTGAAGTGGGAAGACAATGAGATAATAACCCTTTCAGCCCATAATACTGGATCATTTCTAGCTTCCATTAAGGACAATATAGCTTTTTCCTTGACTTCTTCAGCACAGAGGCGGTTACCCCTATATCTGGGATTTTTTTCAAGTATCTTCTTAGAGGATGGGAAAGACATGCAGATTATGGGAAGGGCAGTATAAATGGAAAGTGTGTCAACACTTCAGCTCATCTGACACATAAATACACCGTGATTTTTCCATAGGCTTCTCTGCACTGCTGCTAGTCTCATTCAGTGAGGCACTCTGCAGGCACAGGCTCTGGATCCCTGCTTCTCTTTTCAGGCCTCAGAGCTTGATGCTGGTAGTTGTTATGGCTCCCTAAAGAAGGCAGCACTTCCCTCCGCAGTCCTTGATTCTTCTGGGACCTGCAATTCCCACAAGGAGCAGAAACATCTCTTTTGTTAAAACAGCAGTGCCCAGCTAAGAACATGTCTAGAGACTGGCCAGGTAGCGTCCCTTGAGAGATGTATAATTATTTATTTTTATTTCCCTAATCTTTGCTTTATAATTCTCATTATAAAAAAGGATAACGTGGACTTCAGCTAATCAAAGACTCATCATCAAAAGCAGACATGACTTGAAGGAGGCCAAGGTCTTCATCTGCAGTCTGACTCCACCCTTCCACATTCCGCTTTCGCCTAAACTGGCAGAAGCTCCCCATTGCAGCAGAAGAGGGCACAGGGTGGTTTCTGGCCTCTCCCAGCACTACACCTCCATATCTCAGGGGTGGTTGGGGGAAGTTTCGGAGGATACAACAAGTCATTCTTCTGCTTGAGTCTTCTGAGTCTGCTCAGACCGACAGGTTTGGGTGCTCCTAAAATGCAGTTTTAGGTACTATTTTGAATGGTGCTAATACTCCCCATCTACCTAATATCCAAGTGGTTACAGTAGCTACCAAGTAATTGGGAGCCTTGGGCTCACCTCCCTTCTCAGCCTCATGTGGCTTGATGGCTTCATGGTGTCTTTCACATCTTCCGTGTCTCATGAGTGCTTTACTAGCTGGGATGGAGCTACTGAAACTGTGCTGCAAATAGGACCAGGGAAAGCAGAGAGTACTTTTGTATTCCTTCAAGTTCAGGTACCACAGAAGAGGGCTCAAGTGGACCTCAAGTGGGCGGGATTCTTCCATCTACAGCTTGATCTAAACTCACTCCAAAAATTAGGTAAGCTCACAAGATTTTTCTAAGTTGGAGTGCAATTTCATGAGAACATATCCTTTAATTCAAGACTCTGGACCCTATCACATAGGAGAGCACTTAAAGAAGTAAAACTATTAGAACTATACTGGGTCAACCCAAAAACCCACTTAGCTCTAAACACAGTCTCCAAACGTGCATACTGAGCACATTAAACACTTGATGAGCAGACAGTTTCCTGCAGATCTTGAAGGTGAACAAAAGGAAGCGCAAGAAATAACCGCTGGTGTTCAATTGAAATGCTAGCCTGCACCCATCAGAGAAGCATACTTTGTAAGGAATGATGGCAAACAGCCAGAACTGCTGGAGACTATTGGCCATGAATTCATGGCATAATATATGTGAAAAAAATAAAGGTTTCTTTTTCACATAAAAAAAACCCCAAAATGACAACTAGTATCTTCTGTTGGAGCTGCATCTTCAAGATTCACAAGATCTCGTCAGCTAATGTGCCTTCTGGAGTGCCCAGAGCTGGTCTTTTTACACAGCTTGTTCCATTTTTCAGAAAATTCACTGAGATCATCTGTGTCAGTTCTCATGTCTCCATTGAGGAAGGTGTTTTTATGTCTAAAATATGTCAATAGACATCTTCCAAAGTGTGTACTGAGAGAGGAAATCTTCAAGAAACTCCTGCTTATGGGAGGAAAACATTCCCCTTCCACTCTGAGCTCTGGCTACTTTTAGAAATGGAAAACCTCATGAAGCTCAGAGGAGGATGCTTAGGTACCAGTGGTAACCTTTCCCATTTCTTCCCTAGGTAATTGGATCTCTTCTGCAGTCAGAGAGACCTAATACATCAGTCTTCATATATCATCTCCATGAGCTAAATTGCCAGGAAAGTTTATGATCTAACTTCAGAAAAAATCCCTGAGAAAACAAATCATTTATTTTCCCAGATGCTTGGACTTGAGAATGCAGAATGCAATATTCAGGGTAGATGAGCAAAAAGCTAAAGGCAAAGGTAATATATTAAAACTTGCTTTCAGTAATTTAAATGGGAAGTTGGCTGTTTTCTTTAATGAATGACAAAATGCAGTGGTTAGCCTTGGGAATGACACCCTCTCCGAAGCAAGCAAGAGGGTGCTGGAGTCCTCTCTTTCTTCTCCAGCATTCAGGTTCCCTGACTCCCTACTTACCCTCCGCACCAGCCTTCTCAGCCCTTTCCCGTTGTGGCACGGAATTTATGCTGACCTTGTTCAGAGAAGCTAATTCCTCACACCTCTTCGCCCTGCAGCCTCTAACCCTAAACAGTGCGACGAAGATTTCCAATACCAGAAGTTCTCTTTCTTCTGGGGACAGGAGCCAAGGGAGAATTTCCCACCTCTTCCTCTCAAGCAGGCATGGGTTCTCCTCATGGGCTTTAGCCTTTACTAATCCTGTCCATGTTCTCAGGCACAGATTCCCAGAAACATGAGTTTTCTCTGGCTCCCTTCTGCCAAGCTGTGCTGCATTCAGTGCTTGATCCAGTATCTAATTTCACTAGCCACAGTTTTTCTTGGCAGAAGTGTAAAGGGTCTTAATTTGCTGATGTCATTTGTCTATTTAATTATTTTATTTTTATGTTTTCCTATAATTGATGCCTCTGCCAGAATTGCTATAGCTATTAACAGAATTGGGGTTAGTTCATTAAAATAAAAAATGTTGAAATATATTACAGTGTTCTGCTTTTGCCCTTAATTATGAAAGTATTTTATATAATTTCAAATCATATATTATTACGTGAGGAGTTTCATAGCTAGATACAGTAAGAATATGAAGGTGTTCCAAATTCAGATCAAAACCAATGCTGTTTTCATTTGAAACCTGAAATTACAAGTCTAATTTGGACAGGAACTACTTACCCACACAGACAGCTAAAGGAACAGTTACTGTGTAGTATGTAATATGATTAAAGCAGCTTGTGAAATTCCCTGTACATATTCATTTTGTGTCTTGTTCTCCAGCTGTGACACATGTGTTATAGCACAAAGATCTGACAGTTATGAGTCAAGTCTTAGCATTGGTGAAATGGCAAAAAGAAGAGTCCTTTCCCCTAGGTAGAGTCTGAGGTGGGATATCTCGCAGATTTCTTTATTTAGTCCTTATACCACTCATTTCTGTAAGAACAAACATGAATGACATTTATGTGGATTTTTTGCATTCTCCAAAATCACGAGGTGACAGGATAGGCCTATAAAGTAAAGATTGCTGTTTAATTTTCTTTTTGTTAGCAGCTGGATGTCACGACATTTCTGAAGTTTATATGGCCCTTTCGCAGTTCACAGTGCAACATCTGCAAAAGTTACAAGATTATTCGCAGTCTTTCTTTTGTTTTCCTTTTGTGCATAGGACTATCTTGTACTGGAATTCCAGAACAGTGGGAAACAGAAGGAAGCAAAAGAAATACAAAACTTGCATGAGAAATTCTGGATAAAAAGATAGAAGAAAAGAAAACCTGCCATCTCTGCTAAGCTAGCAAATATGAAAGCTCAAAATTCAATGTTCTTGCAATGAATTTGGATACATGGCTCGATAAGGAGTATGACAGCACAGAACACCGATATCTCATTTTTTTCTCTGTAATCGACACAGTGGAGAAAGGAATTTGTGTAAACAACTACCTCTCAAATACTGGAATTTTTCTCCTCTCAACCTGCTCTTTCTTACAGAGAAATGTAAAGCAGTGGCATGGGAAAACAGAATGATAAATTTGTAAGTATATTTATTGAGAGATTTAGTCTCAGGATCCAATCTCTGCTACATATTTTGAAACAGATAGAATAACATGGATCCAGTCTTTGCATAACAGACAAAACTCTGGAAATCATAGAGAGACAGATGCCACTTTACATAAAGATCTGGATTACAGTTCCCATTTACAGAAATGTTTCATAATTAAAGTATCCAAAAAAATAACAAAGGAGACATTAGGAGCATAAAACCTGAGCTTTCAGACTTTATTCCAAAAATCAGTGGACTTTAATCCTTTAATTAGGGACTCACAGTCATTTGCCCATAAGACCACAAGTATATCAAAGGATCAATAGTCTAAAAAATTACTATTACCTTGCTGCTTGGTTGTTGTTTTTTTTTTCTTTAAATAGATCTGAAATATTCTTTAATGAATCTTCTAATTTTAAAATATTGATATAAATTCTTTAAGAAAATACATTTCAAAATTATCCTCAATTATAGTTATTCATAACCCTGATCCAGAAAAAAAAAATCGTATTCTTCTCTAATTTTCATCAGTGGAAGACAGTTGCTATAGAATAGTTCATGATTAAGCGCACCACTGAACTGACACCATACCGAGGATTTACCTCATCTAAATTTAGCCACCTAAGAGTTTGGCATCTGTGAGGTATTCCAGAAAGGTAACTTTAGCCATTCAAGCTAATCCTTCTAGGCTCCCTCTATAGTTTTCTACAGATTCAGAGCCAAAAAGCCTAATTGCTCTGCATTGACCCTTGAAAGCCTTAGCAAATGCCTTTCCTTTGTCCCAGGTGCCTTACTAGCCCTCCTTGTCTTTAATCTAGTCATAAAGTTTTCTTTGACAGCTCCTAGAGACAAAAACCCTCTCAACCTAAAACACACAAAGCTAGAGAATATTGTGAGCTTGTAGCTTGAGTTCTTTTTTTCCTCCATTGCTAAATACAATTTCTGGAGAAAATCCAGAGGAAGTTGATTAAGTTAACGAAAGATGGAGAAAGTTTGTGTCAGAGGTATTGACAGTCTTAAAGTAGCTTATGCTTATGTCTCTCAGAAGGAAATTGAAGTTGAATACCCAGAATATATAAAAGAAAATGGTTTGTAATTGTACTGTAGTCCTGTCTTAGCTGAAACAAATAAACAAATGGATATGTATTAGGTTTAAGCTGAAGGTTTAGTTTGGACTGAAATAGCTGATTAAGAACAATGACTGGAATAAACAATAATACCAGTGAGGCATCTCATTCTGGTAGTGCTCATTCCCATACTCTGATATTGATATATTGAATGCATTGAAGTGGTATGCAAACAGTCAACAAAATGGGGAGAGATATCTGTCATTAATTTTTAAATGAAGGCCACTGCACACAATTCATTTTATTATATTCTTTTTTAAGAAACTCATTATGATAGTATTGGCTCAGTTATTTTAACATTTTTATGGAAACTGTGATTTATGACATACTGTAGCTATATAAATTCTCTAGGCTTTTATTCTTTGATGCTAAAACTACTATGATGTCAATCCATGTGCAATTTCATTTCTAAAGAATGCACTGGAAAACTGACAGCTATGATAACAACGGACTGTGAGAGAAATAGCTTGAATGAGAATTTTTCCTTGGCATATAATTTAATGATTTTAGATTATATGGAGCTTACATTGACAAAATGTAAAAGCAGATCTTTGCTATTAGTTCTTTCTTATTAACTGGGTATAAACCATGCAGTGTAAAAATTAGCGAGGTTCCATATATTCTCCCTTAGCTTTTATGCCTCGTGCTGTGATGGGGCTATTGATAGTGGGTTTGTTCAGCTGATTTCCAGTACGTTCAGGGAACATAAGATGCTTTTGGGGTGAATGAAAGACTTAACAATGAGGCTTGCAGCTATTTCTATGAGCTTGCAAATGCCCAAACCAGGCATAAATGGCTGGAGTAGATCGTATGGCTATCACCTATTTACTGAAAATAAGAGGCCTTTTTCTGCAAAGGCAGTCCTAGACTCCCTCCTTCACTTTTTTCACCATGTGATTGTGGTAGCAACCATACCACAGAAGCCATCTTCAACAGGACTTTCTCCAACTCCTTTTCTATCTTCAGGAGAAATGACAACCTCTAACTGGCCTGTATGAAATTATTCTACCTGTAAATAAGGACTTGAATACTCTCTATCAATCAGCAATGCCTGAAACATGCAGACTTTTTATCAAGTAAAACACCTGAGAAAGACCAAGAGGCGCCGGTGGTGAGGGAGGCTGAAGGCCCAGCGTGCTCCCTTGCAGGTTCTCCATCCTGCAAGACGTACTGGATCAACTGCACAACTGCAAAGCATGAAGCTTAATTTTGCAATTGTGTAATAGCACTGAATCTGAAATTTAAGAAACTGTCTAAGACTAGCTAAATTGGTTTTACTGCTTTAGCTAGTATCTGCAACTAGGGCCTAAAATCAACATGGGTAGAAAGATCCTCTACCAGCTATTTCAATTTCCCTGTCTTGTGCTGGGAACGAGAGAGGAATAAGAAAGTTTTGATTAAAACAATTCCATTTTCTTTGATCATCTCATACAGGGTTAATAAGAAATAATTCTCTGTTCCTTTAACTTCTGTGATTTGATTCCCTCCTTTCTAAATTGGTGATCTGGCCAAATGATGACTTAATCATGTAGTATTTTTAACCCACTGAACTTCTGATTCAATATCAGTTTAAAACTTGATTTTTCAAAATATCTTAATTCCTACATAGGCTATTAACATTTTTAGTACTTTAAGTCGTAGTGATATTGTCCATTTTGTAATGTTTGCTTATTACAAAGCACTGGAATTTGCTTTTTGCAAACATTAGCAGAACTGGTTTATTCTTTGGACAGCAGAATGGGCTTGAAAAATAAACAATAGGTAAATTAGCTGAGATACATTAGTTTGGCCCACTCTACAAATTAAAACCTTTATCCCATAGTTATTCACACTTTTAGTAATTCACGGCAGTAATTCATTAATCTTATCTCTTTTTAGAATTATATGTTAGAAGTAAAAACAAATCTTTTATTGAAGCAAAATAGGAAGATTTCATAAAAGGAGAGATTTTCCTGGAGTCATCTCAAAAAAGACCATTCTAGAATTAATAAATGAGACTAACCAGTTGCAATTCTGTATGTTTTACTACAAAGAGCTGAGTCAGTGGAACTGAATCCAGTGTTTCCAATTCTTTCTGGCGAGTGAAAGAATAAAGAAGCAAAAATGAAGTCAGGATCATACTTTGGGAATACCACCATATTTTTCCAATGAATCCCATTCAAGAAAATCTTAACTGAATATTTTAGAGTTAAGATAATAATGATACTAAGCAGGAATGCAATTTGCTGAAGTCAACAAAGCATGACTGTGCTAATATACGTAAGAAAAAATCAAAGACATTGGATTTGTCCATTAGTCTTATTTATTCCCTTTGGATTTTATTTTCTGTGCTTTAGTTTTTAAACTCAGAGTCATATTCATGGATTATTAAATCACTAAAAACTGTTTAAAAAGCTTGGCTTTCTGTAACTCAGTGAATAATCTGGATGAGCAGTCTGCCTCCCTAGGGGAATTTTCCTATGCGGAAGCTGGTGTGACCTCCACTCAAACAGTTTGCACACGTAATTGCACTTGCGATGGGCTCTGCTTGTACACATAATTTCAAAATAATCAGAGGGTTGTAGTGAATTTTGTCTGGAAATTTGACCCATTACGTTTGCTTCTTTAGTTTTACATCACTCATGTTGGTAAGTATATAATGCATTTTTGTGCCCTGGGATGTTTGAATTAATCAAATAATTAAATTATGCACTTGACATTCTTACAGATAGCATATGCCTCCATTATTTGGCCTTCTTTGCAAATGTACACACATATATTGCGCGCAATGCTCCATACACATGTATAGTTATGACAACATGAGGACAGTGGCTATCCTGTTCCAGGCCTGTGTAACCACACAGCTTGGAATGTTTAAATAAATTGCTGAATTAATCTGAACTGGCATTAAATTTGAGGTTTACAGAGGGCAGATGCCCCCTTTCCAGATATTGGTAGCTGCCACATCCCCACTGAGACCTTCAGCAGGTTCCAGGTAGCAATGCGAACACATTAGTTCTAAGCCAAATGCATCCAACTGTGGAAAACTTTGGCATCTAGCAATCTCTGGTCATGTGCTAAATCCAAACCAAGCCAGCCCGCCTGAGTCCTTCCTTTTTAATTTCTCCCCTGTCATTTGACAGACCTTGCAGGAAAAGTGCAGAAGAGTTGATGGAGACGCTTACAGCTCTGTATCTTTGCTCAGCCACTCAGGTTCGTACAGCCCATCACAGGCTGGAGCAAATGCCTACATGTTGGAAGACCTTCCCGGGGTTGAGAAAAAGGGTAATAAACTTGAACAAGGAATTACAAATGAACCAGGAGAGGTTCTCATTGACTTGGGACCCTCATTCTCTGGAAGAGTTTTACATTGCCCTAAAGGACTCCCTTTTATTGTGCTGTTAGCAACCAGGAAGCCTTTCTCCTGGCTGGGTGCTTGTTTAACTTGGAAGGCCAATGCCATTGTGTTCTATAGTAAGTCTGCAAATTAGGCATATAGTCTTCAGCATGTATTTGCCAAAGTAAATCAAAGGACCGGGCATTTCCATATGCTTTTTGGTATTCCAAAGTTCTTTCTCTGATCTATATGACTGCAGCCAGTGACTTCCTACTGCTACTCAGCACGGACTGTCAAAGGGCAAGGAAGTACAAAGCTGATACATAGTAAATTAATTATAGGGATTTTTTTAAAAGCTCATATTAGAGATAACTAAAATGTGGAACAAAGTCAGTTCTGAATATGGAAAAATGGAAGAATGCTTTCTGGAATAGCAAAGGTATCTTTTGTGTTCCTAGATAAAACTGCTGAACTAACTAAATAGGTTTAAACAGAAGTTGCTTCTAGACTGTAGCTTGAATGCCAATTTTCAAATGAGGATATATTTTTAGACACAGTTTATGAATTGCTAAACCCAAGATTTTTCAAGTGTAAATGCAGAGCTGTTGCTGCAATAGTGTGCGGTCAGTAATTGTGATTAAAACAGAATAGGTACTGGCAAAAGCAGAGCAACTGCATCTATTTGGATCTCTTCCAAACCCAGTATTGTGGCAAGTGAAGTAAGGTATGTGCACATGTACTTCATCCCATGCTGCAAAAATTAATTTATTATTTGTGTTATTATTGCTTATAAAATGTCTATTCTAAACCGGCACTCTACAGTCATCTGCTGATCGATATTGTAAATGGGATGCAGATAGAAAGGAAACTACAGTAGAGAGACGATAAAATGATAATGGTCTGTGTGCTTGGTTTCTGCCCATCAATAGCCGAAGTGTGATAAGTATTCTCTAGGTGTCACAGAAAGGGAGAGCTTTAAGTAAGGGTTTGAAGTAAAAGAGAAGCTCCTTTTGAACTGAAATGGAGAGCAGAGAGCCAACATCAGAAGTAGGCAAAATGTGATGGCTTTTGCTCAAACACATAATGAGTGGAAAATACTGCATGATGTTACGGGCAGCGAGAGGAGCTGGCACCATAAGAATAAGCAGCATCTTAATGAAAATGAAATGGGGAAGCACAAGCCACAGATGAAAACAAATAGCTTACGCTTGCTGTGATAGAGAAGGATTATCCAGTGAGTAGTCCCACAACTACTGGTAATAATCTGAGTGCGTATAAATGTTTGCCTGCGCTGAAAACGCAGTGAGGTTTGCACAAATACAAGAGGTGGGCAAACCCACCTCAGGGAGTTTTGACAAAACATACTGTTAATGAGGATTTGGTAACTGAGTCATGTGCAGTTGTTAGTTTTAAAATCTTGGCTGAGTAGAGGTATGTGGATGTGTGATAATTCTTAAGATGAGTATCAGTTTTCCATTACAAGTTGGGGCGATAATTTTCCATTTATTTTAACTTGCCTGAAATTCATTCTAAAGTCAATCTTCTCACATCTGTTTTGCTTTAATATAGTTAAACTATGCAAGGAGACTATGGGCTAGGGAGTTAATCAGAAGCAAAATTTGTAATGGGTAGAGGACGAGAATCTATGTGGTTATTGAATCCCCACCACCATTTTTCTGCCTTGAGACATGATACAAAAGCCTGGGAAGTGAAAAAAAAAACCCTTCTACTATCCTGCTTGGGCTTTGGGTTTGTCTCCCGTACCTTACCAGATGTACTGGCAAGCAGACCAAATAAATCAGTGGGGATGAATATTACATTGGTATCAAATAATCCATAGAGTTGTGGAAGATGCCACCAAAGATGGACTCTGTAGTATGTTTAATTCAAAAAGTCATTCAAAATTAAAAGTGTGGATACACTGGAATAATAAACCAATATGCTACTGTTGATTTGATGATACCTCTGCAAGTACTGGTCTGATATAAAATGCTCCCAAGCATTACTAGTGTCCCACTCTGCGCTGCTTGCATTGCATGTTTCACTGTGAGCATTTCAGCTTGACAACCTGCTAGAGAGTTTTGAGGCAGGAATGAACAGAAGCAGACCTTTCTTTCCAAAAGATTCAGCTCACATCATGGTTAACTCAGCTTTTCTTTTTCCAGCTACCCTGGAGACTTACCCCCAAATTTACAGTTTTCCCAAGCAACATCTGAAAAAACCAACAATAACATGTCTTCTAATTTCTACCTTCTTTTTTGTCAGGCCAATTAACATATTTTGTTAAATTGCCTGCCACAGGGGGAAAATGCATGCTGTAGCTTGCTCCTTCTGCCCTTCCTTTGCCACAGTACTGCTCCTCCGAGAGAGGCCCCAGTGAGTGACTCCCTGTGACTGCATGAGGATGCACCTTCCCTGAACCTGGGAGCGTAATGAGTGATAGCGAAAGAGGACGGGTTGCCGGACAATCTGAGGAAATGTCTTTACTAAGATAAAGGTCAAATTTAGGTCACACTTTAAAAAAAAAAAAAAAAAAAAAAAAGCTAAATCATTCATGTTTATCTATGGATTCCCTTTGGGGACACTTCTGCCTGTAACCTCTTGAGAATGATGCCAGACCTTCAGAAACCCTTAGGGCACTAGCACAGTCAAAGCGGCAGACAGGAGATGTGATGCCGTGCAAGTACTTCTGCAGAAATCCATCCTGAGAAAGTGCAAAGGAGCGTCTGATTAGAGCAAAGCGTTTCTGCCTTCCCTCTCCTTGTTGAACTATTCACTGGGTTGTTAGCATGTGGAAACGATTCCAGCAGCAAGCTGAAAACCTACAGACAGCTTTAAAACTATTAGAAATATGCAGAGACTTTGAGAGCCAAGAAGGACAGCTATGAGTATTTACTTCAATCTCCTGCATAGTATCACCCACAAAAAAGATCCCCCATGACTTCAGCTGCTGCTGTACCTCCCCTCAGTTACCAGCACAACTGAGCCCTGCCTAACAGAGTGGAGGTCAGTGAGAATACACCAACAGAAGACACAGGAGAGAGATATGTGGGTTGCAAAACAGAAGATTGCATTAAAAATGTATCCTGGATGTTGTTTGGTCCTAGTTTCTCCTGCCAGCTTCAGAGACCCAAAGATAATGTACGCTTAACGTGCTCTGGACGGCAACAAGGCATACTTGGCAACCCCGGTGCTATATTCACCATGGGTTTTGGCAATAAATATAACTTTGTTTTCCTAATAGTAATTATGGCTCTGAGAGATATAAAATGCCTGTGTTCATTTCAGTGGAACATAAAGTTTGAAGTCTGAAGTGAAACTTTAAAAAGTCCAACATTAGTAGCTATTACACTGTTAATAATTTTAGCAGAAACATCCAGCTATTTCAGGGTTGTGAATGTAATTTTAAAACAGCATCACCAGGTTTTCCTCAGATCTGACTTCATACCTACAGTTTACTAAGAATAAACAAAAAAAGATTTGCCTTTTGATGGAATATTATTCTGAAATGTGTTTAAGTAAACGGTTTCCTTAAGGTGTGTTTTTTCTCTCAGGTTTGCATTCAATTTATAAGCCACGCAGCTATAGCTGAAAAATTAATCTTGTACTCTCCTGGGCGTGTTTGCAACGGCAGTAAGCGGTTTATGGTCACCTTCCATTAACACTGACAATAAAGTCACTATTCCTTACTACCCATGGATTAAGACCAACATATCCCTCCCCCCCCCTTTTGTTTTTATTTTGAGCTCTTGAAAATGCAATTTCTGCTACTGCACCTTTTCCTACTTTGTCCATAGTTCTAGAGGAAGATTGCCTCAGTATTCTTGGAAGTACCACAGGCACTCAGTTTTATGCCAAATGTCACATTTTCTCTGATAACGCGTTGCTGTTAATTCCTCTGATTTCTCAGACTTTTTAAGCTGTGCATTTCGCTGCCACTGACCCTCTGCTGGTTAGAATAGCGAGATTAGGCACTATGTCTCTCGCCAGTTTATCTTTCCCTGGAATCTCTTTCCCCTCTGTTGGGTCAATCATGCTGATGGTAGCTAAAATCTTATTTTATCTAACATGTCAACGTCACTCTATTAACTTTCCTCTGTGGTATGCTGTTTCCATTATAGGAATTTAGAGGCTTGGGGAGGGAATGAATATTCAGCTTTAGCAGGCGAAGTCGGGTTTTTTCCCAAAGCTTCTCAGAGTCTCTTGTCGTGCACTCCTTTTCTCCTCACATCAAAATGTCATTTATCCATAAATGCTGCATTGCCATCTCCAGTTCACTAATTTTCCAATAAAGCTGCTGGTGTGCTGAGCGCAATGGGAATGCCAGTTGGAGGAAACCATTTCCTTCAAAGTAGTATATTCACAAAAATTGTGTGGGTCGTTGATTTTTTTTTTTTCTTTCCTTAACAGTACCTGCCTGCAACCTGCCAACACATTTTGTGTATAAAAATATTTGCCATCTGACACATCTCCAGAAGTACCTCTCCTTGTGGAAATTTCCCTTGAGGAAAACATTCGCTTTATATATATGTATATTATCTCTGTGATGCTACACGTCAGGTAAGAATTGCAGGGTTTGCTCTGTTAGCGATGATGAGTGAACAATTGACTCTGCTTTTCTACTAAACACGTGAATGTCAGAAGAACGAGCCCGTCCAGCTTCACTTTCAACTGCTGTTCTAGGGGGAGACAAAAATGACAAAAGGCAGGAGCTGTGTGGTGTCTGCGCTATTAACTCATTTCCATTCTTCACAGCTAGAAAAGCCTCTCTCCTATGGGTCGTATTCTTAGACATATCCACATCTATTGCTGCTTGCTGCCTCACTGAAGCAAGCATCCTCTTGATTTGACCACAAGCTTGACATAATTTTAACTCAGAAATGGGACCTTCTCTGTTTGTATTACTACAAAGTGGGTTTTTTCCCCAAGTTTATTATTTAGCCATATTTCCAGTTCATAAACTCATATTGTGAAAATCAGGCCACAGCTAGACACCTCGAGTTTCACATCCTTCCTTCTTTTTGTCATCTGTAAGTTCCTGATGACATTGCACTCATTGCTGCTATCCTTGTTTCTGACACTCTCATACACCTCTTCCCAATTTGAAAAGAATAGCTACCTCACCAGCCTGTACTGCAATAGTCCATTGGTCTATGCAGAATCCTCCCAAGCTAGTGATGCTGTTGTCATCTTCTTTGTCCTCCCTGTGCGTGCTCTTAAAACATGATGCAATTTATTGCAGTTCTTGTGTCTTTTCTAAGTCCTCAAAGCCAGGGTCTCTAACAGAGGTCTGTTTCATTCAGTGTTTTAGTTTAACCAGTCAGCATTGTGTCACAGGAACCTCTGAACAGCACAATAACCAACTCCAACTGGTCCACAAAACAAAAGGACTTGTGTGGCAACAAGCTGCCACAGAAGAGACACTACCATGGAGACCATTCTTGATCCTGTAAGAAAGATCCATTGTATTTCACATCCCTTTGTTCTGAAAGCAGTAGGAATTATCTCATGTCCATTCATCATGAGCCAATGAGTTATCCCAAGTTTAGTGTTTGGGGACTGGAAAAGTGTTAAAGCTCATAAAGAATAGTCTTCCCAGGACAAGAAAAGTGGAAAGGAAGTGAAACATATGTTATCAGCTGAGTTGGAAGAGTACCAACAGGCAGTTTGAGAATTAAAGCGTGAAGCAAAGGGAGTTACCTGCACTATCCAAGTAATCACTGGTTTTGGAATAAAGTACGTGCATACACGTATACGTGAGTAGAAGGGCTAAAGAAAGGAAGAGGTTAAAGCTGACTGCTTGTGGGGTATGGCTAGGGACTATGCACTGAACTTTTAATTTGGTTACAGGCTTTTGCGTTCTTTTTGACGTCTGTGAACCTTGTTTTGGTTTTCCTGAGTCCTGCCTGTTTTCTCTTCCCATAAGTCATGTGTGAAAGAACGCTTTGTGGGTAGGTACATCTGCTTGCTGAGGCATAATGCGCTACACAGAACACAATTCGGAGATTGCAGACAAGGCGCATTGTTGCTGTGATCAAACATTTTTCGCATGTATGCAAGACCCACATGAGAGCAGAGTGTGTTCTTCTGGCATCGTAAGGCCAGACGACATTCCAGAAGCGGCTGCCCAGCTGGTACATCCACCCTCAGCGTATGTTGCCCACAAGGAAAGTTGAAGCTCCTATCTCAAATTTCTACCTGGAAAAAAATCTAGGAGAATCTTATTTGGAAACATTTTGTAGATAATTTTGCAGATTATCTACCCTAAGATAAGAATATTACCGTTCCATGAATTCACTCAAATCCAGGGTACAAGCCTGATGGTAAAAACTTGCTCTTTTTTTTTTTCTTTATTTTCTTTGTAGATATGCAGGAAGAATTTTGATAGAAGTCAGTACATTTGTAATGCAGATTTGCTTTTATTTTTTTCTCTGACTTTTTTTTTTTTTTAATTTTAGGTATCAGTCTTTCAAAGCTCGGTTCCAAGTGAACATCTCTCAGTTGGTATATGATGTCAAACTTATTTTTGGAACATGTAGAAATACCAAAAGGGCTCACTAATCTTCTAATGAGATAAAATTACTTTTGAAGGATAAAATTAGCATGCTGGAACTTTTCCAACAATTATATTTTTACAGCCTCCCATGTATATTATACACTGAGTTTCTGAAGAATCAGTACTCTGAAATGTATATTCCTCATGTCTTTTGCAAACTATATATTGAGGAAATCTTTAATGTGATGATTATCCCCCCCCCCAAAAAAAAAAAAAATCTAAATTTTTACAAAGAATTATCCAAAATATATAATCTTATTATTGCAAGAAATATTAGTAATGAAAGAGAATTAAAGAAAAAATGTGTTTAAATAATTTAAAAACATAAATATGTTATGCTCATAAATATATTCTAATTTTTCTAAAACAATTTTTTATAATGTTCATTTATCTCGAGAGCTTTCAATGAGTGTTGTCTGAGAAGAGAGAGGAGTGTGAAAGCAGGAGTCACTCTATTATTATTAGCCAGTCTTTCAGGTCAAAAAAGCAAGCATGGAATAAACAACCCGTCCCGGATTCCAAAAGCAGGAGCAAGTAGAGTGATGCAGCTGAAGCACACTGATCCCATCACCTGGAGCTCAATAAACAGAAATGAACCTCTGCTAGCCTGGTTTTCTGAAAGACCGGAAACAAAATAAGGGACTAAGGGATCAGTTCTTGTAGGGTTATGGGCTACCAATAACAACCTGCTGTCCCCTGTACTATTCAGCGTATTCATAAATGATCTGGAAAAGGGATGAGCAGTCAGGTCACAAAGTCTGATAAGGCTATCATGTTATTTAGGTTAATAAAGATGAGAAAACCTTGAAGATCTGCAGACAAGTTTATGGAAGGGAGTGACTGAGAAATGCAATAGCAGATGGAGTTCAGTGCAGATAAATGCAAAGTGATGCACAAGGGGGGAAAACGGTTCTTACTTTGGGTATGAAAAGGCAGGTTCTGATCTGGTCACTACTTCTCAGGAGAGAAAGTCCTGGACTTATGAAAATGGCTCCATGGGAACATCAGTCTGGTGCTCAACAGCTGTCAAAAATAAAAAAATACTAGGAAGTGTTAAGAAATCAGTACAGAACAAAGAATATATTTTTGCTGCCACAGAAATCCATATTTTGCTTCCATCTTCTGTATAGGTAAAGAATCATAGAACTATTGGTTGAGAGGGACCTCTGCAGGTCACCCAGTCCAACCTTCCACTTGAAGCTGGACTATTGCCAACAGTAGATTAGTAGGTTAGCTACGGCTTTGTCAAGCTGAGTGTTGGAAACCACCAAAGATGGTGATTCCACAACCTGTCTGGGCAATTTGTTCCAGTGTTGCATTTTCCTTTTGGTGAAGAAACTTCTCCTGATGTCCAGTCTGAACCTCCCAAGCTGCAGTTGTTGCTCAACACAGCTGCCCAATGCAAGTAGCTGTTGCTCCTTGTTTTCTACTTGCCACTGCCAAGGAGTGTTCGGCCACATCGTCCTTTGGATGCTGTTCTGGTCCCTGCACGTTGGCAGTAGGATGGAAAACAGGAACATCTTTCATGCACTGCACAGCTAACTTAGCTAGAATCCTTCAGGGCTGGAGAGGGGCTACAGCGCATGTGATAAAAGAACTAGTGAGCATCAAATGAAGCCAGCAGTAGCCAGGTTGAAAATACACAAAAGGAGACAGGTTTTTGCTCATGTGGTTGACCTGTGGAACTTGTCACCACAGCAGGTTGTGGGTGCTACAGATCTATGTAGGTTTAAGGGAAGATGGGCAAGTATCTGACAGAGAAATCCAGTGAAGGTTACTAAAGTCATAGAAAGTGCATCTGCCTCAGAAAAATCTCTGAGTTTGAAATACTGGTAGCAGGGAAAGCGCTGGAGGGGACTATTGCATGACCTTGCCCTTTACTAATGCAACATGATATTGATACTGGTCTGACCCAGTATGGAAACTCTTTATGTTCAAGAAAGTGTTTATAAAACTTAAGTACCTTACACTCATTTCTGTCTTGCCTTGTTAATTAAACCGGAAATTCTTCAGCTCATTTTCTCAGGCACATGAAGAATTATTACACTTTGGTTTTAAGTTGTACACACAAACAACAAAAACAGAACTGCAAACAAAATTTATATTTTGAAGAAATCAACGTCAGACTTCAAAATTAAACTGCAGGCTACAGTAGCTGGCCAAAGCCTTATTTCCAACCCATTTATATAATTGGTTCCACTAAATTTCAGAAGTTAAGTCTTTTAAAGGAAGGATATGCCTGTGATCAAGAACGAAACAGCACTCTGGAGATCCAGCAATGCCACAAATTTCCTGTCACTTTTGGCAAATCAGTGGGCTCCCATCTAGTGCGAGCCCATTTTTCAGCAGATGAGCTCACTGAAACTACTCGGGTTAAGCACTTGCAAAAGTTTTTCACGTTGCGCGCCTATGTCATGGCAGAAAGCTTTGGGGAGGACCTTGTTGTAGTGCAAGGGGCTGATCCACGGAGCAGAGACCACCACCCAAAGCTTTCTGCCTCGGGAGGGGAGATGAAAGATACACCATGGGAAGGCAGAAAGAGAGTGAACAGTGATGAAGAAAGGAGATAGGCTCTGAGGAGCGGGGCTGGGGAGGAGAAGGGTCACCCTGAGGAGCGGGGCCGGGAGGGTCCCTGAAGAGCGGGACAGCCCTGAGGAGCGGGGCCGGGAGGGTCCCTGAGGAGCGGGACAGCCCTGAGGAGCGGGGCCGGGAGGGTCCCTGA